>PVKU01000437.1:0-485807 GCA_004027475.1 Anoura caudifer | reverse complement strand
AGACAGGAAGGAGTGGTAAGCTTGGGAAGAAAGGAAGAAGGAGTAAAACAAGAAAGAAGTATTGAGAAGCCAAAAGGAGTTGAGGGGTAAAGAGATCAAAATAGTGAAAAAGAGAAAAAGAGAAAAAAAAAACCCCACAAAAAAATTAAAAAACCGAATAACACCAAAACCGCTAATTCTTGCTGTTATCAATCTTGCCGAGCTGATTTTTCTGGTCATGAAGACTGCAGTGGCTGAGGGGTGACCGTATTATTTTTATTTTTTTATTTTTCCCTTGTTCAGCATTCAGTTTTCTCTGGCCCACTGTCCTCAGAGGTGTCCCTAGATTCTCTGCCCAGGGACCCAGGCTCGAACTGTGGTCGCGCGCCCACAAGCCCCGATGTTCTCTGAGTCTTCCTTGCACAGGTTCCAACTGTCCCACCGACAGGGTTAAACCCCTTTGGTGCCCAGCGACTGCGCGTCCTGTCCCTCCGGGTCTCCCTGGGCACGCTAATGCGCCGGTCCCCTAGCCGCTGTTTACAATGTTGCACGGGTGCAGACCACGGAGCTTCCGGGTCCCTGCTTGGCTGATCAGGGAGCGGCTGGTTTTTCAATGTCGTGTGGGCGCCCACAAGCCCCGATGTTCCCTGAGTCTTCCTTGCACAGGATCCAAGTGTCCCACAAACGCGGTTCAACCCCTCTGGTGTCCAGCGACTGCGCGTCCTGTCCCCGCCGGGTCTCCCTGGGCGCGCTGATGCACCGATCCCCTAGCCGGTGTTTACAATGTTGCGAGGGAGCAGACAAAGGAGCTGCCGGCTCCCTGCTTGGCTGATCAGGGAGCGGCTGGTTTTTCAGTGTCGTGTGGGCGCAGACCTAGGCGCGCGCTCCAGCTCCCGCGTTTGATTCTCCCAGGGCTATGAGATCTTAGCTCCTGTCCGTGAGATTTCAAGCGACCAGGTTTATGCTGGCGTGCCAGGGAGCTGCCCAGGGAGCGATGTCCCAGCTCCCTCCCCTGAGACTTACAGCCAGCCCTGGCCCGGTTTCTCGGCCCCCGCCCTGGTCTCCGCACCGCCGGAGTACTCTCCTTACTGTCCGGTTTTTCAACGTCCACTGCAATTTTCGATAATCTGTTTTCAAATATGCTGTGTTTCTGGTGTCTGTTTGCTGTGCTGCTTTGAAAAATGTCCCGGTTTAAGACCTATGTGTGGGAGGCAAAGACATGTGCGTCCTCTTACCATGCCGCCATCTTCCCGGAAACCAGTAAGCATTCTTAAAGTAAAGAAAGAAAAAAATCTTGGAACTGGTTGGCATACAAACAAAATTTTTGTACCAGTATTAATATTAGACTGCATTAACTAAGATATAATCAGTTGAGAAGTAGACAGATTTAGTAGTTTGAAAACTGAGATTGAGTATTTAACTGTAACAATTGATGCTTAATGGATACTTAATTTATATTAGCTCCTTTCCTATCTTCCTGACCCTATCCTTGTCTCAGATTCTCAAATGACACACACACATGCACACACATTCACACTCATGTGCATACACATTCACACACAAACACACACATATATCTCTGCCTTAAGTCTAACTGGTGTTTTGGGTTTTGAGAAGGTTTAGTGACCTACCACCTGCACTATTTATCTCTAGTTTCCACCTAAGAGTGTAAATTTCCAAATTAATACCATCTGGACCCATTCTATTGTTTTCTTATTAATGTGAATGCATTAGGAAATCTAATTTGCAATGAGAATGAATGTTAGGTTTGTCCCCTCAGTTTTGTTATTGGGGCCCTCATCTTGTTTTGAGTATACAATGTAAATAATCTCACTGTGAATTTCCATTGGTGAAAGAGTAAGCATATTTTAGAGAGAATATTGTATTGACTGCAATAAATTGATACAAAATATTCAAGTAAAATTTGAAATAAGGTGAAGTTCATCATAAAAGATCAACTTAATCTTATCCTAGAATAACCAACCAAATAACCAACAACAACAAAAAAAACACTAAAATGATATGTGAGAGAGATCAAGAGACTAGATCTAATAGTTGACTTCAAGTCATTGTTCATCAATAGACTAGAAAAAACAAATGCCTCCATTTGTATCTAAGAATGTGACATGTTCATTCCTAGAGATCTCACTCAAGGCTGTAAAAGAAGTTCAGCAAAGAAGCTGACTAAATTGAAAAAGCATTTGAAGGTTAAGGCGCTCTCCGGACGTTTCTGCTTCAGTCATGCTATCACTGAACTTTTCTATCTTTGAGGTTTGGTAATATCTACATTCAAATTATTCCATTTCTAAAGCTACTCAGTTCTTTTTTTTCCAACTGCCAGCACAATGCAGTTTTCTTTTTCCTGTCACCTCATATCATCACCTGTGACACAGCATTGTGCAGAGAGCACAAGCCTGGAGCTTTCATTCAAGGTCACCATAAGCCCTCCATGGTGAGATATTTTGAATACTGAGAAATTGTTTTAACTATGTATGTTTGTAGCTGTCAGACTCAGATCTACATGGTTCATGGAGGCTCAATTTCTTTTCTATATTAATAGCTTATTGAGCAAACATACTATGCCAGACTACGTAGATGCGTAGGTTTTATTTATTTATTTTTTTAGTGAACTCAATGGTCTTGAATACCCAATGAAGAATATTTCTATTATCTTCACCTGCTTGCATTTCAAAAACTATGAGAATGTATTGATTTTTGAAACAATTATTGGGACTTATAGAATTTATCCTGCTGCTTGGATATGACTTTTAGAATTAAAGGTTTATTAGATATCTCAAGGGAAGTTTTCACATTCCAGGCCAGAAAAAGGATACCCTGGGTAATGAAAATAACCCTGTCAAATGTAATGTAAAATATAGGTGAAAATTGACAATTGCAGTCAAACATCTCAAGGTGTGAGTTATACAAGATTATCTATAAAATGTTCAGGAATCCTGACAAGTTAAATGTTTCCAATTTTCTTTATATTGCATGGTTTATATTTGCTACTTGGCCGTGCATCAATTAAGGTATTATACCAAGTAGAACGTGTACTCAACCCCACCTGGGCACAGGGGGCAAAACAAAAAACACATTTTGAGGCATTTACCATGTAACTCAAAAAATGAAACTTACATAGATGAAAAAATTAGAGTATAGTTGAGGTCCTGGCCAGTTGGCTTAGTTGTTAGAGCATTGTCCCAATATGCCAAGGTTGTAGGTTTGATCCCTGGTCAGTGCACATAATACAATCAACCAGTAAATGTATAGATAAGTGGAACAACAAACTGATCTCTCTCTCTCTCCCTCTCCCTCAAATCAATAAATACATAAAAATAGAATATAGTTGAACCACATAGTGAGTGACTAACTGGTATTTGAAGAGACAGACCATGTGGGATATTAATAGCAAATAATGACTCCATAGAGAAGAAACTGAAAGAGAGGACTCGTATTTAAATAGAGAGGAAAAGCAGTCTGGGTACATTTCATTGTGGGAAAAATAGCACAAGGAGAGTCATAGAAATAAAAACAAAGAGTGTAAGCTAGCTTAGTTAAGGGGGAAGTGAAATTTGAGAAATAGTAATGATAATTTAGACAGGTAAAGAGAAACTGATTTCCAGAAGGTCAGCTGGTGGAATTTGAGATGGATAAAATGGGCAATAGTAGCATATTTATGAATTTTTAGGAGTGATGCACCATATGTAAAAGTTTTACTTTTGTAGTATTACTAAGATGGCAATGTATCAAATTTCTCAGTTCTGAAGTTTTCAGTGACTTATATGGCAGCAGTGAGAAGGCATGCATAAAATGATTGTGTAAATTGCAATATTCTTTGGAGAATTTTGTGAAAAACAGAAATGAGAATGGTGCAAGAAAAAAGGAAAGAAGCAAATATTCTGAGAAACAAAAAATAGGAAATATGCATTCTGGAAACTATATATCTGAAGATTTCTAGAAATTTCAGAGTTTTTAAATTTCCATCTGTGAATAATTATAAAACAATCTATGTGCATTGAAGCCATCACAGGTTCACTAAAAATGAGTGGTGACAGATAAATGATATTTTAATTTTTGATAGCATTACTATCCCACTAGTTGTTAATCTTGTGTTGTAGGAAAGTGTCTGATACATGGTAGATGCTTTATAAACAAATATTGCACTGCTGCTTAAACATATACATTGGGAGAATAGATTTTTTTAAAATTGATTTCTCAAAATCTCTGATAACATTCTGTTGGAAAAACACAAAGAAGTGTGTAGAGAATGATTTTGTAGTTAGATTGGTTTCTTCCTTGTTGACTGGCCATAGTATGTGGTTAGTATATCAGTTCCAACTGGGAATGTCATATTCAGTGTCTATGCTCAAGCTGTTTTCTTGGTCTTGTCTCCCCAACATTTCTATTAAAGACTTCCATGTTCCAAAATGCATTTTATGTTTTTATGTGTGACACCAAAGTAAAATGTTTGGCTATACATTTGTTGACAAATTCAGGATAAAAAAATGTCTAAGCAGGCTAGTGTAATGGCCACCAGAATAATTTAATGAACATCCTGAATCAAGGAATGTGATTGGGCTACAAGAACAAAGAAGAAACAGAGTACTTCAGTGTTAGCAAAAAGAACAGCCTGGGAATTTGCACCCCAAGTCAGGGACTAGGCCAGGAGATATGTATGGGTTCACAGATAAAGGAGGACTTTTCTCTTTTTGGAGGTGGAAGTGAAGAACCCAAAGTTGGCCTCTATTAAAGTGACACATGACTTGTTGTCATAAGGCCCATTTTAGTCCCTGTTCATTTATTAAGTGAGTTGTTCTCCATTCAGAGTTGATTACTACATAAATAATTGAAGAGCCCCCAATGAGAAGATTAAGTAAAGAAAGTTTAAAGGTGCCCCTTCCCGTTAGCCACAGGGAGGCAGAAGACATGAATTGACTGAATACAAATGAGAATCATTTGCATTGGCTCCCACCACTCTTTTCCTATCCCTCTATGGACAGCAGTTTGTTTTGGGCTACCCTTCCTCAGGGGTTGTCTTGACAATGGTGGCCCAATGAACTTTGTCTTTTTCCAATGGTATGCACTGGGTCATCCTCAGACCTCACTTTTCCTGATTGGTAGCCCATAGTTGTGTTGTGAGACAAGGCATTTATTCAAATGCTCTCAAAATCCCTGTAGTAGCTGTCCTTGTGATTCTTGGGAACTTTCCCCTAGAAATACTCTCCATCTGATCCCCTAGAGATGTTCTGAATCACCTAATATTATCACCCATCTTTACCTGTCCTTGAAAAACATCTCAGGCCTCTGCTCAGAAACTCAGTCATTTATATAATGAATATATGGTATTTATTCATTGTATAGGATGAAGAAACTATTCATCTTCTCTCTCTCTCTCTCTCTCTCTCTCTCTCCCCCCTCTCCTTGTCCTTGGTGTTTTATGAGATGAATAGTTCTTTCATCCAATGAAATAAATTAATGAAGTCTACACACACACATAAACAACCCCTACTCTAGCATTCTCTGCTTTAGGAGAACAGTAATGCACCTCTGTATGGCAGGATTCTACAACATCTTAGAGGCATCATCTTGACAAACCAGCACCTTAATGAACTTCGTAGTGCTGAGGCTTCCGGTCCATCACCGTTCTAGTAAGAGCAACCATGTACAATGCTCTCTTATGTGCCAGTCACTTCACAAGGTGCTTCATGTAGATTATGGATTTAATCTTCAAAACAATCTAATTAGGTTACTATTATCCTCATTTTAAAGATGAAGAAACAGGTTATAAATACTGTGCCCTAGGTCACAGAACTAGGTAAACAACAAAAAGGGTTTACAAAATCAAGTGACCTGACATTTTTCTCTTTCCAGGAGAGCAGTGGATGGAAGTCAAAGTGCCCGAATTCATTCCTGGCTCTTCCACTTTCTCTCCATGAACTGGGTCAATGCAATAACACCATTGCACCTCAATTTTACTGTGAGTAAAATGTGGGAGGTAAAATATTTATTTATTCATAGGGTTATTCTAGGATTTAACCACTTTGTTCATATAAAATATTTAGAATAATGCTTCTGATATAGTAAACATTTAATGTATCTTTAAGATTATTATTCAAATTTGTGTAGAACTACCACTCAGTATCTTGTAATTTAGCACTTAATAGTTTAATAATTCTTTGTTTTATTCTCTGTGGTGTTATTTCAGGAATTAGATGACTCACAAAAAGCCACTTAATATACTCTAAACTCCTCAAGGACAAACTAGAGAGTTGCTTGGTAACTTTTAGACACATAATTAACACTTATAAATAGGGATGAAAAATATGAATGATCAGTCTGCTATCCTCCCCCAAATGAATGCCTTTCTTACATTCATGTAGAATTTTACAGTTTACAATGTGATCACAGACTTCAAAGAAATATCTCCAGTGACCTCTGCAAAGTACAGGGTGCGGCAAAAGTAGGATGACAGTTGTCCATATGGAAAATAATATAGTAATTATTAAGCACTAATACAAGAATAAACTCTGCTTCACATACACACAACTGTAAACCTAATTTTGTCCCAACCTCCCCCTTATCCATGATAAGAAAGCTAAGCTCAGGATGGCCAACAAATTGAACAAATCATAGTTTGCTTTTCTCACATAATGAGGGCTGCAGGGATGTGTGGTAACTGGCATGTTTTTCAGGCTTGCCAAGGTGAAGTTTGACTTTGCTGTCATTTTCTTGACTTTTTGTTCATGGTTATAGTATAGCCACTTCACTCCTAGCCAATGAGTTGGCATTTAAGGCAGTGAGAAGGGGAAAGAGTCATATGGGCCTTATTATTAATTGTCCTTTTATATCAAGGGAGAAAAGCTTAATTTTGGAGCTTTCTAACTCCCCAGAAATCTTTCTTCACATGTCATGGGACCAGAGTATTTTATATTGCTGTCCCTTGTTGCAGGGAGACCTGTGGAAGGGAAATGCTTGGCTGTGTCACCTATAGAGTGAGAAGTAGCAAGGGACAAGGGGTGAGTCATTGATCTTGGTAGTTTCTCAATAATGTCTGCAAATCACTATTTTTAATACTACGTATTACTACCCTTACTGTTTCTATTTCTACTGCTACTACTGAAGAGTTTACCCTAAGAACTATAGTACACTCATTTTCTGTCCCTCTAGTTTATCAAGAAATGAGAAATGCCAAGACTCTTACAGCATTGATAAAGATAGATTGGTATTTGAAGGTCAAAGGAAGCATCCTCAGTTTCACTGCTGACCCCTGGTACAAGACATTGGTAACTAATACCTGGAGCTTTTACCTTGACTGTAAAGCTTGTATTCAGTCAGGAGTCCAACTGGCTTTACTTGGATGTTTGTGAGTTACTGGTTATGTGATTGTTAGAATTACCCACACTTTGAAATGCCAAGTTCCAATGAAGCTTGTGAGGATTCCTAAAAGACTTGGTTTGGCCTGAGTGGGAGAAGGATGGAATTAATATGAACTGAGTTAGGGCACTGCCAGTTACAGACCTTTCACTCCAAAGTGACTTCCCAGGAACTTAGCATAGCCTCTAGGTTCATTCTCACCAAATATAAACCTTTCCAACTTCAGCCCCGGAGTCAGGGCCCAAAACTCTTGCAAAGAGACACATTGAAATCTTGCCATGTTTCACAAATACAACAAACTTAGATAAAGTCAGCTAAAAACACACAGCATTTCTTCAAAGGATGGACTTTAGGTCACTTTTGTTCAATCCATCACCTGTTTCCCCCCACAATCCTTTTTGCCCTCTTGGGAATTAAAGACAGTCCAGGACACAGGAAAAGTCTGGAGCTGGTGGGGAGGAATGAGATGGAACTGAATCACCTCTGGTTTTATGTCCAAGCTGGCACAAGCTGGTAGTGCAGGCCATTTGGAATCCAGTGTTCCCTAGGATTTCTGCAGCCACTCTGCTGTTTGTGCCCCAACTCATTAGCATTTTTGGAAGCCAAGGCTGGATATTGGATATGGGCAATAAAGAGAACTTTTCTATTTATTGAATGTTTGGAAATGGGAAGAAAAGGAGAAAACACATGAAATCACTGTATTATTTTATAAGTTAGAAGGCCACTGGTGTTATGTTTGCTTCACAGATATAATGCGAGCGGACCCAGCTGAACTAGACCCATGCTGTTTTATATTTAGCATACCTCTGTAGTATCTGTAAATGTTTGGCACTTGGGAAAATGGTTTTTGGTCAATTACTTTTTCCCTTAATATAAAATGGCAGGGAGAGAGAATGAGAAAGAGATACTTATTCATAGGAAGGTGAAAGGGAACTTAATCTGATCTGTCTGCGTCAGTTACATTTAACTCATCAATGTGGGTTACTGTTGTGCTATCTACTGTCTAAAATTCAGTGAGTTCCCATGGATGTTCCTTTTTCCAGGGAATAGGCCAGCAGTGATGGGATGATGTTTCAGGATATTGGTCCCAAAGCTAAGATTCACAAAGTTTGGCTGAAGGCAAAACCTATTCTCCTCTGCTCATTATCAAACAGTTACACCACATGCAGTTAGCCATTTAGCTGCCTCCTAATCCCTCTCACTGCCATCTTATAAATAGTGCTGCTCTGTTGAAGCACCTGCAGAGTTTCTTGGCTTATAGGCACCATTTGATCTCACAACAGGACCAAGGGAGACTCATTTGCCTCTTGGCTATCAGGTGAGGACATATTGAGCTCTGCATTTCCCCTTTCCTTAGTGGCGGCATCCTGTTGATGAGGGTGCTTCCCTGTCCTCGGGATAAGGAAGGGAGAACCAGCAGCTTGAAGCAAGAACAACTCTATCACACAGCAATATGGTCTATTACTAGTAGATTAGTTATTAGTTTTCTCTTTATTTTGTTCATGCTTCTCTTAGATAATGTTTTTATTTCCCCTTATATTTTTTAATTAAGAGTAATATTCATTATAGAAAAATTTAAATGAAAGGTAGCTTTATGATTTTGGCAAAAATAAAGGGAAGAAACTATAAAGTTGGAAATGAATGTGGTGCTTGTGTCCTAGAAAAATAGTGCCTAGAGCAGTGGTGGTTAGACATTTGGGCTCAGGGCTCCTTTATGCTTTTAGAAGTTACTGAGGACTTCACGGAGTTTTGTGTGATTTACATATATGTGGATATATATGTATCAGAAGGTATACTATATATCTATAGCAACAAATCTATATCTATATTTATATTTTTTCAATACTTATCAGTGAATAGAATAGATAAATTTAAGTATGTATTATTGCAAAATAAGACCACAAAGTACACAAATTTCTTGTGGTATTTCAAGGAAATAAAAGAGAGAAATTTCTAAAAAAATAATTTTTTATTTCAAAAAAATGATAAATTGGCCTTTATCAAGGTTTGTAAATGCTATACCTAGTATAAACAAACATAGCTAGTGAGAGCATAGTATAAGCAATAAGAAAAAACCTGAGTTAATTTCTGAACACACATTTTTTAAAATTCTTTTTTTAGAGCAGTTTTTGGTTTATACCAAAATTAAGATAAAATTACAGAGATTTCCCATATATTCCCCAACCTGACACATGAATAGACTGCCACATTATAAGTATCCCCCACCAGAGTAGTACATTTGTCACAATTAATGGACTTACAATGACATATCAAAATCAACATAGTCTGCAATTTACCACAGTTCACTCTTGGTGTTGTACAATGATGGGCTTGAAAATCCTTCTGTTCTTGGTTCTTTGAAAGGATAAACAAAATCAAAAGCCTTTAAGCAGGCTCATCAAGAAAAAAAAGAAGACCCAAAGAAACACAATCAGAAGTGAAAAAGAAGAGATCACAACTGATACCATAGAAAAAACAAAAGATTGTAAGAAATTACTATGAAGAACTATATGCCAAGAAATTTAAAAACCTAGGTGAAATGGACAAATTTCTAGAAAAATATAATCTTCTAAAACTCAATGAAGAAGAAGCAGAAAACCTGAACAGACCAATGACAGCTGATGAAATTAAAAAAGTAATCAAAAAGCTTCTGACACACAAAAGTCCTGAACCAGATGGTTTCACAGCAGAATTTTACAAAGCATTTAAGGGAGAGCTAACCCCGATCCTCCATAGATTATTTTAAGAAATTCAAGAAGATGGAAGATTCCCAACTCTTTTTATGAAGCCAGCATCATCCTAATCCCAAAACCAGATAAAGACATAAAAAAGAAAGAAAATTTCAGGCCTATATCACTGATGAATGTAGATGCTAAAATCCTCAACAAAATATTGCCAAACTGTATCCAGCAATATGTTAAAAAGATCATATATCATGATCAAATGGGATTCATCCCAGGGATGCAAGGATGGTACAATATTTGCAAATCAATAAACATAATACACCACATAAACAAATGAAAGACAAAAATCACATAATCATATTAATAGATGCAGAAAAAGCATTTAATAAGTACAGCACCCATTTATGATAAAAACACTCAGCAAAGTGGGAATAGAGGGAGCATTCCTCAACATAATAAAGGCCATATATGAGAGACCTACAGCCAACATCATACTCAATGAACAAAAACTTACAGCTTTCCCACTAATATCAGGTATAAGACAAAGATGCCCACTTTCACCACTCCTATTCAGCATAGTACTGGATGTTCTAGCCACAGCAATCGGACAAGAAAAAGAAACAAATGGCATCCCAAAGAGGCATGGAAAGGAGGAAGTAAAACTGTCACTGTTTACAGATGATATGATAGTGTACATAGAAAATCCTATAGACTTTGCCAAAAAACTACTAGACCTAATAAATGAATTTGGCCAAACTGTCAGATACAAAGTCAATACTCAGAAATCAAAGACATTTTTGTATACTGACAATGAAATACCAGAAATAGAAATTAGAAAAAAAAATCCCATTTGATATATCATCAAGAAAAATAAAGTACCTAGGAATAAACCTAACCAAGGAGGTAAAAGACTTGTACTCAGAAACCTATACAACACTGAAGAAAGAAATTAAGGAAGTTACAAATGGAAGCATGTACCATGCTCATGGATCAGAAGAATTAACATCATCAAAATGTCCATACTACCCAAAGCAATTTATAGATTCAATGCAATCCCTATTAAAGTACCAATGACATATTTCACAGATATGGAACAAACATTTCAGAAATTTATATGGAACCATAAACGACCCTGAATAGCTGCTGCAATTTTGAGAAAGAAGAACAAAGCACGAGGGATCGCAATACCTGATATCAAACTGTATTCCTAGGCCACTGTAATCAAAACAGCCTGGTACTGGCAAAAAAGCAGGCACCTAGACCAATAGAACAGAATAGAGGGCCCAGAAGTAAACCCAATTCTCTAATCAATTAATATTAACATTAATATTAATATTAATATTAATTAATATTTGACAAAGGGGGAAGAAGCATAAAATGGAGTAAAAATAGCCTTTTCAACAAATGGTGTTGGGAGATCTGGACAGCTACATGCAAAAAAATGAAACTCGATCACCAACTTACATCATACTCAAAAATAAATTCAAGGTGAATAAAAGACTTAAATATAAGTCATGACACTATAAAAGTCCTAGAGGAAAACATTGGCAGGAAAATCTCAGACATTCCACTCAGCAACTTCTCACAGATATGTCTCCTAAAGCCAGGGACATAAAGGGAAGAATAAAGAAATGGGACCTCATCAAATTAAAAAGCTTCTGCATGGCTAAAGAAAACAGCATTCAAATGAAAAGAGAGCCAACTATATGGGAAAACATGTTTGCCAATGATACCTTGGACAAGGGTTTAATCTCCAAAATATATAAAGAACTCATAGGACTCCACTCCAGGAAGACAAAAAAAAAAAAAAAAAAAAAAAAAAAAAAAAAAAAAAAAAAAAAAAAAAAAAAAAAAAAAAAAAAAAAAAAAAAAAAAAAAAAAACAATAAAAAAATGGGCAAAAGGCTTCAACAGACACTTCTCCAAGGAAGACATACAGAGGGCCCAGAGACATATGAAAAGATGCTCAGCATAACTAGCCATCAGAGAGATGAAAATTAAAACCACAATGAGATACCACCTCACACCTGTCAGAATGGCCATCAAATCAACAAACAAGTGTTGGAGAGGATGCAGAGAAAAGGGGACCCTAGTGCACTGCTGGTGGGAATGCAGAATGATGCAGCCACTGTGGAAAACAGTATGGAATTTTCTCAGAAAACTAAAAATGGAACTGCATTTTGACCCAGCAATTCCACTGCTGGGATTATACTCTATGAACCCTGAAACACCAATCCAAAAGAACCTATGCACCCCAATGTTCATAGCAGCACAATTTACAATAGCCAAGTGCTGGAAGCAACCTAAGTGCCCATCAGCAAATAAGTGAATCAAAAAACTATGATACATTTACACAATGGAATTCTACACAGCAGAGAGAAAGAAAGAGCTTATACCCTTTGTGACGGCATGGATGGAACCAGAGAGCATTATTCTAAGTGAAATAAGCTAGGCAGTGAGGGACAAATACCATATGATCTCACCTTTAACTGGAACCTAATCAACAAAAGAAAAAAATCCAACAAAATATAACTAGAAACATTGAAATTAAGAACAATCTAACAATAGCCGGGGTGGGGGGGGGGACTGTGCGAAGAGTTTTCAGGAATTACTATAAAGGACACATGGAGAAAACCAAGGGGGGGCGGTGGAAGTAAGGGAACGAGGTGGGTTTAACTGTGGGGGAGTGGTGAGGGAAAATGCAGGCAACTGTAATCAAACAACCATAAAGTAACTTATGGGTTAAAAAAGGGGAAGGGAAAGAAAATCCTTCTGCTCCACATATTCGTCCTTCCCGCCTCCCCTCAATCCCAGACAACCACTGCTGGGAGTTTTCAGGGCTTAGACAGGACCCTGCCTTGGCTGCTTTAGGCAAGTGGCCCTTGTATTGTTTGCAATTTACTTCAATATACCTCAACATATACATTTAGAAATGTGTGTGTGTATGTGTGTGTGTGTGTGAGTCTGGCATAACTTATGTAAGAAAGGAAGAAAGTGCTGAAAGAATGACGAAGACGTTAAAGAGAACACAGGAGCTATTTTGAAAGGGCAACTCTGGAACAATTTGAACAATGTAAATAAAGACAGTTATGCTCATAACATTAGAAAACTGTACAAGAACAACAATTTAAATAAATTTCTAAAAAAGAATTTCTTAGCTCACAATCTTATAAATATATAGGAAGAAAGGAAAACTCTCTCTTAGAACAAACATTCAACTTACAACTGTTAAAGAAATGTCATAAGCAGGAATCATGATTTGTTAATGCTAATTTTCTGATCTTGATTATTTTACTGTGGTTATGCAGACAGTGTCTTGTTATTAGAAATATGCTATGAAGTATTTTAGGGGGTGGGGAAGGAAAGAAAGAAAGAGAGACAGAGAGGGAAGAATGAATCTTGCTAAAAGGTATGGGTATCTATGATTTTTTTGAATTATTCTTATAACTTTTCTATAAGCCTGAAATTATGTCAGTTTTTAAAAACTGAAACCACTAAATAAATAAAGTAGAATAATTTATTACAAACTATATGTGTGATATATATGAATTTGTCAATTTTACACTATGTCCTAAGGACTGTTGGTTAACATCTGAATACCAAAATTAGATACTGAATTGGCATTTGAAATATTCAGAACAGAAACTCGTATGTAGAAATGGCTATACATCAGTAGTCTTTTTTGTTGTTGCTGCTGTTTTAGACTTTTTATTATTATTCTATTATAGTTTTCCCAATTTTATGAATTTCCTCAGTGCCCTTTGCCCTTCTGAGCCCATACCATCCCTTGCTCCCAAAGCCAATTCCTACACTGTTGTCCATGTGTGTGAGTCATTCATACATGTTCTTTGACTAGTCCCTTCCCCTTCTCTCCACCATCATCCCCCTCCCCCTCCCCTCTGGTCACTGTCTGTCCATTCCATGTTTCCATGCCTGTGGTTCTGTTTTGTTTGTTAGTTTATTTTGTTCATTAGATTTCTCTTATAGGTGAGATCATATGGTATTCTTCTTTCACCAACTGGCTTATTTCACTTAGCCTAATATTCTCCAGTTCCATCCATGCTGCCACAAAAGGTAGGAGTTCCTTTTTTCTTTCTGCTGCACAGTATTCCACTATGTAAATATAACACAGTTTTTTGATCCACTCATTTACTTAGGCACTTAGGTTGTTTCCAGCACTTGGCTACTGTAAATAGCTCTGCTATGAACATGCTAATGTTCATAAGGGTGTATAGGTTCTAGCCAGAGTGATCAGACAAGGAAAAAAATAAAAGTCATCCAAAATGGAAAGGAGGAAGTCAAACTGTCATTATTCACGGATGACATGGCAGTGTACATAGGAAACTCTATAGTCTCCACCAAAAAATGACTCAACCAAATAAGTAAATTTGGCAGGATACAAAGTCAGTATTCAGAAACCAAAGGCATTTTTGTACACCTCAGTGATCTTATCTATGATCAACTGAGAGGTACAGCTAATTATCATAATAGATGTTAAATTTTATCATAATAATTTATATAAGTAACGTTCAAGACATATGGATTGGGTAGAAATACTCTACAGCACTTTCACCCTTTCATGAAAAAAATTACAAGAAGTAGCCAGCTCCAAGGCCCTCACTCGTTTTAATGGGACCCCAAGCTTGGAACTCCAAACCAATCCACACAACAGTCTCTAACTGGAGGATTTTTGTTACCTTCCTCCAACTAAAAATTGAGTTGAATACTGCCAATCCATACTTGTCTGATTTATATCTAGTGACCCTTTCAGGCTACAACTTAAAGAAGCAATCCTTGAGTATATAGCACACTGAATGGCTATTCTTGCACACACTTGCTAATAAATATTGATTTGGTCTGAGGTCAGTTTTCACCATTGCCCACCATCTGTGTTGCACCACCCTAGAGGGAAAAAGACTGTGTTAGTGTTCAAGGGCTGCCATAACCAAATACCACAGACTGGGTGGCTTAAGCGACAGAAATTTATTGTCTCATGGTTTTGGAGGCTGGAAGTCCAAGATGAAGATGTTTGTAGGGTTGTTTCTTCTGAGGCCACTCTCCAGCTTGCAGATGGTGCTTTCTTGCTGTGTCCTCCTTCCTTTGTGTGTCCATGTTTCTCACGTGTCTTCCTCTTCTAATAAAGACACCTGGGCTAAGGCTCCATCCTAATGACCTCATTTTAACTTAGTCTCTTCTTCAAATACCTTGTCTCCAAACATAATCACATTCTGAGGCAATGCAGTTGGGACTTCAACCTAAGAAACTGAGGGGGCAAAAGAACACAATTCAGCCACTTAGAACCCAAGTTTTCCTTTATTTTTGGATGCTCCACATATGTATCAGAAGACTGTAATAATTGTAAATAAACAAATGGGCTTAGGTCAGTTCCAGCATCCCTTTGTCTGTGGTCTGAGAGAGTATATCTTCCAGTTAGAGCCACTGAAGCCCCCAAGTTGCTGAGCCATTTCCTGCAGGCACAGAACCGCGATGCTAAATAAAATTCTCCCTAGTCATTTCCAGACATGCTGGATGTGCACTCTGCAAATGTCCCAGAATACCTGTAAATGCAATGAGGGATGGACATTCATGAAGCCTCCCTTGGAATACATGTGTGGGAGTTTGGGTACAGATCTAACCCCCTTCAGACTCCTGAGCTGGGACAGTGCTTACTGAACACTTTTATTACAAACACTAATTTGTGGAATTACTGTGATGATGAACATCCCTCCCCCACAGCTAATTCATGATTGACATTGCATAGATGCTAATATTTAATAATATAGATGCTAGGAAGTCTATTTAACCCTCATTCTGTGTGGCCAAAACTCACAAGATCACCCTGTGGACTCCCTAAACCTGAATTCCCATTTACAGAATTGATGGTGAAAGTTATGTTAACAATAGATGCATTAAATATTGAGGCCTACATTTGGAATAGTCTGGAGATTTTTGAGTATTAAGTTCTTGAGATCACAAAGTGAACATGCTGGCCAGTTTCCTGGTTGTGTTTAAAGATATGTGATAATTCTGTGAAGATTAAATGTCATGGACATAAGTAATGAGTAATTCTGAGGGTGAACTATTAGAGCATGGCTCCTCAATCATGCCCAATAATATCACAACACTCTTAATAAAATATTTTAAAATATACTTTTACAATTTAGTTATTAATTAGAACCAATGTTTGCTGAGATGTATACAATAGACATACACAGACATATAGACATATATTTTTATGTGAAAACTTTAATTGCTAATAAAATGCACACCATATGCATTGGAGGCTCTTTTCCACAGGTCTCAAATGGAAGAGGCAGATTCCTTAACCTAACATCATTCATGTTCATCATTACTTACGAATCTGTGACTGAGAGATCATGGCTTCCAATTTTCAGTGACGGACAAGTTCAATCCCAGATTCAAGATGCTTTAAATTCTTTTTGATTTTTATTTTTTTGCCTTTTGCCTTTTGGCAAAAGGGCTCCAGCTAGATTTGAGCTGTGCTGTGCATGGGGCCTCCCACCCCTACTTCAGCCCTTCCTACTATTTTTCTTTTGAAATTCAGAAGAAAATCAGTCAAAGATTTTTTTTCTTCAAGACCTCATGGTTGATAGTGCTGGTCCTTTTGGGAAACTAGCCAAAACCATTTTTGTCTGTCCACACAGAATCTTTAGCTTCCAGTTCTGTGTCACTCACTCTACAAACTTTGGGTGTTTAGCTTTAATCACTGAGAACTGTGGTCAACGTGGAGATGAGCTGCCCAGGTGACCCTTCAAGGAAGGACTTGCAGGAAGTGCAGTGAGCAGATCACCTCCAGCTGTGGGTTCCTTCAGGGTCTGCTCAGCTGACAAGACCACCTTTTTAGAGATCCTGCCCTTCTTGTGGCATCTCACATCAGTGACTCAGTGAGGTGAAGGTATCAAGATCTGGCAATTTTGACTCAAAGTGGGGAGACTTGCCAGCAAGTTCCTCTCCACAGCTCCCTCTGAGTTGGGCTACAGATTTGCTGGGCATGTGTAGCTATTAGACTTTTTTTCTGACCAGTCCTGTTCCTGCCCCCTTCTTTTCACAAGTCTTGATCCCTAATAAATACCTTACCAAAGCTTCCATTCAAGATCTGCTTCTGAAGCACCTCACATGTAGAAGCTTCTTTTTCTATCTAACCATCTTCTGTCTTACTTTTCCACATTCCCTGAAGCAGTGGGGAGATGGTGATAACCAACAAATTAATATCCAATTTGCATAGAATTCTTAAAAGTGCAAGACTTTTACATGTAACTTTCTTTTCCATATTTATTTTATCAATTACACACAGAAGATGAGATACACTTCCCATTGCCAGAACGCCAACAGTCTTGTGATGGGCTAGTGCCACCTGACTTGACTCAAGGGCATTGGGGACATTTTTTAGATTTTGAGGTATTTTACCCAAGACACCAAAAAGAAAGATTTAACCTAGAATCCACTCTGTTTCTGAACCATGGTTGAGGAACAAGAGATCACTGAGAAGATTGTAAGGGAAGATGGGAGGAAATTGAGGGAAATGTACAGACCTTTTTTCTCCACTTTCCCAGGAGAGAAGCAACAGTGAAATTCAAGCAACAGGAGACTTGTTTATGATGACACAATAGCTTCTGGGAAAAAGCACTAATATATCTATTGAAGCAAAGGAAATAGGGGGTATGGGCAAAAAGAGATTTACATTTGTGAGTATTCAAAGCATAGCTTATTCTTTTTTTTTCTTTTTTAAATTATATTTTATTGATTATGCTATTACAGTTGTCCCATTTCCCCCTTCATTCCCCTCCACCTTGCACACCCCCTCCCACCCACATTCCCCCCTTTAGTTCATGCCCATGTGTCATATGTTCTTTAGCTTCTACTTTTCCCACACTATTCTTGCCCTCCCCCTGTCTATTTTCTACCCACCGTCTCTGCTACTTGCTCTATGTACCTTGTCCCCCCCTCTCCTCTTCCCTCTCCTCTATTGCTAACCCTCCATGTGATCTCCACTTCTGTGTTTCTGCTCCTGTTGTAGTGGTTTGCTTAGTTGGCTTTTGTTTTAGGTCTGGTTGTTAATACCTGTGAGTTTGCTGTCTTTTTACTGTTCACATTTTTTTATCTTCCTTTTCTTAGATAAGTCCCTTTAACATTTCATATAATAAGGGCTTGGTGATGATGAACTCCTTGAACTTGACCTTATCTGAGAAGCACTTTATCTTCCCTTCCATTCTAAATGACAGCTTTGCTGGATAGAGCAATCTTAGATGTAGGTCCTTGCCTTTCAGGACTTGGAATACCTCTTTCCAGCCCTTTCTTGCCTGTAAGGTCTCTTTTGAGAAATCCACTGACAGTCTGATGGGAACTCCTTTGTAGGTGACTGTCCCCTTATCCCTTGCTGCTTCTAGAATTCTCTCCTTCATTTGAATCTTGGCTAATGTAATGATGATGTGCCTTGGTGCGTTCCTCCTTGGGTCCAACTTCTTTGGGACTCTCTGAGCTTCCTGGACTTCCTGGAAGACTATTTCCTTGCCAGATTGGGGACGTTCTTCTTTATTATTTGTTCAAATAAGTTTTCCACTGGTTGCTCTTCTTCTTCCCCTTCTGGTACCCCTATAATTCAGATGTTGGGATGTTTAAAGATGTCCTAGAGGTTCCTAAGCCTCTCCTCATTTTTTTGAATTCTTGTTTCTTCCTTGTTTTTTGTTTGGTTGTTTCTTTCTTCCTCTGGTCCACTCCATTGATCTGAGTCCCAGTTTTCCTCCCATCTCTGTTGGTTCCCTGTGAGTTTTCCTTCATTTCACTTATTGTAGCCTTCATTTTTTCATATAATTTGCAATAAAAATCAACCAATTCTGTGAGCATCCTGATCACCAGGGTTTTGAATTGTGTATCTGATAGGCTGGCAATCTCTTTGTTGCTTAGATAAATTGGCTCTGGGGCTTTGATTTGTTCTCCGGTTTGAGCCATTTTCATTTCTGGGTTTTTTTTTTTTTGGTCTAGTGGCGGCTGCTAGGTAGTGAGGGGTGGAGCCTTAGGTGTTCCCCAGGGCAGGACAGCCCAGTCGCTGGGTAGTGACACTGTATGTGGGGGCGGGGTCTGAGAGGAGACAATGGCGCTTGCTCCGCTCACTCTCGGATTCCACTCCCCTCCACCACCATCCGCGCACGAATGTGGGACCACTGGGTCAGCCAGCCACCCCATGCGGCCTCACTGGTTCTGCACAGTTGCCACCCCGTGCCCAGGTTCTGCTAGTCGCCTCCTATGCACCTGGGGGCTGCCAGCCGCTGCTGCCTGCGTGCCCCCCAGCACCTCCGCTCTTCCCTGCCCCGACTCCGCCCCTCCCACCGGTCTGGATGGATCATTGCTGGACTTCCAAATAGTTCGATCTTCTGAGTTCTGGTTGTTTTCCCATTTCCAGATCCCGGCTGTCCTTAATTTTGGCTGTGATAAGAGGCACAGCGTGTCCGCCCACGCCTCCATCTTGGCCGGAAGTCTAGCTTATTCTTATATTGTTATTTATTAATGTATTATTTATTTGTATTATAACTCTAAACCTACTTTTGCCCACCCTCATATTTTCTTTCCATGGATATCCTTTCCTGCATTGGTCACCTGTGCTGGACACCTGTATTTTTTGAGGCATTGCCACCATTCAATGTTACCACACCTGTTAATCCCCAAGCATGGGGGCTGAAATTGTGATTTAAGAGGCCAGGACCATCTGACACATATGAAGAAGTGACATGCGTTTTACAAGAGGCTTAAATTTCCATGAAGGAATATGGCTTTGTCCTTGATCTGCTCACCGAACTCTTTTTAATATTAATGTGCTACTTAAAAATGCATCATTTACCTCCAAAGTAGCTCAGTGGGCAGCACTGGATCTCATGGGCAGGCTGGGAGGCCCAGAGTGAAGCAGCTGATTGCTATTTATCACACACACTACTGGCTCCCAAGGATCAAAACTTTAAGCATCACTTGGCAGGGAAGAAGGGTTTCCTTCTATCCCCTGGTGTTGAAATTGTAAGATTAGCGAGATCTAAGCCACTTAATTCTTGGAAAGCCACTAATATAATAATACTTTTTTTAAAGGTCAAAACTTCATATTTCTCCCATTAGCTCCATCACGTATGTCTCCAAGTAGAACACAACTGTGGTTTGCAGCAGGCTCAAAACACTCTTTTTGTTTCTACAGAAGCAATGCACTGAAAGACACATTCCCAGTTGAATTTATGGACTGCTCCTATTCCCACCTTACTTCCATGCTGTTAAAAAATATAGGATTAGGCTAGAGCCAGACAGATGCTATAACTACTGTTGGAAAGAAATATAAATTTTAGGTGGGTAGATGCCCAAATAGAACCATGAAAATGTGAGCTGAGTGGTTGAGCTTTAACTTAGTAGAAATACTTGTTTTATTTAGTGTTTGCTATCCTCAAATGGTAAATCTTAGAGAAAACAGTGCTAGAGAGAGTGAAACCAGAGGTTTATTATGAAAATGAGCATGGCACTGAAGACATGTTCTGAGTCCCATACAACTGCCTGATGGGGGCATAGCTAATCCAGTGCAACATCAGGCTGAGGCCAGGAGCTGCATTCAGCACAATTTGATCTGTTAACTCACCCTGAATATTCTTGTACTGTTTTTTTGAGGTGTTTTCATTTTACTTTAACATAAATGGTGTCCAGAAATTACATTGTTTTATTAAGAGTAGAGACTTTTTTGAAGAAAAAAAAAAGTTTGGTAATAGAACATGGTTATTCTTCCCTGTGTTTATAAACCAAAATAAGCAGACTACCCCCCCCCCGCAAAAAAAAAAAAAAAAAAAAAAAAACTAGCAAGATGGCCCAGCCTACTTCAGAGTGGAGTTGTCATTCATTCATTCATGGACAAAGCATTTATTGAGCCTGCATTACAGGGGTTGAAATTTCAAAATGAGTAAGGCTGAGATTGAGTATCTTAAAATGCTCCATTGTTTGTGTATAGTAAAATCTCCAATGGTTGATTAATTGCCCCAATATTTATCCCTTCCTGTACCCATGCCTTTTGCATGAAACCCTGGAGTAGTTTCTCTCTCTGATTATGCCCAGCCACATGTTTTGTTTGGCCAAGGGACAATCTCAAATTTGGAGCAAACAGAGGCTTGAGAAACCTGTGCGATTGGACTGTTCATTCTTTTTTCTTCAAAATTTATTGAGGAATAATTGACAAATATATTTGTGTATATTTAAAGTATACAATATGATGATTTGATATACATATATAATATACAATTATTAAGACAATTAACAAATCCATTACCTCACATAGTTAATTCTCTTTTTGTGTGTCTGGTGAGGATGCTTAAAATCTACTCTTAGCAACTTTCAAGTTCAGAATGCTGTATTATTGACTAGTCACATGCTGTACATGAGAATCCTTAGAACCAATTCTTTTTGTAACTGAGTGTTCAAACCCTTTGACCTAAATCTGTCCATTTCCTCCTCCCACCAAGGTCCTGGCAATTTCCATTCCATTCCCTGTTCCTATGAAATTGACTTTTTAAAAAATTCACATATCAATTATACCATATACTATTTGCCTTTTTTTGTCAGGCATATTTCACTTAGCATAATGCCCTTCAGGTTCATCCATGTTGTAACAAATGGCAGTATTTGCTTATTTTTTATGGTTTTTGCCCTTATAATCTTTATAATATATATGTGTTTATATGTATGTACACATATGCATATATACATGTACATGCATAGATACCTTGGCTATTATAAATAATAAAAGCTGCAGTGAACATGGGTGTGCAGGTATTTCTTTGATATCTTGTTTTTATTTCCTTTTGATATAAACCCAGGAGCATGATGGCTGGATCCTATGGTAGCTCTATTTTTAAAATTTTGAGGAACTGCCATACTATTTTCCATAATGGCTATAACAATTCATATCCCTAACCAATAGTGTATAGATTCCTTTTTCTCTCCATCCTCACTAACATTTGTTATCTTTTCTTTTTGGTAACAGCCATCCTGAAAGGTGTGACATGATATCTCATGGCTGTGATTTGCATTTCCCATGATCAGTGAAGTTGAGCACCTTTTTATATATTTACCGGCCATTTGTTTGTCCTCTTTGGAAAAATGTCTGTTCAGGTATTTGCCCATTTTTAAATTGGGTTATTTCCTTTTTTGTATGCATTACTTATATACTTTAGATATTTATTAATCAGATATTGGGTTTGCAAATATTGTTATGTAGCATTACTACAGCCAGGGTTAATTGATATATTATACCAAGAGCTGGACCTAAGACTACTCTTGCTTCAGAGGCCTTAGCTGACCTTCAGGCAGAATTCTGAATAGATCTAAAGCTCTTTGCAAAGACAAACATTTTTTTCTTATTTTTTCCTTTAAAACCCTTGTAAACGTAAGAGCATCTGCCCCACATGTGTCATGAATACCACGTTCTGCCAAATGCGCTCAGGGTGTTTTCTCTGGCCAGTATGGTTGCCAGGGAACCATGGAATCTCCTGGTCAACAGATCTCCAGATGAGCATCAGCATAAAGGACAATCTTTCCCAACTATGAGTGTTAGAGGCTTCCCCAACCTGCCTGTCTTTACTCAGGTCTGGCTCCTGACCTCAGGCAGCACTTACCAAGAGGATTTTAGGGAACTGCCAGCTTTCACCATGCAGAGCTCTCTTCACAGGCCAACTAAATAACTTAAATAAACTGCAAACTATTTGATTTGGCATCACCCATTACAATTAATTTAGATATCATTTACAAAGATTTATATGCTAAGGAATATTAATTATTATTGGTTAAATGTTGTATGTGTGGTTGTGTATATGATCAATTGGACATCAGGCTCTTGATCCAGAAAGTTTTCTAGTGTATAACACTGAAAGTTGAAAGTTGTATAAAATACTCTGTAACAGTAATGCCTGCCCAGAGAATAACAATAACCACAAATTTTCAACTGCCTGCATATAGAATGATAGAATTTTAGATCTAAGAAGATCTCAGAGATTATCTCCAAATCTGTGGTTGGTTTAACAGGTGATGAAAATTGAAAAAGAAATTGACAGTCAGTCTGGGAAATTTGAATGAGATTTTTTTCAAAATTTCCTGTTAAAAACTTAAAAAATAGCATATCATTCAATTCCTTACCTATGTAATATTTGCATGTGGTATTTTAATTTAAAAGTTTTTCCAGATAATTTGTCACTCAGGGCTTTAATAACTACATAAAGGAAGGAAAAAATAGAAAAAAATAAAGCTCAGGAGTTTCAGAAAAAGGCAGGTTCTTAGCCACTTACTAGCTATGAGCTACTATTGACCAAGTCACTTCACCTCTCTGAGCCTTGCTTGTCTCCTCTGTAAAGGAGGATAATAATGCCTAGCTCAGAGGTGAGAACTAAATGAGATAAATATATGGAGAGCTTAGTACAACACCTGGCAAAGAGTAAGCACTCAAATGATGACTGCTATGTTAACCCTCTCCACTTCCTGCCTAATCTTTAGTAATATTGTATCCATGGTGGGCTGGGAGAGGACCCCTGACAAATGATCAGGACCATGCAATTGAAACCTGTGGAACTAGCCTTCTGACAAACAGTATAAGAGCAAAGAAAGCAAAATCACAACAGGAGCATCTCATATAACACTATTTGTTAGAAAGGGACATCAGAAAAGAGGTTTCATCATGTGTGAAAATTGCTACATAAATAATGTTAGTGGCATGAAGACTTTCAGCATCTATTCTACAGAAAATTGCTTACTTAAAAATACATATATACATATACATATATATCTTTATGTATATATAAACCATCAGATCTTAACTTCAAATTCTTCTCCTTCACCTCAGACATTTGCACTCAAAAGTGTGCAGGTTATAGATATCACAAAGTCATCAGTTTAAGAATTTACAAGGGAGGTACAATCTGGAAAGTTGACTTAGTTGGGCTGAGTTCAAATTATGACAAATTGGTGGAGAAATTCTAGCACAGATCTTAATCAGTTTTTTAGCCTAACGGTTCTTTGGAAGTTGAGTGTGTGGGTTAACATTTGTCTAAGCTAGGCCATAAAATTATATTTCAAATATTGTACAAAAAGAACAACACACAGGTATAAAATCCAAAGCTTGTTGCTACTTTTGAAAACTAGTGATAATTTTTCACTGTGAAACAAAAATGGAATTTATTAATACTAATCAATAATTTTGGGGGGCTTTGGGGATAGGGCAGGGAACCATTCAAGTCAAGTTACTCTAGAAAAGTTCACATTATTTACATGGAAGCAAAAATAGACATGACCTCAACTCTTGGTGCCTACCAGTATTGTTCTTATCAAACTGCTTGGGGACAATTACCTCAAAGAATTAAAATAGTCACTAAGAAGTGACACAAAGCATTTATTCCCAATGTATCTCTATGACTGTAATATATTTGGGCACAGTATTAGTTACCTAGGGTTGCACTAATGGATTACCACCATTACTTCTAGGTGCCTAAAACAACAGAAGCTTATTCTTTCATGGTTCTAGAGGTCCAAAGTGCTAAATCAAGGGCTCAGTAGAGCTATGCTCCTTCCAAATGCTCTAGGGAAGAATCCTTCTTTGCCTCTTTCTAGCTTCTAGTGGTTGCCAGAAATCCTTGGCATTCCTGGTCTCATATCTCCATCACTCCAATTTCTGCCTTCATATTCCATTGATCATCTTCCCTCTGCGTGTCTCTGGATCTAGATGTCCTCTCCTCTTCTTATAAGGACAACAGTCATATTGGATTTAGGGCCCACTCTAATCCAGCATGCTCTTATCTTAATTTAACTAGGACCTTTGCAGAGACCCTACTTCCAAGCAAGTTCATATTCTGTGGTTCTAGCAGACATGAGATTTGAGAACACCACAGACACCAAAATCAAGATATGATACAGTTGTCTTTCTGTCTTGCCTAAAATCAGCAAGAAAATCAATCAACATTTCCAACATTTCTTAAGTATAGAACATTGTTTACAGCAAAATTTGTTAGGTGGGAGAGCTAAAATTTGTTGTTATTGGATATGAAATTTATGTCTAGTTTTTCTTCTGTTTGTTTTTCCTTTTTTGTTGATAAACTATTGACAGCATTCAGCATTTAAGTTGGTGAAAGAAAAACAAAAGCATATTTAGCAAACAATATAGACATTTACTGTTTATTATGTCTCAAAATAACCGCCAAAGCAATGTTTTAATGGAGAAGAGCACATATAACAGAAGCTTGTTTCGTTTCTTCAATTCATTATGTTGTAATGTTTATTTCATTACCAAAGAATTTGCTAGTCAATGAAAAGAAGAGTAATAGAGGAAAGACTGGGCTACACAAAGTTAAATTAAGAGATGAAAAAAGAAAAAAAAAACAAAACTTTAAATCTACACACACACACACACACACACACACACACCCCAGGTGGTTGAGTTATTTAATTGAAAGGCATATGTACCAAATATGCCTGCTTCTTTCACCCTTCCTGTCCAGAAACAAGTCCTGAGTTCAACTTCCAACCCTACCCCTACATGACCACCATTTATCGACTTTTCTCTGCCTCTAAAAGGGGTTACTTCTACTTGTCCTATCTCTTTTTCAGATTCATTCTGAGGATTAATTATGATACTAGAAATGAAACAACTTTGAATTCTGAAAGAAAAATGTCCTCATAATTGCCAAAATTATTATTTGATCTACTTGAAAACAGAATGGATATTCTTGGCAAAGCTTGATTTCTTGTCTCCTGCAGGTAGGTAACAGGAGTAGATGCCATTTATTGAGCAGCTGCTACATAACACTGTGTAAGCCACTTTCTTTAAATTCTTGCTAATGGCAAAATGATGCAGCAAAATAGACTTTATTATCCCTACTCTACAGAGAAGTAGTTGCGAAGAAAAGGAACTGAGTAAACTCTACCTGGTTAACTCCAATCTGAGCCTCAGAGTCTCACAATTTGCTAATGGTAGGGCCAGAACTACCTGCCAAAGCCTAGTGAGTTTTCCTTTCTTTTCCTTCTGCTAATATTCCCTGAGTAATTTTCACACACACCCTCATCTGCATCACCTTCCCTCTCCCCATGCCAAGTGTGTTGAGCAAATGAGTCATTTTTTTTAAATCAATCTCAACCATTATTGGATGGCACTTGGGCCTAATCAAAAAGAATTGTTGAGAGAAGTTTTTTTGTTTTTCATCTGGGCTGAGTTTCTATGCTTCTGTGCAGATGGAATTAAAATGAACCAACAGAGTTCTTGATGCAGTTTTGCAAATCTAAGTACAACCTTTTTCCCACCTAATCCTCAGTTTAGGGCTGGTGTTCAATGACAAGCAGGGATTTTCCACTCGCTCCTTTGTTCCAGTTCAGGTGAGACCCAGTCCACTCAGGAAAAACGGGGGCCCAGCCAGCTTCACCTGCCTCTCCACTGCCGAGAACAGAGTGTGCTGATCTGAGGGTACACAGAAGATGGAGTTTGGGAAGATAGCATTGATTTCTAATTACTCTTTATCCTCTGCTTTTAAATTTTCTGTTTTGCTAATGTTTTATAATGCATTACTAGTACAATTCTACACGTAGTGGAAGCTTGTACTCAAAAAAGATTTTACTGATGGAGGAGATGACAAAAAATGTTTGGAAATCACTGTAACAGAGAAGTAGCAACAATTAGTTCCATCAATGGCATAAATCTGAGTTTTTAGAAGCCCTAGTATGGCCTGTTTTTTTTTTTCCCATAATTTCTATGGGAGTGATAGTTCTTTGGGTAAGATGAGAATGTCAATAACACTACTCTCCCCCCTCCCCCACTGATCACATATCAGGTTTTACCTGTGAAAATGAATTAATGTATATGTACTAAACACCCCGTTATCTGTGGCTCACTCTGGTAGCAACTGTGCAAGTTGCTATATCTAAACAGCAGAGAATTGATAACAGTGGAAAACCAGCTCAGCTTCACCTCTCCATTCTCATACAACATCCAGAATCACAGCATAGAATCCCAGCAGCTCAGAGCCAGGTAATGACTAGATAACACCGAAAAATTCACTCAAGCAATTATTTTTATTAAGCCTATATGGTATCTAATGATGACTGAGATGAATTTATTTAAACTCAATGACTAATTTTTAATGCTCACTTTTCCAGTTAGTGACTGTTGTGACTCCTCATGTGACCCCAAGTCACCTTGGATTCACCTTAATTTCCTAAACAGGCATGCATATCCTGCTCATTATGCATGAAGCTCTTTTTGCAGTGGTGAGCATTACCTCATCTCCTCTTGACTTTTGTTAATCTGACAGCCACACAGTCCTGTCTTGGGGAATATTGCAAAGCATCTCCAATTCAATAGCATTTCTGTGGTCGAGGGGTTTTATGTCATCACAAAAGTTCTGCAGTTGATTTGAATGTTAGAGCCCTGTTGTGGAATTATGTTTGGACTTTATCCTAGAGGACGGGAAAGGGATTGTGTTTGTTTTGTTTGAGCATTTCTTATCACAGAACTATGTTAGAGACAAACCCCAGTGACACAAACATTCAAACACCACCTTCAGATGGAATATTGATTTCTAAAACAACAGTGCACAGCTGCCAAGCTTCGCTCTTGAATACAGAAGGTCTTCAATTCCCAACAAATTACTGGCATTTCTACCAATTTACAAATTAGAGTTTCCTCAGAATGTTTCAGAGTTCTTAATATTCCAGTCACCTTCCTTTTCAGCCTTCCCTCTTCAAATCTGTGTGTGAGGAGGAGGGGGGAGGGAGTGAAAAAGTAGAGCATTTGTAAAATTGGAGTTGAAAAAATCTAGATCAACTTTTATCCTTAGGCAAATTATGCACAGAGTTAAATTAAACCACTATATGTATTTGTAGACTGAAGCATCAGAGGTGGAGACACTGAGATCAAAGTTTCTGTTCTTTGAACACAATCCCTTTGTAAAGCCCCCATGCCACCTATTTTGCTTGTTAATGTTTTGACTGGGAGTGTCTAGTGGTGTCATGAGCCACAGAATATTTTTAATACCATATTTTTTTATTTTCTGTGTGCAGCTAGCTCTACTTAGCAAAGCACCCGATCCTTTGCCAGCTCTGTTATATGTCTCTTAAGGGAATATTTTTGTTAATTGCAAATATTTGATTGACAAACATAGGATGCAATTAGTAGTCAGGCACAGTAGGAATGTGCAGTGAACTGGATCCCTGAACCAACGGATCTCAACTCAGCTTGATCTGAAATAGACTAGAGCATTTCAACCATATGTTTGTCTCAAACTTCCTCTTTCCTGTGAGCATTGCTTATTTCCCCAAACTAGCTGCTTTTCACATTGGTTCACTGGGGAAGCTAATTCTTCTATGATCAAGCCAAATAAAGAAAGCAAATATTTCACAAGTTTTAGTCTGGTGGGGCTCTTTGACCATGGCGGTAAAAATTAATGTGGACAAGATTATACATGACAGTTTTTCCTTTCCAAAGCCCCACTTGAAAAAAGAATCAAACCTCTTTTGAACTCAAACATTTTTTTAAATAACTATTTAAAACAACCTGACACCATCTGATTACCTTTATCAGTTCTTTTTTACTCCTTTATATCCACAGCAAGATGAGTCTTTTGTTTTGTCTTACAGTGGTATGTGAAAAATTTTTCTGTTTTTAAACTATACCAGTCATTATTAAAGGTATTCTTTATGCCACAAATCAGTTGAATGTATTGGAGTCTGATACTATCAGATATTCTGAGGCACCCTACCCCCTCAGGGAATTAATTAAAACTCACAGAATTTGGAGGGAAAGGGAGAATCTCAAAGCCTTGAGGAAATGGAGGCTGTTTCTCTACCTATCTGATATAAAAAAACAGAAATTTGAAAGACAAAAAATAATCTAGTCAAACTGAGTTTGTGGCACTAAAGCATCAGTTGTCAATTTTTTCTACTGATAGATGCAATTCACATGTTATTTGGTGAGATACAATATACAATATGAGTTGCTCTCTTTAAACGATAAGCAAATAGATTTCAACATTGTGGATAAAGAGATAAGAAATCTCTCAGGCATTAGGGCAGCGTACTGCCTGCTTGGGAACATCCTTCAAGCACAAGGCAAATGATGTGGGGCCTTCAATGTAGATGGGGAACCTGAAACCCAGGGAGATTTTAAATTAGTTCAAGGACATACTGGAAGTGCTCGGTGATATGGAAATATAGGGCAGGAATCCTGACATGCAGCCCATGAAACCCAGAATGCTTGTCAAGTCTGTCAATTATAACGTGCCACATTCCAAATAAAGCTTTAAAAATGGGCATCTTAATGCTGCAAAGCACTACTGTGGTTTCTCTTGACCATCGTCCTTCCTCTAGAAGAGTGACCATTAATTTTTTAAAAGTAGCAGTCTGCTCCAAACACACAAATAAATGGTATTCTTCAGGTTTGGAATATAAATAAAACCAGGGGAGAGCAAAGTAGAGATCTGGACAAATAAAAAGGCAATCTCATCTTCTCTTGCCCTTCTCTTTTTTCTCCCTTGTAGTGATAGTCCCAAGCTCAGAGACCATGAAGATATATGGGTTGAATCTGGCTTATGCACTGACATAGCAGGTTTATTGGGTGCTGGCGTGCCCTGTGGCTTTTACCATTAATCAAGACAGTGTTTAAACTGATTATATAAGACAGAGTCCCCTAATACACATAAGCTAACCATTTGTCTGAGTGTCACATCCTTGGAATCAGACAAAGTTAGAGGTAGAAGGGATCAGGAAGGAAATCGACCCATTCAACAGATGAGGCATCTGAAGCTCATGGAACTGGTGGACTGCTTTGGATAAGTGGAAGTAATCACCAATGTCTATCTCTGAGTAGTTTGATTTTAGTTCCTTTATGCAGGAAGGGTAGGGGAGAAAACAAAATATCAAGACAAAGAAGAATAAATGGAAGCAGCTACACTTGGTTATTTAGGCAGCAGCCTTTTGACATGGATGTTTTGTGAGGGAGGGTGTGGAAAGGGAAAGGGGGTGCATGCTTTTCAGATTAGAACAGAATCACATCTCAGGTGGCATGCCCACACTAGAAGCTTTCGGATAGAAAATGAAATGGTGCCCTTGGTAGGATTGATACATTTTTAAGGTCTGCACTTACCTTTGTGTTGTCTCAGAGAAGACCACTCACCCTCTGAGAATCAGATCTCTTTTTAGAGTATTCTAAGATCCCTCAGTTTGCCATTTGTTTGCTAATGCTCTATAGAAATTCACACCTATGTTTTGAAAGGCCTTTGGTGGAGGGACATTTCTCTTTCTTTACAAAGCTCTGCAGTTCTTAGTCCAGCTGCCACCCTTCTACCAGAGCTTCTCAAACTAAAGGGTACATCCCAATCACCTCCCAAGTCTCTGTAAATGAAGATTGCTGGGCCTCACCCCCAGAGTTCCCAATTCAGCAGGTTTGGGACAGGGCCCGGGAATCTGCATTGTTAACAAGTTCATAGATGCCACTGATACTGCTGGTCCAAGCACCACACTTGGACAACCACTGCTCCCTATATAGAAGCCATGTTCAGTGTATGTTATTAACTAAAAAAGCCTTAACTTCATCTGTATAGAAATAGATGATAAAATTTTGAGAATGAAATAGTGTCTAGCATGTATTAGCTGCTCAATAAATATTTTTGATTGATTGAGTTGAGGCTGGATGTCGCCTTATACTTACTTACATTGGTACAAAAAAATACAATTTATGAAGTTGAACAGGTTCCAAAACAGTTGCGTTTTGTCCATATACCAGATTGGGTTCAAATCTCATTTGTGTTCTTTATGCCTTTGTGAAATCGGTCAGCTTTTCCAACGTATAACATACCTAAATTTTAGTTTCCTTAGTTGTAAGCTTGAGGGAAATGGGGATATTGTGGGGATTAAATATAACTATTATTACAATTCTTCTTAGCACAATATCTGAATGCAAAAATACTCATTTTTCTTATATAACTATTGGTGAGAATAAATTTTCTGTAAATGACAGAAACAAGTAGAAGATGTCTTTAAAATAAGACATGCATCTTAAATTATACCTCAATATCTAGTTCTCTAAATACGAGAAATGACACACAGCCTGAATGTCTACCAGTGTGACTCTAATGTAAGAAAGAACATAGAAACCCTCTTCACTGAAAAATACAGTTATTACAACATTTGATATAATTAACCATTTGTTTTAATTTATGAGGAATCACTAAATGGTTTAACGGGTTAGTGCATAATGAATAAATAATGGGAAATTTAAAAAACCAGTTCACCGTGTGGCCCAGGTGTTCATCAGCTGTTTAAAAGTACATACACCTGTGGCTTGGAATTAAAAAACAAAGAATATTTCACATATCTATATTAGTTTTCTTTCAATAATGTATTTTAAAACTCAAAAACCAGGAGTCTAAAAAAACATATCAGAACAGGCTTATGATTAGGTTTACATTTCTTGATATTCTTTGGGTCATATATTTATACTTTTGGTTCTTTGTGTAACTAAGTAAAGATGACTCATTTTCTAAATAAGTTTCCATCATTGAATGAATATAAATAGACCACTCAAGTCTATATAATAAATGTATTATTTATGCATTTATTTTCATTTAACTTACATAAAAGAGTTAAATGATTCTTACCATGTCCCAAGCATTATTTTAAGTGCTTTACAAATATGAACTCATTTAATTCTCAAAAATAACCCTATGGGAAAGATAATTAGCATCACCTCAACTTTACAGTAATGGAAAATATAGCACAAATTAACAAAATTGCCCCAAATCACAAGTGATGTAGCAAGGATTCAAACCTAAGCAACCTGTGAGTCCCTGTTCACTGCACACTACCTTCTAATCACTCACCATGTGATCAACACTAGGATGGATGATGCAAGGGTAAGTGACCCTGCCTTTGTGGAATTTACTACCTCACTGGGATTAAAAAATGCTACAGCAATTCATTAAGTGACAATATTTATGATGTATAAACAGAGGCCACAAACTGGGGAACCAGAGATAAAATATGGCTTGTGAATGTTTTATTTGGTTGCTCTAATATTTGGAAATAGTTGAACTAATCATTTAAATGGAAAAACTTATATTCATATTCCAGATTTTCAACTGTAAAAAAAAAACAGCCAAAACCCAAACCTTAATTTCAGAAACACTGTGCCCAAATTCTTTCATGAAACAATCAGATGACACTAAACCTCTTCTGTTTGCTTTACTACCTGACAGGCAGACATTCACATACTAATGTTATTTGCTTAGCCCCTGAATGGGCCCAGACCCCCATGTATATAGAAAGTATATGTCCTAAGAAAATGGTGTGAGAAGCTCTGGAGCATCTGCGAAGGCCCCAGGAAACCCAATGTTATTTGCACTGGACTCCAAAAATGGAAGAGGACAGGTAGTTGTGACGAGACTATGGTGAGCCATCTGATTCCTTCTGTCCCCTAAAGCACAACCATGCTAAATATTCCTTCTACCAAATATTGAGTCAACATTATGATTTTCCAACAGTCATTTTTGTGGTGACTACCATTTGACTATAGTCAAAGTATTCTTGCTGGAGTAGTTAATAGTATTTATTCCCTGAACTATAGCTAATCTCATTCCTCTGAACTAAAACAAAGCTTTCTCCAAAATACATGCTGCACAAGGACAGGTACCTGGTTGTTCTGATCAATCTGGTATTTCTAGAACCTAATCCAATGCTTAGAATGTCAGAAGAACCCAAAAATGTAAGAAGGAGAGCAGAAGAGGGTGGGAGAGGGAGACCATGGCATCTGGTATAGCACCTCCCTGAGAACTTTCTCCCTCACTGCTAAGCATGAATAATAATAGCTGCTGAACACATCCAAGAATAGTATAAGAACTTAGTGGAAATTGTAAGATTGTATAAGTGCTTCCCATGCTCAGTAAAGGTTAAATCCATAACTTTTTAAAAATTATTTTATTGTTGTTCAAGTACAGTTGTCTGCATTTACCCCTCACCACTCCCCTGCACCCCAGCCATCCCCCCCACCTTGGTTTTGTCCATGTGTCCTTTATTGTTGTTCCTAAAAACCTTTCCCCCCTTTTAAGAATCAGGCAGAGCCACAATTTCCCAACATGTGGTCCCTAGATTGCCCACATCCAAATGGAGTACTTGCTGGAAATGTAGTCTCCCAGCCCCACCCCAGATCTAGTGGCACATGGGAGCTCTGGTCTGTGTGTGCCAGGTAATTTCTTTACACATTTGACTTGGTACACTAAACGTTGGTAGAACCACTGTGTAGTGAAGGAGAGGGCTTAACAGCCTATGTTTTGAGCCTAGAACTGCAAGTTTCACACAATCCAACTCAATTCAGTTGATGAAGAAATTATCCGTGGCTTTTGAATAGATGTTAAATCAGTCTGTCACTTCCTGATTAAGCCAAGTTTTTACCTGCCTGGTGAGTGTTTTGTTAACACAGATTTATGTGTTAGCATGTATCTGCCAAAGTGTCATAGCATTCTTTAGACCCAAGACTAGTAAACTGATGGCTGTATTTACTCATTTGTTATTTAAACTGGTTTTATTTAACTAGGAAGCATGCTTCCTACCAAACTTACAGGATTTTGTTTTGTGTGGCTAATGTTATGGTTTAAAAATGAATTTGCTGGCCTTTATGGGCATGCTGAGCCCATTTGGCCACAGACTTCACATTCCTGTTACATTTCACCACACTTTTTCATATCCTTACACATAACTACTCAGTGTGGCATCCAAAATCTGACCATTTCTCATCACCTCTACCTACCAGCCTGGCCTAAGCCATTATTATCTCTCAATTAAACTATTGGTACAATTTAATTGCTCATCATTCTGCTTCCTTCTTGCCCCTTAACTCTATATACTCCACACAAAAGCCAGATGATCCTATAAAAACAACTCATCAATCCTTCATGATTTTCCATCTCACTGGAATGAAAGTCCACATTCTTTTTAAAAATTTATTTATTTATTATTAATTTTTAGAAAGAGGGTAAGAGAGGGAGAAGGAGAGGGAGAGAAACATTAACATGAGCGAAAAACATCAATGTGAGAGAGAAACATCAATTGGTTGCCTTACATACGTGCCATAGCCAGGGACTGAGCCTGCAACCCAGGCATGAAGAATTGGACTGGGAATTGGACCAGAGACCTTTTGCTTTGTGGGACAATGCCCAACCAACTGAGCCACGACAGTCAGAGCAAATCCCACATTCTTACCATAGGATTCATTAACACTATTTACGAAACATGGATAGCTCTCTGGTTACTGGGGATGTGGTAGAATTGTACTTCCTTCCTACAGCTGTCCCTTTGCCCGGTCCCCCACCACCACTGAACATGGCTATTTGACTATATAGCTGGATAATGACTTGTTTGTGGAAGTGACATGTCATTTCCACTCTGGGAAATTAATTGTTGAGAGGAGGTCCTTCAAAGATTTCTCTTACCTGCTACTACTATAGACAGCAGTGTTCCTGATAGAAGCTGCTCTGTCCGCCTGATTCCCAAGATGCTGACATGCTGCAGAGCCTCCAGCCTATCTGTGGTAGACATGATGTGAACAGGAAACAAACCTTGGTGTCTTCAGCCATCGCAATTTGGGGTTGTTTGTTACCACAGCATGATCTTGCTTATTTTGACTGTTCCTCTCACTTTTTTCTACAAGGCCATAAGTGACCTAACCTCTGCCTGCCTGTCTGACCTCTTCCCTCATCTCTTTTCCTCTTTCTCACTCTCATCTGCTATATTTGCTGTTCCAGAGCATACCAGCTTTATTCCCAACTCAGGGTCTTTGCACCGTATAAGAGGCTTTATTGCCATATCTTACCATGTTCCCTCACTCCATGCAGATCTTTGATGAAACCTCCTTCTTAGGGAGGGTCCCTGACTGTATATCTAAAATAGTGCCCTTTATTTCTCTAATCTCACCCTTTTTATTTTTCTCTATACCTCAGTTTCTCCTGATTACTTCACTTTCTGTCTCTAAAGTTAAAATAGAATCTCCTTGAGGGTAAGGTCACTATTTTCTTCGCAGATGTTTTTCCAGCACCTTGAGCAATGCCTGGAGTAGAGTCCATGATTACTGAATATTAATATATGTTAAAAGGATGAGTTTATTTGGGTACATCACCCAACCATCAGTTTTCTCATCTGCAGGATTCTCTGCAGGATTTCTCATTAACAGGAATCTTGAGCTATCCCATAAGGATATATTATACTTGCAGAAGTATACAGCATAATGTGTTTTATTTTCTCACCACAATAACAGGTTACCATATTTTTGTGGTGTATAATATGCAGTTGTTTCTGTCCAGATTTTTGAGGAGAAATTAAGGATGCACATTATGCATTGGTGTAATGATTACATACTGTAGGTACAATAATCCCATGTACAATGTGCATAAAATGTGGGTGCGCATTATACATGGCAAAATGTGGTAGTTCACTTGTTTTCTGTCTAAGGAGTCAAGAAGAAACATCCTAACAATAATTGATGTGTTTGGGACCAGTGGTTTTGGCTTTCTTTGTTCCTTGGGCATTTTACAGCCTCAATCTTGTTTATGTTGAAACAATTTCAGAAGGAACTATGAGAACCAGCATGCTTTGGAAGGTTACATGGGAAGTTGAAATCCTTCATTCTTCTCAAAGGAGATGCTGTTTATCATTTATCTCAAAGGCACCGGCAGAGTTTTGCTTTTTCATACAAAGTTTATTGACTCTTTTATAGCAGCCTTTTTCAAAAGTTAATTTGGAATTTAAACAATGACCTCTTTGAGAAATAGTGAATATTTAATTTTTTATGTTGAGCCTTCTGAATGTTTAGTAATGAAGTATGAGTCACATAGAAGCTTCATTTTCACCTCTGAATTTTACACAATACAATTTTACCTATAAAAGACAGCACATCTCGGTAAACTCTGGAAATATAAATTTATAATATCTCCCTTCTTAGAATTGGCCATACAATACAATTACCATAAGAAGATTGCTTTAAACATGCAATTATAAATATAGCATGATTCTATAAATTATCTGTAATTTATTTATAAATCTTCTACAAGTGCTAATGTTTAACACATGCACACACTTTTTTTATATTTCCTGTCCCTTCAGTTCTGTGATATCATTAGATAAATATACTTAATGAGGGTTTATTATGGAAATAAAATAATCTAAACAGTATTGTACAGTCTACTGTATTATGAAAGGGTTATTTTAAAAGCCTATTAAAGTCTCTGCTTGGGCTTGTCCAACTTCATGTGAGTGAGAAATGATAAACTAGAAGAAAATTCCCATTTTGATTATTCAATCAAATATATTCTCCTGTATTTTCCAATCAGAGCAGCTCTTTCCTCTTTCTGCTACTTCTTGTCTATAAGTCAGATAAATCTAAATCAAGAGAATAATTTCTTCTTCTTTTTAAAAAAGACTTTATTTATTTTTAGAGAGAAGGAAAGAATGGGAGAAAGAGAGGGAGAGAAACATCAATATGCAAGAGAAACATTGATTGGTTGTTTCTCATTCACACCTCAAGTGAGGACCGGCCTGTAGCCCAGGCATGGGCCCTAACTGGTAACTGAACCAGCGGCCCTTTGCTTTGTGGGGCAGTGCTAAACCGAATGAGCCACACTGGTTGAGGCAACATTTCTCCTTACTGACACTGTCAGAGGTGTGAAAAAGACTAGATTGTAAGTCAACTTTTCCACACACTAGAAAAGCAGAAGAAAAACATATTCTTTCTACAAAAGACTGCTCTAAGATCTAAGTATCAATTAGTTTGTTTGTTTGTTTTTAAGAAATACGTTAAGAACGTGCAGCTAGATTTTGTAGTGGTGTATGTCAAAAGCAAATTTAATGTGGTATTATAGTCAGAGAGCTGTGCTTTAAGCTTACAGACAATGGGGGTGTTTCAGTTTTGGTTTGTAAAATGGGATTCCCCCAATAAATGAGGCAGAAGACTATTTATGACAGTTTTGGATCAGAGAAAGGGCTGACATGCCCAATCCCAATATGTTTGACATAATTCACCCACCCTACTATGTTTTCCAACTAAAACAAACAAACATCAATCAAACTAACCCCCATGACTTGAGTTCTGGGATTCTATCCTAATCATCTCTGTATCCTTAAGTGCACCCTTCACCTGCCAGATGCTAATTAAGATGCTGTATACAAAATGATATACAAGTGACCTATCACCAGAAAGGCATGGAAACAAACATAGAGGAGGACTCAAAATAATTCTACTGTTTCATAGAAACCATACCATGTACATGTACCTACAGATACAAATAGAGATGTTCACAGACAAGGATGGAACAGGCAATGTTAGAAATATTTTAGCTTTATAACATAAACAATACTGATATGTGTCTAATCCACAGGGCATTAGGCACCCTATAGTGACAGCATCTGGACAGGTGACTGTGTTTTTTCCATTACTTTTCAGATAGTCTTTTAAGGACAACATAGAGAAAAAATGGTTTTCAAAAAACCTTCTCCCTTTCAAAAAGTCTTTTTTTAAGGCAAAGTTTGCACTACCTACCCTGAAATAAAATCTTACTCAAAATTTGAACCACCCCAACTTATAAAAACAATAAAAGTATTGATAGAAGATATACTCTGCTATTTTCTCCTTACTTACCACAATACGATAGGCCCCATCGTGATGTCCAAGGTCATTACATCGAACTCTAGGGCTCCTAGTTAGAAAAGCAGTGACTCAAATCCATTCAAAATAGATAGTTTTTAACTGTAGCTGACAATGTACCTGACCATGTTGATACATCAATGTTGCATTCAATAAATAGATAAGGATATTATATATACATATAGTTTATAATATATGCTTCCTATTTTTAAGTTTAAAATTAATATATACATGACCAAATCTATACAGATAGGCCATTCTTAAACTGGTTAATAAGGGCAAGTAAAAAAATACAGGGATCATAGTTTGGTTCCATTGTGATTGTGGAAAACAAGGGGTGATATATTTTTCCTCTATTGGACACATTTTCAGAATCAACCATGAGGATTTATACGCACACCCTGTGTTCTTTTTAACAGCGCTGCAAATAACAAGGATTATTCTCATTAGCAAACACATTTACTTCCCTGAAAGGAATGCCAGGCAGACAAGGCTGAATGAAAGTCTTTTTTTAGACAGAAGAGACAAACCTGGAGACAGGAACCTGTATTGCAGTCCTTTGACTGTTTAGCGTGGTGTTTCATCAGCTAAGGAGGTGGAGGTTGGCGAGGGGTTGGGAGCGCCTGATGCTTTGTATAATATCTTACAAGCACCACAAAGAAATCTTATGTTCATCTTAACCAGACACAGCTATGATTTTGCCATCTACTTCCTGAAAAAATATTCATCAAATCTGAAGAACTTTCCACTCTAAGAAACTAGGGCCACATGTGATCAGGGAGGAGGGAATCTAAGACAACTGTTCTTAGAAGAAAAAGTCTTTTATCTGTACCTCAAGTTTGGATAAGCAATTGACATGGAGGATAGCTTTTTATAAGGAATTAAACTTAGTTGCCAAATTGCCCTGCAATTTTTTTCAGTCCTCATCTTACCCCATTTTCTCCTCCGCATACTTTGTGTTGTGCTCGCAGTTGTTTCCCTTAATTTAAGGATGATTTTTGCTTCTAAATACTGAGAAAGATTAATCAGGTGCTCGAAAAGTGGTGTCTCTGTTCATCTCCCCACACGTGACTGCTTTCTGTCTGGTGCTTTGTCATGGTGCTTCCAGAGCAGACTTCCTCAGCATCCTTTGTTATCCTCGCCTGATAAATAAACAGCACAAAATTACCGAACTTATTATGGTAATTGAGAGAGGGAAACGGAATGCGGGGCCTGCCCCCCTATCTATTACACTGTCGTTACAAAAGTTGGCTAAACCTGCGCCAAATCTCACTGCAACGCTGGCCTCTCTCCGGGGCCCCCCTTCCTTCCCACAGCCCCCCAGCCTCCTCAGTGATTGTTTTCTGTCCATCTTGAGCTGGGTGTCAGTTCATTTAGATTTACATCAAGTAGTAAATTAAAATAATCACTCAGCAAACACTCTGAGCTCAGTTTTCCCTTTCAGTCAGGAGTTGTGCGAGCTGCTTGAAGCATTCAAGCAGAAAATATTGCTGTCTAGATATTTGTCCTCTGGGTGATAAAGGAGGCATTGTCTTGGGACCCACTCAGGCCTCCGAGCCGATTGTCGCTGTGCATCACAGCTGTGAAGTGCGCTTTGTTATGTGTCTGAGGACTCGGGTTCAGGACCTTGTTTTTCTTGAAATACCAGACTGATCAGAGCTGCATATGTTCGGGGAAAGCAGGGGTCGGTGGTTCTCTGTCCACATTTTTACTAGATTATTCTTGGACAGAACTCTGGGAAAATACCCTGCAGCCTAAACCATCCCAAGAGTTTTGCTTTGTTTTAATTCATTTTCTTTCTTTCTCTCTCTTGCATCTTTCTTTGTATTTTCTCCTACATTTGTGCATTGTGACAGTCCTAGAAAATGCTGGAGTTTATCTGCATGAGTCAGAAACAAAGGCTTACTGCACCGCTTTGAACCTGGTGCCATAATGTACCAAGTTATAAGCCTGCTTCTTTGTGTTCTCATTACAGTACATCTCTCTGCCCATTTAGAAATCAAAATGCAGAGTTCAATCACCTGGGATGAAATATAGAATGAGCTAAAGAGGTTTTCTACCATTTGTAAATGATCAGTGGAATCTTGAAACAAAACAAGGAGTTGATGGGATAAACAAATCAAAATTTTTGCTCTGAATGATTTTTTTAAAGATGAAAATTATCATTTGTAAATCTCTAAGCCATTACATTTTTATTTCAGCTTTTTTTGTAGCTATGATATTGCTAAGAATGTTTGAAGAAGTAAAATATTTCTTTCTATAAGTAGTGAGAGAAAAACATCAGATGATAAAGAGAATGGTTGTAGGTACTTGAATGAAAATTGGAATTTTAGTCAGTTCTCTTAATTTTTCCAAATAGTCAATTGGCCACATGCTTGGCCAATTGACTGCTGTTACCAGTTTTTTTTGCCAGATATCTGGCATTGTGTTATATTTGTATTAAAGCCAAGGTATCTACAGCGAATATGATATTTGATATATTCCTTATTTCTTTTTTAATTATATTTTTATAATTAAAGGCTAAATATACACCTTTAATTATAAAATTCTCTATTCATACACAGAAGTGGAAGTACTATAATAAGTAAAAAATTGATATGAAGGAAATGGGATGGGCTCATATGAATTTACACACACATACATATGGAAATACGCATGACTTCCTCATGAATGAATGATTTCATATTCTTGAGTGAAAACATATTCCCTTTTGGGGCATTCTCACTCAGTGGTGAAGGGGGCTGCAGCCCTGTGACCCAACCACAGCCAGCCACAGGGCTCACCCTTTGGGCCACGGGAATCTTTCCGGTGAGGCTCTATCTACAGAACCAGAGGGTCCATTGCTAAGCCCGTAGGTTATGCCACAACCTGTGGAAACAAACAAAAAGAATCACTAGACCAGAGAGGAAAATCATAGATTATTTCCAGCCCTATTTTATGGTTTATAATGTTTTGTGTCTAGTAAGTACCAATTTAGTCCAGAAATATGGGTTGAAGGAACCAAACCAGCATTCTGGTGACTTGCTTGGGCTCTGGAGTTAGGGAGCCTTGTCTGATTTACTGTGTACCAGTGAGAGCTGAGTATCTCTGGGCAAGTTACCTAATCCTTCTGGGGTCTAAATTTCTTCATTTGTACAATGGGCATACTATCAATATCTGCCTCATTCAGCTGTTAAAATTATTTAATGAATAATGTACATTAAATGTTTAGAATGATATGTGGCACATAGCTAATATTCAATAAATATTTTATTAACTGTAGTGATGATAATAATGATAACAATCCCTACAAGTACAAGGGCCATTTGAAACCCAGGGGTTACAAGTTGGTTTGGACAGATTTGTCTTAGCTTTTCTAAGGTGGATGTATACATCAGAATACAGTTGTCCTGAATTGGAATCTCAGTTCAGCCATTAACTTATTGTGCACATGGGAAAATGTGTTAACTGCTCAAGGTTTTATTCTCTTTGTAATAAGATAATAACAGTCTCATAGAGTTAGTTGGTCTGAACATGAAAGTAGATAGTGCATATGTGTTGCTTAGCACAATACATGACCAATAGGGCTGCCCCCAAAGTGTGCAGGATCCCAGGCCAAAACCAAAATCTCTTTCTATACAACAACTCAAAGAGCATTACAAAAATTATGGGCCAGTCATTGAAAAGTTAGAAAAATGGGTAGAGAAGAAAAGCTTGGGCATTTTTTCTTGGCAATCAACCAAGAGTTGGCAATAAAATCTTTCAGTGCCCGGTACCATTTCTTCCTGTTCAGGCACAAGAAACTTCATGTTTTCTTCTTCTATTTTTTTAATTTTAAGACTTACTTACTCTTTTTTTTTTTACTCTTTTTCTCTCTCTTTTAAAAATTTTATTTTAATTGTTGTTCTTATACAGTTTTCTGTCTTCTACTCCCATCCCAGCCCACCTCCCCAGCCCTCCCCACCTCCCTCCCATTTCCACCCCCCCTAGCTTTTGTCCATGTGTCTTTCATACTTGTTGCTCTAAACCCTTCCACTTTTCCCTGGATATTCCTATCCCTCTCCTCTCTTGTTCTCAATTTCAGTGTCTTTGGTTATATTATGCTTGTTTGTTTGTTCTGTTAATTAGGATCCTGTTAAAGGTGAGATCATATGGTATTTGTCTTTCACCTCCTGGCTTATTTCGCTTAGCATAATGCTCTCCAGTTCCATCCATGCTGTTGCGAAGGGTAGGAGCTCCTTCTTTCTTTCTGCTGCATAGAATTCCATTGTGTAAATGTACCATAGTTTCTTGATCCATTCATGTACTGATGGGCATCTAGGTTGCTTCCAACACTTGGCTATTGTAAATTGTGCTGCTATGAACATTGGGGTGCATAGGTTCTTTTGGATTGGTGTTTCAGGGTTTCTAGGATATAATCCTAGCAGTGGAATTGCTGGGTCAAAAGGTAGGTCCATTTTTAGTTTTCTTAGAAAATTCCATACTGCTTTCCATAGTGGTTGTACCAGTCTGCAATCCCACCAACAGTGCACTACGGTCCCCTTTTCTCCACAACCTCTCCAACACTTGTTGTTTGTTGCTTTGTTTATGATGGCCATTCTGATTGGTGTGAAGTGGTATTTCATTGTGGTTTTAATTTGCATTTCTCTGATAGCTAGCAATATTGAGCATCTTTTCATGTGTTTCTGGATCTTCTGTATGTCCTCGTTGGAGAAGTGTCTGTTCAAGTCCTTTGCCCATTTTTTCATTGGGTTGCTTGTCTTCTCAGAGTGGAGTCATGTTACTTCTTTATATATTTTGGAGATTAAACCCTTGTCTGAGGTATCATTGGCAAATATGTTTTCCCATACAGTTGGTTCTCTTTTTATTTTAACACTGTTTTCTTTAGCCATGCAGAAGCTTTTTATTTTGATGAGATCCCATTTATTTATTCTTTCCTTTATGTCCCTTGCTTTAGGGGACATATCAGTAAAAATGTTGCTGTGAAATGTGCTGCGTGAAATGTCTGAGATTTTCCTGCCCACGTTCTCCTCTAGGACTTTAATGGTGTCACGGCTTATATTTAAATCTTTTATCCACCTTGAATTTGATTTTTGTGTATGGTGTAAGTTGGTGTTCAAGTTTCATTTTTTTACATGTGGCTGTCCAGTTCTCGCAACATCACTTGTTGAAGAGGCTACTTTTACTTTATTTTATGTTGCTGCCTCCTTTGTCAAATATTAATTGACCATAGATAAATGGGTTTACTTCTGGGCTCTCTGTTCTATTCCACTGGTCCATGTGTCTGTTTTTGTGCCAGTACCAGGCTGTTTTAATTACAGTGGCCTTGTAATACAGTTTGGTGTCAGGTATTGTAATCCCTCCTACTTGGCTCTTCTTTCTCAAAACTGCTGCAGCTATTCAAGGTCATTTATGGCTCCATATAAATTTTTTGAAGTGTTTGTTATATGTCTGTGAAATATGCCATTGTGACTTTAATAGGTATTGCATTGAATCTGTAAATTGCTTTGGGTAGTATGGACATTTTGATGATGTCAGTTCTTCCAATCCATGAGCAGGGTATATGTCTCCATTTGTTTGTGTCTTCCTTGATTTCTTTATTCAGTGTTGTGTAGTTTTCTGAGTACAGGTCTTTTTCCTCTTTGGTTAGGTTTATTCTTAGGTATGTTATTTTTCTTTTTGCTATACCAAATGGGATTTTTTTCTTGATTTCTGCTTCTGCTGTTTCATTGTTGATATACAGAAATGCCTTTGATTTTTGGATATTGACTTTGTATCCTGCTGTTTGGTCAAATTCATTTACTAGGTTGAGCACCTTTTTGGCCAAGTGTATAGGATTTTCTATGTACACTATCATGTCATCTGCAAATAATGATAGTTTTGTTTCCTCCTTTCCAATTTGGATGCCTTTTATTTTCTTTTCTTGTCTAATCACTGTGGCTAAGACTTCTAATACTATATTGAATAGAAGTGGTGAAAGTGGACAACCTTGTTTTGTTCCCAATCTTAGTGGAAAAGATTTTAGTTTTTGCCCATTGAGTATGATGTTGGCTGTAGGTCTCTCATATATGGCCTTTATTATGTTGAGGAATGCTCCCGCAATTCCCACTTTGCTGAGTGTTTTTATCATAAATGGGTGCTGTACCTTATCAAATGCTTTTTCTGCATCTATTAATATGATCATGTGATTTTTTGTCTTTGCTTTTGTTTATGTGATGTATTACATTTACTGATTAGCGTATGTTGAACCATCCTTGCATCCCTGGTATGAATACCACTTGGTCATGATGTATGATCTTTTTAATGTATTGTTGGATGCGGTTTGCCAATATTTTGTTGAGGATTTTAGCGTCTATGTTCATCAGCAATATGGACCTGAAGTTTTCTTTCCTTGTTATGTCTTTATCTGCTTTGGGGATTAGGATGATGCTGGCTTCATAAAAAGAGTTTGGTAGTCTTCCATCATTTTGGATTTTTTTGAAAAGTTTGTGAAGGATAGGGGTTAACTCTTCCTTAAATGCTTTGTAAAATTCTCCTGTGAAACCATCCGGTCCTGGTCTTTTGTGTGTTGGGAGTTTTTTGATTTCTGCTTCTATTTCATCTGCTGTTATTGGTTGGTTCAGGCTTTCTGCTTCTACTTCATTGAGTTTTGGGAGATTATATTTTTCTAGAAACTTGTCCATTTCACCTAGGTTTTCAAATTTCGTGGCATATAGTTCTTCATAGTAATTTCTTACAATCCTTTGTATTTCTGTGGTGTCAGTTGTAATCTCTCCTCTTTCATTTCTGATTGTGTTTATTTGGATCCTCTCTCTTTTTTTTCTTGATGAGCCTACTTAATGGCTTGTCAATTTTGTTTATCTTTTCAAAAAAACAGCTCCTGGATTCATTGATCCTTAGAATTGTGCTATTAGAGTCTATGTCATTTAATTCTGCTCTGATCTTAGTTATTTCCTTCCTTCTACTTGCTCTCAGCTGTCTTTGCTGTTGATCCTCAAGTTCTTGTAGGCATAGAGTTAAGTTGTTTGTTTGAGATGTTTCTATCTTTTTTAGGTAGGCCTGTATCGCTATGAACTTTCCTCTGAGGACTGCCTTTACTGTGTCCCATAAGTTTTGGGTCGTTGTGAGTTCATTTTCATTTGTTTCCAGAAACTTTTTGATTTCTTCCCTAATTTCATTCTTGACCCATTCATTGTTTAATAGCATGCTATTCAATCTCCATGATTTTGAGGACTTTGTGTTTTTCCCCTTGGAGTTGGTTTCTAGTTTCTATCCCTTGTGGTCAGTTAAAATGCTTGGTATGATTTCAATTTTCTTGAATTTGATGAGGTTAGTTTTAGGACCTATCATGTGGTCTATCTTTGAGAATGTTCCATGTACATTTGAATAGAAAGTGTATTTAGTTTCTGTGGGATGAAGGGCTCTACATATATATCAGTTAAGTCCATTTCATCTAGGGTGTCATTCAATGCCACAATATCTTTGTTGATGTTTTGTTTAGAATATCTGTCATTTTTGACAGTGGGGTGTTAAAATCCCCTACTATAATTGTGGTGCTGTCAATATCTTTCTTGAAGTCCTCTAAGATTTTCTTAATGTATTTAGGTGCTCCTATGTTGGGTGCATATATATTTACAATGTTTATGTCTTCCTGGTGGATTCTTCCCTTAAGTATTATGAAGTGACCTTCTGGATCTCTTTTTATGGCTCTTCTTTTGAAGTCTATTTTGTCTGATGTGAGTATTGCTACCCCGGCTTTTTTTTTTTTTTCCTGTCCATTTGCTTGGAAAATTTGTTTCCAGCCCTTCACTTTGAGTCTGTGTAGGTCTTTTGTCCTGAGGTGGGTGTCTTGTAGGCAGCATATGTGTGGGTCATGCTTTCTTATCCTTTCAGCTATTCTATGCCTTTTGATTGTAGCATTTAATCCATTTACATTTAAGGTCTTTATTGATCGGTACTGATTCATTGCCATTTTTGTACCTGTGTTCCTCTCCCTCTCTTTCTCCTTTCCTTCCTTTCCTTAAAGCAGTCCCTTTAGTATCTCTTGCAGAGCTGGCTTGGTAGAGGTGTATTCTTTTAGACTTCTTTTGTCTGGGAAGCTCTTTATTTGGCCTTCTATCTTGATTGAAAGCCTTGCTAGATAAAGTAGTCTTGGTTGCAGGCCTTTGGTTCTCATTACTTGGAATATTTCTTGCCATTTTCTTCTGGCTTGGAGCGTTTCCATTGAAAAGTCAGCTGCTAACCTAATCGGGGCTCCCTTGTATGTTACTTCCTTTTTCTCCCTTGCTGCCTTTAAGATTCTCTCTTTGTCTTGGAGTTTTGTCATTTTAATTATGATGTGTCTTGAAGTGGGCCTCTTTGGGTTCCTCTTGAATGGGACTCTCTGTGATTCCTGGATTTGTGTGACTTTTTTCTCTCATCAGATTAGGGAAGTTTTCCATCATTACTTTTTCAAATAGGTTTTCTATTCCTTGCTTTTCTTCTTCTCCCTCTGGTATCCCTATTATACGGATATTATTATGTTTCATATTGTCTTGTATTCCTCATAATCCCTCTTCATTTTTTCTGAGCCTCTTTTCCTTTTCTTGCTTTTTTTGGATGCTTTTTTCTACTTTGTCCTCCAACTCGCTGATCCGATCTTCTGCTTCATCGATTCTGCTTTTCATTCCTTCCACTGTGTTCTTCAGTTCAGAAATTGTATTCTTCATTTCCTCTTGGCCCTTGTTGATAGTTTCTATTTCCTTTTTCATGTTGATATAGTTCGCAGTGAGTTCCTCGTAGCTTCCCTGTAGTTTTTGGTAGTTCATTGAGAGCTCTTGGAGCTTCCTGACAACCATTGCTTTGAACTCAAAATGTTATAGTTGAGTTGCCTCCATTTCATTTAGCATTTTTTCTGAGGCTTCCTCCTTTCCTTTCATTTGGGGATTGTTTCTTTGTCTTCCCATTGTTTGTGAGACTCTTCTTGTTAGCCTCAGCTTCTTAAATTGATTTGTTCTGTTTCCCTGGGTTTATGGTGTGAACTTCTGTGGTAGAATGCCTGTGAAATTCAGTGGTGCTGTCTGCTTCAGGTATCCTGGTGTTCAGGTCTTCCAGTGTCTCAGCTGTTGAAATGCCCCCTCTTTGGGACCAACTCTGGTCTTTCCACAGTTCTAGGGGTTTTTTTGTTTTGTTTTGTTTTTGTCTCACTCATATGTGTTTAAAAAGAGAAAAGAGAAGGAAAGGAAAAAAAAAAAGAAGGACAAGGAAATAAAAAAATGAAAAGAAAAGAAAGAAAAGCAGAATGAAAAAGAAAAGAAGGAAAAAAAGAGAGTGGAAGAAGAGATAAGCTTGGAAAGAAAGGAGGAAGGAGTAAAACAAGAAAGAAATAATGAGAAGCAAAAAGGAGTTGAGGGGCAAAAAAGATCAAAATAATGAAAAATTAATAATGAAAAAGAAAAAACCCACAAAAAATCGAAAAACACCAAAACCACCAATTCTTGCTGTTATCAATCTTGCCAAGCTGGTTTTTCTGGCCTTGATGACTGCAGTGGCCGAGGGGTGACCATATTGTTTTTTTCCTTGTTCAGCAGTCAGTTTTCTTTGGCCTACTGTCCTCAGAGCTAGCCCAAGTCTCTCCGCACAGGGTCTCAGGTGTGTCTCCTGCGGTGGCAGGCACTAACTGTGGTCACACGTGCAAGCACTGATGTTCTTTGAGCCTTCCTTGCAGAGGTGCCAACTGTCCTGTGAGCACGGCTCGACCCCCACGCAGGTTGCACACTGGTGTCTAAGATCTCCCAGCAGCCCACTCAGGTCTCTGATGGCGCGATGGCATGATGGCACCGGGAGACTGTATTGCTGCTCCCTGCTGGCTCGAGTGCTCGCGTGGGGGCCGAGAGACTGTAGAGTTGCCCAGCGACTGCACCACGAGTCTCTCAGTGGCGCGCTGGTGCGAACAATCCCTGCGCAGCTGTTTACAATGGCGCGTGGGCGTAGTCAAAAGTGCGAGCTCCAATGCTCAGTCCTCCCAGGGCTATGAGATCTTAACTCCTCTCTGTGAGATTTCAAGCAAGCAGGTTTATCCTGGTGCTGCTGAGACCCTGTTTGGCTGATCAGGGAGCGGTTGCTCCAGCTCCCTCCCTAGAGTCTAATGGCCAGCACTGGCCCGGGATCTCAGCCCCCGCCCTGGTCTTTGCACTGCTGGAGTACTCTCCTTATCGTCTGGTTTTTCAATGTCCACTGCAATTTTCGATCGCCTGTTTTCAAATATGCTGTGTTTCTGGTGTCTGTTTGCTATGCTGCATTGAAAATTGGCCCAGTTTATCACCTGTGTGAAGGGGGAAGAGGGATGTCCATCCTCTTACCATGCCGCCATCTTCTCTCTCCCCGACTTACTTACTCTTTATGACTAAAATTAACTCCCACAGTAAAGAAAAAAAAAAAGACAGCAAAGCTGTTATTCTGTATAATGCCATGACCATTGGAACCTGGATGCATGGGAACAAGGCAAACCTCCTGCTTCTGCAGTTCCCTGGTGCCATTTTCCCGTGCTGGTTACAATACCACTCTCCTCATCATCCCCTGTGCTGCCCATGAATGCTAGCTGCCAATAAACCTTCCAAAAGCTGTTTCTGTGCTTTATTGATGAAACCACAAATGTAAGTCTTGCCCAGACTATGCCAAAAAATGTGAAGAATAACTTGTTTCCTGATCATAGTAAGTTTACAGTTCAAAAGTACAGGGTGTCAAACTCATTTTTACTGGCTGCACCTTCCTCACTGTTGCTTTCAAAGGGCCAAACGTAATTTTAGGACTGTATAAATGTAACTACTCCTTAAATAGGGGCAAGGAACTTGGAGCTGCCACCAGGCAGAACAAGGTGCTGGGCCATATTAAACAAAGTGGAGGGCCAGATTCGGCCCATGGGCCTTGCGTTTGCCACCTGTGCTATAATGTATGTGTATGACAATACATCTTCCAACCATGCTTTTTAAAGGGAATAATTGTTGCATACCTGGAATGTGATCTTTTTCAATGTTGTCTACAACTCTGCCCTCAACCTCCAAACCTTACCAGTATCAAAGGTAAACAAAGAACAAAGAGCTGAGCAAGAAGAATTGTCTCTTTGCTTAAGAAATGCCTATCTTTTACTCAGCATGGCTTAAACCTATGTGGGATATTATGATGTGACCAAATCAATGAATGGAGCCATTAATGGGAAGGACCCATTGGCACTGTGAAGCAGTGGTCTTGAAAACCCTTAGAGGAGATAGCTGCAGCCACCTGGAGGACTGTCTGGCATGTGCAGAGCCATGTGATTTCTTTAGATGTCAGCAAAGATGAGCATGTGGATAAAAGGCATCTGTAGTCATTCCCACCACCCTCAGGTACTACTGACTGAAGGCAGCACTGTGGTTGGTGAGAATGTGGTGGATGAGAGTTAACAAATGGGCCACACTCATGGCCCAAGACACAGGTTGGCTGAGCTAAGTAACCTATAGCCCAAACTCTTCTTCTGTCTTACTTGGTAGTCATATGAAATCAGCATGTCAGTACCATCTGACATGCTTTCCATAAAAGAAATACTGTAATGAAAAGTATTCACCAGGCTACTCTCCTGGAACTAGCTGACCAGGTAACCCCAGAATAGCCCAGGATAACCCCATAGACTCAAACCCCAGAGTTTCTGGGGCATCTAGTGGACTCCATGATTGCAGGAGGAATGTCATAGCACACCAAAGGAGAGAAACAGGTCAGGACTCCAAAGAATCCCAGTCTGGGCTCAGATTGCTAACATGGCCAGAGAGAGTTAGAAAAATTTTAGAAAGTCACTTTGTGGATGGAACAGGGTTTTCTTGTTGGGTAAGGAAGGAGAAGGGGAAGAAATAATGGGTATATGAAGCAGAGGGAACAGCCTGAGCAAAGAGAAATGCAAATAGCCTAGGTGTTGAGGAAAATACAGGGAATATGGTTTGGGTTTGTGCCGGGGGCTGTTGAGACATTAATGTAGTTTCAGACAGAGACTAAGGTGAAACTGTAAAGTTGGATTGAGGCCAGGTTTTGAAGAGCTTTGAGTATAAATGACATATATCCCTATAGTTTTAGGGGCCCATTTTGTGCCAGGTTCTGGGCATTAGAGACACAATTCCAGGTTTGGAGAGAGAAGGGTCAAGTGTTGAAAGGTTTTCAAGTAATGCAGTGATCTGTGTTTTAGAAAGATTCCTCTGGCAGAACTGTAGTTGTTGGCTAACAGTGGGAGAGGCCCTAGAGAAGAAGATTAATTGAGGAGCAACAGAATTATTTCAGGGAAAAGGTGAAGAGCACCTCAATTAAGATAGCAGAATGAAAATGGAGAGGAGGGGGTCATTCAAGATTCTCTAAAGTCAGAAGACTTTGAGGACTAACTGCATGGATGCTGGAGGAATAGAATGGCCATTTGGCATGACAATAACTGTGAGATTTATTCATTTAGTCAGTTCATGAAATTGTGCTGAGTAGTAGTGTGAACCCAAGTGCTATGTCCAGTGCAGTAAATATAGGAGGAGCAGGTCTGCTGGCTCTCAGCAGTGAGATCACCAGTATGTTAAATATGCAGACTGCTGGGCCTCTCTCTTAGTAGGCATGGGTTCTAGGGCCCAGGGACTTGTCCTTCTAACAATCTGAAATAACGCTTTTCATCAGAAAAGTTTGGGAAACACTGTATAAGATGATATATTTGTTTCTGAATGGCTGGAGATAATCTGTAGACAGAGAACTTATATAAGAACACCTATGTAAGGGTACTACTACATTTACAGGGACATCAGAGGCTGAAGATGTTAAAAGGAGCTTTGCTATACTACTCATGGGGAAACACAAACAGAAGCTAAAACAATAAAAACTGACTCTCCAGAGAGTACTTCCCTCAGAATCTGAGAAATGGAGCTGGAAACATCTGCCAATAGAAATGTCTCATTCTTTAACTGAAAGATTGGCTCATCCTCCCATCCAAATCCAGCTTCAGGCTTTAACATTGATTATGGTAATTGATATTGTAATTCTCCATTTTGCAGTAGAGTGCCTGCCTGCCTTGAAGTCCACACAATGTTTACTTACTGCTCCACTGGAAAGTCAATACCAATGAAGGCAAAAGACCTTGTTGGAAGGTGGGAGAGTTAGAAGAGAGCTTTATGTTTCTACAAGAGCTTTGTTCTCATTAGAGCTGTGAAGCAGGTAGAATCGGATTGTGGTTCACTCTGTTATCTGTGTGATCCCTCACTACCCTGAACCACAGCATACATGCATTACCTCATGAAGGCTAGAGCCCCAAGTACCTGGTTGTTCCCAGTCTCTCCATCTAAGATCTAGCTCTTTTTCTCCCAGAGTCCCACTTCTCTTTTTTCTCCCAAAAGCAGCACTGTTCTACTCTGACAATTTGATTTCTGTTAAAGTTTTAGTGCATCATAATGTCCTTGTGTTTTACTTGAACACAGAAATGTGCACTTTAATAGATGGCTTTTTCAGAGTCTTAAACTAAAAGGGTAACTTTAATGATGGAATTTCAGGTAAGAACACATATTTTGCTTAGATGAAGGGAAACTAATTAACCAGGGCAACCAGAGGATGAAGAAGGTTTAGGGAACAGTCCTTTTTACAGTAAAATTTTTATAATAAACTCCAAATATCAATGCAGGCAGTAACAACTACTTTATTGGACAATTAGGACATTTAAATGATATAAATTATATAAAGTCCCAGGTGTAGGAAGTGATATATGATAAATATCAATTATTCCTTGTACCCGCATCCCCTTCTTTGTGGATGTGGGTTGCCCATAACTCTTTGCTGTGTATTTCCTCCCATTTATTCAGCTAATAATTTTATTTAATTCCAAAGATATAGGATGTAAAGAAGGAACTGAGTGTCAAAACTTAGAGCTGAGGATTTTATATATAATAATATATTGTTTCATTTAAAAGTTGGGAAATAGTCCTATAAAGACTAGACTAGTAAACTAGACCTACAGTTAACTAGACTTATTGTCATGATTATTTCACAATATCTACCAATATCAAATCCTTATGATGAACACCTGAAACTAATGTAATGTTATATGTCAATCATACCTCAATAAAAAGAAGTTATAAAAATACAATAGAAGCAGTGCTATATGGTATAATTAAGATGAGGATCCTATAACAATCATCTTTGGGGGGTTGCTATGTGTTCTTATGATAATAAGTAACAGTGTAAAAACAGTAACTCTAGGGAAAGGGAAACAAATTTAAAAAATAAACAAATGGGACTACATCAAACTAAAAAGTTTCTGCATAGGAAAAGAAATCAACAAAATGAAAGGGAACCCACTATATGAAAGAACATATTTGCCAATTTCCAAAATATATAAAGAATTTATACAATGCAACACCAGGAATACAAAAATTCAATTAAAAATGGGCAAAAGACCTGAATAGACACTTCTCCAAAGAGGACATACAGATGGCCCGTAGACATGTGAAAAGATACTCAACATCACTAATTGTCAGAGAAATGCAAATTAAAACCACAATGTGATATCACCTCACACATGCTAAAATGGCCATCATCAATAAATCAACAAAGAAGCAATGGTGAGGATGCGGAGAAAAGGGAACAACTGTGCACTGTTGGTGGGACTGCAGACTGGTGCAGCCACTGTGGAAAACAGTAGGTAGTTTCCTGAGAAAATTAAAAATAGAGCTGCCTTCTGACCCAAAGATTCCACTTCTGGAAATAAATTCTATGAATCCCAAAACACTAATTCAAAAGAATATATGCATCCCTGTGTTCGTAAATAGCAGCACTATTTACAAAGCCAAGATCTGGAAATAGCTCAAGTGCTCATCAGTAGATGAGTGGATAAAAAAGCTGTGGTACATTTACACAATGGGATACTACTTGACAATTAAAAAAAAAAAGAAGAAGAAGAAAATCTCACCTTTTGTGGAACCAGGGATAGACCTGGAGAGCATTATGCTAAGTGAAATAACCCAGTCAGATAAAGACAAATACCATATGATTTCACTTACATGTGGAAGCTAATGGACAAAATGAACTGATGAACAAAATAGAAACAGAGGCATAGATACATGAAATAGACTAACAGCTGTCAGAGGACAGGGTTAGGGGAGACTGGATGCAAAAAGTGAAGACACTAGACAAAGAGCATATATGCCTACCACACAGATGCAGACAACAGTGCGGTGATGGCCAGAAGGAAGGGGGCAGGGTCTGGGTAGCAGTGGGCAAAGCGGGGATGGGGACATATGTAATAGCATCAACAATAAAAATAAAAACAAAGAAACAAACAATAAGTATAGTTTGACTTAACCTTTGATATCAAAAGAACCTTAAAAATGTGGAATTTTGCTCCAGTTCAGCACCCCTACTTTTACAACCATTCCTAACATCTTATAGTCTGCAGGAAATATATATGCTATGAGTAACATGCTCAAGTTTTAGAGCATGGATAGTATGATATCACTGTTGTTGCCCAGATTCATTTTTCCCTCTTTCCCTTTGTTTCTCAGGGGTGTTCTGAATAGTGAGGGCTGACAAAAAACTGTGCTGGTGGAATAAAGTTCAGCTACCATCTTTCCTTTTCAACACCAACTCAAAGTGACTGTATATGCCATGCATTAGAAATGCTGTCAACAGCATTCTGGCTGTTTGTAGCTACTCAAATCACTAACCTTGGCAAAGAATAAGTTTGTGAACCTCCTTTTCAGAGGTTCTGTCTCTGATATTTCAGAACCATTCAATTATAATTCTGATGCTTCCTTTTATGTGGCAGTCATGGGTGTCAGCAAGGATAGAATTAAGAGAGGTGTGTGAAGTGTGCTTCGGAGTCTCATGCCTAAGGATCTCTCTTTCTTTTGTTCATGGTGACAAGTGACAGCCTTAAAGATATTTGTCCTGATTCCGCACTGTCCCTATGCAGGTAAAAACTTCCATTGAAGTCAAACAAGCTTCACTGAAGTTAATGGGAAGTAGCGCCCTTGAAGGGAAAAGAGAACTAGGGTGATTAATTTTAATTAGCCAAACATAAACAAGCATGTGTCTACAAGTAGTGACAAGGAAGCTGATGTTTGTAATTCCAGCTTGGCTTTAGGGGGGCTAGGTATGTCAAATTTGTAGAGACTCAGATGGAACTATTTCAACCCAGAAATGTAAGAATGTCCACAAAGAATAAAACCCATTCTCCATAGTAGTGTCTCTGAGATATACTCTCAAAACATCAATTCGACAAAAAGCTACTAAAATATTACCACCTGTTAAACAATTTTCAGGCCTTGAGAATCAAAAGTTGAATATAACTAGCTGCCTATGTGGAGCTAAAGTTTAGGCTGTGGTAAAAGCTCAGCAAAAAATTTCAGTACAAGTCATTTATTTGTATCTCCATAATTCATTCATTCATTCAAGATACATTTAGCAAATCCTTGTAAGGATTTTTTTGTTGGGATGTTCCTATAATAGGACTGTACAAAGTACTACTGGAATCTAGTGGAATAAGAATTCAATTTGACACGGAAGGGTGACCTATAATCATGGAAGTCTTCTTGGAGATAGGTAACTTGGGTTCAGCTTCACAAGAACATTGTTTCATTTAACAAAGAGAGAAAGTGAGAGACAGAGAGAGAGAGAGAGTAAAAGAGATGTATGGCATCAAAACTACATAGGAAGTATGGAAGCATAGAAACCTAGGGCATGTTCAGAAAAAAATATGCACTTTTCCAGGGCTCTAGTGAAAGGGTCAGAAAACTGAAGCCCACACAGCAAATCCAGGCCACCATCTATTTTTGTATAGTCCACCAGCTAAAGATGTTTTTAAAAATATTTAATTGGGTGAAAAAAATCAGGTGAATACTACTTCGTGGCATGTGAAAGTTGCATGAAATTCAAATTTCAATTTCCATGGTTAGTTTTATTATAACACAGCAATATCCGTTCATTTTCATATTGTGTGTGGTTCCCTTTTTGATACACAGCAGAGTTGAATGGTAACTACAAAGACCGTATGGCTCACATAGCCTAAAATATTTACATTTGGCCCTTTACAGAAAGTCTATCAATACCTACTCTAAGGTATATGGTGCCGATAAACTGAGACGAAATTGTGATGTATCTTAAGTATTATTTGAATGAATTCTGATTCATTTTGCAGTTACTGGTGAATATAAGTTTAACATTTTACCCCTATGTTATAAAAACAACTTTTTGATGAATTCAGGATTCATTAAGTTGATGAAATTTTCCATTCAAATGTAAATGCCACCTGACCACAAAGCCATCGTCAGGATACCTGACATCTTTGCTGTTCCTAAAGATAATTAAGAGGTAGTTCAGAGGTGGCCCAAGGCCTATAGGTCAAAGAGAATAAAATTTTATGTTGAGAAAGTCCCCAAAGTGACTGTTGGCAGAGACAGCTTCCTGAGGAGGAAAGTCAGACATTGCTTTATGTCATATGACTAAAGGCTGAAAAAACTGTCACTTGACTTAAGGCATTGTTTCCAATATTTTTGAATTAAAAAAATACTTCTTTAATGTCAAAGAACATCACAGGCCATTTTGCATAACAATAGTTGTTTGTATACATGTTAGAAAATGAATATTGAAATTATATATTTTAAATTAATTTAAATTTAAGTTGCACTTGTAGACACAAAAGTAATGGTGTAAATGTATAGAAACCTTGTCCAATATTTTCAATACTATTTGGTGGAGTCAGTTTCAGGGACCTCAAAACACTGTGGTGAACTAAATGCTCATGATAAAAAGGCAAGATGAACCAATGTATATATAATACCATCAAACAGTTTGGCTGAACTGCCTAATAAATTAACTGATTTTCATTTTGCTTGTGTGATTTTTTTCATAGCCTGCAAATAAAAAATAATGCCCCCAAAATCAAGTTTGGTTAAAAAACCAGCAAAAACAATTTGCTTAACCAGGTACTTTGTGACTTTTAGACATGTTTGATTCCTTCTAACACTTAATTCTGTGAAGAGTTAATTGATCTGTCTTTAGATAAGCTAAAAAGGGTCAGGCTAAAAATTCATTCACTCCACACCATCTGTTTGAGTCATGGTCCTAACTTCTTCACTTACCTTTTATCCAGGTAAATTCTAAAAAGGGCTCATAGGTCACTTGCAGAACAGGTTCAATAGTATGACTCTTGCGATGCAAGAAAGCCTAGGTCGCTTGTTCCTAACAGTTTAGCAGACATCTGGAAAATGAAAGATGAAAAAACTCTTGGCAGTAGACTGACAGATTGATGATATCTTCAAAGTTAATCATACCACAGGAGCCCTCAACTACAGAATTAAAAAACAATCACTGAAAATATAATATTCTCTCTTCATCTTCTGAAACTTCAGCTGAATCCAGCTTAAAACTGCATTCAGTGAAGTCTCTAGCATTTTGACTGAGGGGTGATTTAGAGGTCAGCTTTGAGGTCACGAGTAGGGCAATGTGATGAAACTTCCATTTCGTTGTCAGCCATGCATTTGAATGAAGTTCTCTTTTTTTTTTTAATAGCCAGAGTATGAGCAAAAGGCCAGTTAGGGATACCCTCGGTTGTCAATTACTGCATGTTTTATGTCTTGAGTCATTGGCCTTAGAACCTGAAGAACTCTTGCTATCTGTTTGTTTGTTAAGAATTGTTTGTTTGAAAGAGCCTTACTTTAGCCCCAAACTGCACATTAAACTTCAGAGTTATTATTTCTGTTATAGTTATCATTGCTACTCCTAATGCACTTCTATTTACATATTGCTTTTAACATTTTTATTATCATCACCTCTAATCTCATTTGATTTCCCACAGTAGTCCTGTGTTGGCATTTTTATTTGACACATGAGAAACACACTTGGTAATTTATTTTAAAGACTGCAAATCAGATATTTTCTCCATCTCAATACAGGAAAATTTTGAAAGTTTAAGTAAATTGAACTATTCTTAACTATATCTTTGCCTACTATGCACTCCATAGCCAAATAAAAGAGATTCGATCAGGCTATGCCCCTATATGATCACCTTACTCCTAGCTGAACACTAAAGTAAAGATGGACTAGTAACAGTTTGGTTGGTTAAAAGGCAATTTAGCCCAGAATAATTAATATATTTATAACTAATCAGATGAATTACAGATAATATAGGATTAGGAAACTGAATCAAACACATCAAATTAGACATCCATTAGGGGCTTTTTATGAATAAAGCATTATGCTAGGCACTGAAAGATTGATAATAGATAAGATAGTGTTTTATTTTCAAGATGTTTTACCAATCCATTGAAATAAATGCATTAATTTATTGAAGCTCATATATGTAAAACTTTTTCACTGAGCCTCCATTCTTATCTAATCATTTTCAGAAAAAAAAGTTAAAAAATAAAACTACTAGGATCAAAGTTAAACTGAGTTTATATAGTAACTCAGTGATAAATATGTGATTAACTATTTTCTGAATTCAATCATAACTGGAACTTTGCATGTGTAAAAAGGATCCAAGAGTTGATCATAAAAGACTCATAGAACTCCAACAAAGGGTTCTAAGTGTCTTTGCATAAAAATTGAATTCAATGCTACCTGATGATTAAGAACTTGTTTTTCAATCAGAATACTTGGATCTAATCCTGGCTTGGCCATGAACTACATTGATCTTTGATCCTAGTCAAGTTATTTAACCTCATCTTTAAAATGGTGGTGAATTTGGGGTAAATATTAAACCAAGGCTTCTTTCATCTTAAAACATCCATTAATTTAAAAATGCCTTGATTATTGACAGTATTATGAGATCTACGTATACACTAGTCTCACCCATTAAATAATGGCCCCACTATTCACTTGCCACTAAGAAAGCAACATTGTAAAACTTTCTTAGAACTATGGTTTGAATTCCTTAGATATTCTAATAGTTCTCTTATATCCCAGTAATAGGCATGATACTGTTTTTCATTATTAAATATTTTAGAATAAATGATGCTGGACATAGTGAAAAGTATAGCAGAGTGGTGGAGAGTAGAAAAATAAAGAAATGTATAGAAAAGTTACATTGGTCAACTTGAATAAGAACATTTTAGCCATTCCACTGGGCCTCAAATCAAAGTAAAAAATGCATATGTACTTGTGGGAAATTTTCCTTTAAGACAAGATCCACTACATTATTTTATTGAAATAAAAATATAAAAATAGATAACTCTTTGGCAAAACTTTAACCAGACTCATCAAGAAAAAAAGAGGAAGGACACAAATAAAATCAGAAATAAAAGAAGAGAAATAACAACTGATACCAAAGAAATATAAAAGATTGTAAGAAAACATTTATGAACAACTATTGCCAACAAATTGGACAATTTGCATGAAATGGATAAATTCCTAGAAACATACACTCTTCCAAAATGAAGTCAGAAACAATTAGAAAATCTGAGCAGACAGATTACAACTAGTGAAATCAAAGCAAAAATTTAAAAACTCCCAACAAAAAATATTCCTGGACTGGATGGCCTCCCACATGAATTTTACCAAACATTCAGAGAACTAACACTTATCCTTCTCAAACTACTCCTAAAATAAGAGAAGGGAGGATTCCTAAGCTCATTATCCTAATTACAAAACCAGATAAAGACACTACAAGGAAAGAAAAGTATAGCCAATATCCCTAGTGAACATAGATGCTAAAATCCTCAGCAAAATATTAGCAAACAGGATCCAGCAATAATTAGAAAGATCATAAACCATGATCAAGTGGGACTTATTCTGGGGGTGTGAAGTTGGTACAATATCCACAAATCAATAAACATGATAGTCCACAAAAAATGAAGAATAAAATTTACAGATTATATACATACATGCAGAAAAAGAATTTGATAAAATCCAGCACTCATTTATAAAATTCTCAGCAAAGTGGGAACAGAGGGATCATACATCATCATGATGAAGACTATGTATGACAAACCAACAGCCAACATCATACTCAACGGGCAAAAACTAAAAGTGTTTCCCTTAAGATCAAGAACAAGACAGGGATGTTCTCTTTCATCACTCCTATTCAACATAGTATTGGAAATCCTAGCCAAAGTAATCAGACAAGAAGAAATAAAAAGCAACCAAATTGCAAAGGAAGAAGTAAAACTATAATTATTTGCAGAAGATACGATACTGTATATAGAGAATGCTAAAGACTCCATCAAAAAAAATACTAGAACTTATAAATGAATTCAGTAAGGTAACAGAATACAAAATAAATATCCATAAATCAGTTGCATTTTATATACCAATAAAGAACTATCATAAAGGGAAACTAAGAAAACTATTTTATTTATAATTGCATTAAAAATAAAATACCCAAAGATAAATTTAATGAAGAATGTAGAAGACCTGCATTCAGAAAAGTATAAGGCACCAAAGAAAGAAAGTGAAGAAGATGTAAATAAGTGTAAGCATATAACATGTTAATGGACAGGAAGAATTAACATCATTAAAATGTCCATACTACCTAAAGCAATCTATAGGTTCAATACAATTCTTAGAAAGATACCGATGGCATATTTCACAGAACCAGAACAAATAATTCAAAACGTATATGGAACTGCAAATAACCCTGAATGGCCACCGCAATCTTCAGAAAGAAGAAGAAAGTTGGAGGAACGATGTGAACTGATGTTAAAGTGCACTACAAGGCCATAATAATCAAAACAACATGATACCAGCATAAGAACCAGCATACAGACCAACAGAACAGAATAAAGAATGAAGAAATGAACACATGCCTTTATAATCAATTAATATTTGACAAAGGAACAAAAAACATACAATGTGGTAGTCTATTCAATAAATGGTGTTGGGAAAATTGAACAGATAGATGCAAAAAAAAAAAAAAAATGAAACTAGACCATATTTTACACCATACATAGAATTAACTCAAAATGAATTAAAGACTAATGTTATACTCAAAACCATAAAAATCCTTGAAGAAAACATAGGCAGTAAAAACTTGGACATTTCTCATAGCAATATTTTTCCAGATATATCATGTTGGGCATGGAAAACAAAAGAAAAAATAAACAAATGGGATTATATCAACTAAAATTTTTGCAAAACAAAGTAAATCATCAACAAAATGAAAAAGCAGACCATTGAATGGGAGAACATATTTGCTAATGATGCTTCTGATAAGGGGTTAACATCCAAAATTAAGAAAGAACATATAAAACTCAACACCAAAAAACCAAACAATCCAACTAGGAAATGGGCAAAGGACCTGAATAGACACTTCTCCAAAGAGGACATACGGATGGCCCATAGACATATGAAAAGATGCTCACTGTCACTAATCAAAGAGATGCAAATTATAACCACAATAAGATATCATCTCGCACCTGTCAGAATGACTATTACAAATAAATCAACAAACAATGTGTTGACAAGGATGTGGAGAAAACAGAACCCTTGTGCACTGTTGATGGGAAGGCAGGTTGGTACAGCCACAATATAAAGCAGTATGGAGTTTCCTCAAAAAATTAAAAATGGAACTGTCTTATGACTCACCAATTCCACTTCTGGGAATTTATCTGAAGAAATCCAAAACATTAATTCTAAAAAATGTATGTACTCCTACATTCATTGCAGCATTATTTACAATAGCCAAAATTTGGAAGTAATCTACATGTCTTAGTAGATGGGTGAATAAAAAAGCTGTGGTACATTTATGCCCCAGCCTGTATGGCTCAGTTGATTGAGAGTTGTTCAGGGAGCCAAAGACTCACTGGTTCAATGGTTCAATTTCCCGCTGAGGCACATGCCTGAGTTGCAGATTTGGTCTGGTCTGGACTCCTACAAAGGCAACCAATCAATATTTCTCTCTCACATCCATGTTTCTCTCCCCCTCTTTCTCTCTTCCTTCCTCTTTCTCTAAAAATCAAAAATAAAAATAAAAGTTAAAATATATAAGTTTTTTAAAAGCTGTGGTACATTTACATAATGGAATGCTATTCAACTGTAAAAACAAGGAAATCTTACCCTTGTGACAGCATGGATGGAACTGGAAAGCATTATGCTAAGTAAAATAAACCAGTCAGAGAAAGACAAATATGACATGATTTCACTCACATATGGAATGAACAAAATACATTGACAAACAAAATAGAAACAGACTCATCTAACAGAGAATAGACTGACAACTGTCATAGGGGAGGGCGGTTGTGGTGGTGGGTGAAAAAAGTGAAGGGATAAAAAATATAAACCTCATAGACACAGATATCAGTATAGTGATTACTAGAGGGAAAGAAGTAGGGGTAAGTAGAAGGGGTATAAGGGAGTAAATGTCATGAGAGGAGACTTGACTTGGGGTGATGAACACATAATACGATATACAGATGATGTATTGTAGCATTGTACACCTGAAATGTATATAATTTTATTAACCAACATCACACCAATAAATTCAATAATAAAAAATAAAAATTCAAAAAATAATACACAACTCTTCAATAAATGAAAACATAGTCAATGAATATTTACTCAAGAATCATAAAGCATTGCATTGGTTCCTAAGAAGACTAATAAGGATTTTCAACATTGCTCAGCTTAGTCCTATGTTGGAGGCAGAATGGTTGTGGAATATCAGCAAGAGCTCTAACCCTGGGGGCTCCAAGGAGACTTTATCTCAGTTGCTTTTAAACAGCATTAGGCATGCCCAACCAGAGGAAAACCAAGGTGAAGGATCTTGTATGGATTGACTGTTGGGACCCTGACTGATAATTCCTACTGAGATACAATTCAATGCCAGCCCACAACAAGAAGCTGGGATTGGATTTAGAGACAATGTAAGCTCTAAATGGAGTTTTATGGTGAAACAAAACACTTGTCTTTCATCCCAAGCTAAATTGACAAGCAATAATTTAGTTGTCTAAATGGAGAGCTTTCAGGATTCTAAACTGCATAATGTCAAAAGACAATGTATAAAGTTGCATTTGGAAGGTTCAAAGGTAGAATGCCATGTAGGCAAACGTATTAAATGACTGGCCTTTTCCCTTCTATCTCAAGCTCTCTATTCTCTCGCACTTCCTTTGCTCTGTGTGTGTGTGTGTGTGTGTGTGTGTCCTGGGGTGGGGGAAGAAAGGTAGGAAGAAGGGTGGAGTAGGGTGGAGGAGATTATGATGAAGTATAGAAATTGTAGGGGTGTGTAACAAAGGAAATCCTAAATCTAAAACATTTTTCTTTCTTGTGCTTTCCCTTGAGGATTTCTGTGATCAGCTGAATTAATCAGAGATGCAATGGAAGAAAAGAAATAAGGAATATTCAAAAATATTTGAGTAAAGTTACTAAATTTCTACATCATTTCCCTACATAAATGAAAAATAATGTAGCCTGGATTTTCTAGTAACATTTTCCACACATATTATTGATTCCTCTATGTTTCACTATCAGGAATCAGAGCATCCAAGTCTAAACACCTGCACTTGACTAAATTCACATTTCTCTCTAAAAATATATAAATTTTTAATAGTATTTTTATATAATATTTATATAACATGTAAATATTATATTACATAGTACAAATAACCATAAATAGTACAAATAACCATAGCCTTTGTTTCCTACAAACTAAGATTACATAAACATATGTACATACTTGGAATTTTTTTTTAAGGTTCACATGCCATCCCTTTTTCTGTTCTCTTTTCCAGATGAGCCAATGAAGGAAGTAGGGCCAATAAAATAAAACAGATGCTACAAAAGTAGCCAGTTAGTTGCTGAGATATCTGATTGGACTCTGCCAGCTGTCAATTAGCATTCCTGAGTTTTGTTGATGAGGTGGTATTTAGTTTTCTGGACTACCATTGGCTGAGACGTTTAGTGTAATGAATGCTAAACTGAGCATAGATCATTTTTTAAATCATAGCTTGGGGCTTAACAGCCCTTTAAATGAATTGTATAAACAAGATAGCTGTTAATTCTCAATCAATGTATCATTAATCATCAAGTAGTATTTGAAAAAAGAACTATCCTTTAGAAGCTCAATAAACTTATTAAAGTGAACAAATTATTCAGGGGCTCTTTGCTCATTGAGAGAGTGTCAAGATTTTAACACGATTATATTTGAACGTACATATTTCTGTGGACAAATAACTGACATAAATACAGGGTGGGGCAAAAGTAGATTTACAGTTGTGAGCATGTGAAGCATAGTATATTCTTGTATTATTATCTATTATTTACTGCATTATTTTCCATATAAACAACCATAAACCTCCTTTAGCCCCACCTTGTATATTTGTCCTCATAAATTAATATGGTCTTTGTATCTATGAGTCTGTTTCTGTTTGCTTTTCCTTTGTTTTGTTTTTCAGATTCTGCATATAAGTGAAATTATATGGCATTTGTCTTTCTCTGTCTGACTTACATCACTTACCACAGTATCCTCCCTCAAGAAATCAGTAACTCTTAGCCCTAAATCTGTAGTCATTAATAACCATGAAAAACATATCTGGCACTGAGTACCACAGGTCTCTAGACCTCTGATGCCCAGGAGCAGCAAACACTGCACCAGTTTCATGTCAGGAAATAAAGCATGGCAAAAGTGGAAAAGTGTATGTAAGTTATGCTTTTCTGTAATTTAAATGCAGTAATTAAAAATTCATCCACAATTTCATACCCTTAGCTGTTGGGGAGAAGTCTGGTGATTCTAGTTTACTCTATCTCTTCCACTGGACTGCAGTTCCGACTCACTTGTTCATGGGGCCCTACCTAGAGCAATGCCTGGTATATAGTAAGCAATAAATATTTGTTTCATAAATGAGCAAGTGAAGATAGGAGATGTGAAGGGATAACAAGGTAAATGTCATTTTTTAAATTTCAAAGTATATGCTTTGTACTTACTTTTTCATGTGACCCAAATAGTAGCTTTACTAGGTAGGTGGTATTATTCTTATATGTAATATTTAATTTTATATTTATTTATATATGCATTCACGTAAAATATGCATGATTTTACATTAAATTAAATTTAAAATAATCCATTATACACATTTTATATATCATAACCATATCTTTAAGTCAGATAATGACAAAGAGCTTACAATAGTAGCCATTGCTCTCTGAGTTCAGTTTCTCCAGAGGAGCCCTGTTCAGTCTCTTCTGATGACATTCTGATGCCTGGATGCCATACAAATTGGCCTATAGCCTGAAGATGGAGGTAATAGTAGAAGTGTGTTGAAAGACAAGTAAAATTTTATCAACTAGCTATAGACAAAGTGGAACAGTATTCTAAGACAAAGGAAAAACAAGTACAAGTCTTAGAAATGTGGAAGTTACTAGTATATCTGTACTGCTGAGAATATACGATGCCTGTGTATGTGTTGGATAGATGGAGGAATGTAGGCTTCAGGAAATAGACTTGGAAGATAATCTTGGAGAGTTATATAAAGGCCTTAGAGCGCAGTGCTGAAGAACTGATCATGTATATAGAAAGCCCAGCAAAAACTGAAGGAGGCATCAAGTCTGAAGAGCAGAAAGATTAGGCAACATTATGGAGAATGGATTGGGGAGGGAAGGAAGTGGAGTTAAGTGCACTAGTTAGGAGGTGATTGCAGTCATCCACACCAGAAACAATGAAGACCTGAACTGCAACTATTGGGTTGGCCAAAAAGATTGTTTTTTTCTATAAGATGGCTCTAGTAGTGCTTAGTTGTCTTAAACTTCATTCAAAACTATTTTGTTAGATTGTATTGTGACAGCTGTTATATCACCTTGCATGTAAAAAAAACTATCAAAATTAATGAATTTTTGTGTAGCCATTTTAATATTGAAGATGGAAGAAAATATGCAACATTTGGGTGATATTATGCTTTATTATTCCAAGTAAGGTAAAATCACAACTGAAATGAAAAAAAGAAAAAAGATTTGGGCAGTGTATAAAGAAGGTGCTGTGATTGATCGAATGTGTCAAAAGTGGTTTGTTAACTTTCTGCCAGAGATTTCTCACTGGATGATGCTCCATGGTTGGGTAGACCAGTTGATGCTGGTAGCAATCAAATCAAGACATTGATTGAGAACAATCAACGTTATACCACATGGGAGATAGCCAACATACTCAAAATATCCAAATCAATAAAGTTATTGGTGAAAATGAACAATGTGTCTTTTATTTTATAGACAAAACTTAAGTGGACTTTATCCAACCCAGTGCATACTTACTGTGGTTACTGTCAGGCCCTGCCCAACAGCCCGACTCTCACCCTTTATTAGTAATGGAATTCCAATTGTGTTTGTGAATCCACTACTCAGTGAGGCATCCACCATCCCCAGATCAGGAATAAATTCTGATTAGACTAAGATAATTGTGGAAAACCTATTTAATTTGGTAGTGATCAGCTGAGGAGTGTGAATGTGACATAGTATGAGTCATGGGATGTGAAGGGATTTTTGCTGGGAGCTTTGAAAAAAAAATGTTCCCTTCCTTTTATAAGGAGCTGGACAGCTGGACAGCTCCTTCTACTGGATAATTTTCATGCTCCAATGAGATGTTGTAGATTGTGGCAAAAAGTCTGACCATGTGGGAGAGCAGAAAGAAAGAACCTTGGCTTTTTATGACATAGTTGAAATGCTGAGTTAATTAATCATTATTCTTCCTATTGCAAGAAATAATAAATTTTTACTTATCTAAATTAGTACACTGCTTACTCTCCTCCTTCTCCTTCTCCTCCACCTCTTCCCCCACCTGCTACTGTTTCAAATAATACCGTATGTTTAGGAATGTTACCCTCTGCCAAGCTACCCTGCAAAGTAGACCCCATTATTACCCCTATTTGTCAGACGAGAGAGTAAGTTCAGCCAGTTTAAGTAGTTTTCTGAAGGTCACAGGGCTAGCCATACTTTGAACCCACGTTTATATCCAGACTATAAACTTTTAATCTCAATGCCACATTACTTATCAAGGTGTGAGATTAAAGGAAAATAGGATGGAATTTTGAAAAATGTGTGAGATTATATCTATATGCTTAAGTTCTTGATATACTGGATAACAAGGTGACAAAACTAAATATAAGCATTTTTGTAAAGAATTGAGTGACAAGGCAAATGCAGATAAGATTAACTGAGGCTGGGACTAAATGCAGAGGTTCTGGGTTAGGAATTAGAAATGCTACAGAACTGAATTTGAGATCTGTTGAAAGAAGAGTGTCTAGGACATGTCCAGTAGGTAGCTGGGAATGTGAGACTGGGATTTTAGTCACTGTTTTATTGCCTTGTCTGGACCTCAGACTATGTGTATATGCATGCTCTTTCCCCAGCTTCCTACTTCCACTACCTTGTTCAAGTGGATATATAATCAAACATAAATGTAACAGGGAGAGACAGAATATAAAATATCTTGACTGGAGCATGCTTAGCCTCATGCTCATGTAACTAAAAGGTAGCAATGATGAAAGTCTTTATTTTCAAAAGATTAATTGGTTGCACATTTTACCGATACATTTTCAAATATGAATTCAAAGTCAAATACAAATCCTAAATATTTGTATCTAACTCACAATTAAAACAGCCCTAGGCAGTTTTTCAGTTGTCTTGTGTATTTTTTCCCTGAAAGAATTCACAACAAGGGTCAACAGCCCCCATGATGCCTTTAGAATGACAACCGAGAGACAATGCATTGCACTGAAGCTTCTGCTGCCATCCATGTGCACGTGGCAGAGATGTCAGTGGGACAACCAAGCACTGTGCTCTTGAACAGAAAAGTGTTCCTTCAGTGAGCTATTTTTTTTTTTTTTGTAGTAATAGAGGCAAATCAAGGGGGAAATCGCTTCTTTTATCAATGAGACAATTACCCAAGCCTCAAGGGTGACAACACAGTGAGAATCAACTAATACCGATAATAAAAAATCCAGTCAGTCAACTGCTTTGCCCATTTATTAATTTATTTCAGTTATTTGTTATTCATGCACCATTTATTGATTATCTCCGATGTGCCAGGTACTTTGCCTATGCACATGTTTGTTTCTATGGATGGACTGAAAACTTGAAGACTGGGAATATGTCCTAGTCCATTTTCTGTCCCCAGGGCAGAGGCTAAATGGCTTTTGAGAGGAACTGAACTACGCTAGACCTTGGGAAGAGAGGACTGTGTAAAGGAACCGTGGCCCATAGGATTCCTGTGTCACAAAGCATACAGACTACATGTAGAAGGCACCTAGGGTGAACAACCAGGTGGCTTCAAAGACTTGGTTTTCAAAGGTGTTCACAGTTTATCCAGGTAACCAGCAAATAAATGACATACTCAACCATTGGTCTGATAGTCATTTCATTCAAATGATTGGTTTTAAAGACACCAAATACTGCTGTGGTAAGAAAGACCTGGATTCAAATCTTTCCCAGCTATATGTTTATGGTTGAACTAGCTATTACCTTTAAGCTTTACTACCTCACTTTTAAATCAGTGATTGATATAATAATAACCTAGAGTGATGTTAAACTGGATAGTGAATGTAGCATGCTCAGCATGGCATGGGTACAAGATAAGTACTCAACTAAATGTAATGCATATAATAAAATCTTTTTGACATAATGTGATCTATAGTATTCAATCAAGGATTCCTGGTGGTAGTTTTCTTTTGTTTTTGTTTTACCTTAGAATTCACTGGCTGTTAGGTATTACTAGCGGTGTGGCTTTTCACAGTTTGTTTTCAGCTCTTGTTCTAAACAAGGAAGTACTCTAAGGGAAAAGGCTGAAAATTATTGATTAGTACCAGTAAATCCTATGTGATCAGCTGCATTTGGTGAATACCACCTTCATTCTATTACACAGCCGCAGACACGACTTTGAGCCCCATGTCTTAGTTGGGAATATATTAAACTTCAAACAAACAAAGAAGTAAACAAAACCTAGTAGCATATTTAACTAGTCTAAGTTTTGTGTAACAGCTCAAAAATGTTCTTATGGGCAGAGGCCAAAATTTTATAACTTTGTGTTGTGTCATCTCTGTCTATGGGCTTGGGGACTTATGTCCTGTAGTTATAAGATAACTGCTTCTTCTGCTTTCCAGACACAAGAATGGCAGAGGTCTTACCCATTTGAAGCTTTGAATTTTTTTTCCATGAGGATTGTTCTCCTCAGCAGGCTTCCAGTTATATTTTGTAAGCCAGATGCAAGTCTGTCATATACCCATCTTTACACCATTTGCTGGCAAATGTAATAAGATTTCAATTATTAATTTAGATAGGAGGATAGGTAGAGGTCTATTTAGTCGTTTCCATTCACTTTCTGAATTCAAAGGGAGGAAAAGCAGCAAATAGCTATTAAGAAGGAAACACGGCCATCTGCACTCCAAATACCACAGAAGAAGTTGTATTCAGCTTAAAATGCAGGACAATTAGAGCACTTACATTACAAACAGGATGATCTTGGGTAAGGTACTGAGCCACCCAGAACATGAGTTTCCTCCTCTGTAAAATGGGAAAATAAAATCAATCTGAGAGGTTTTAAAGCTTCTGGCCCAGGCCCTGGCTGATAGTAGGCTCTTACTAAACATCGGTCTTCCACTGTGAGATTTTGGCCAAATTTGCTTTAAAAGTCTAAAACTCAGTTTCTTCATCAATAATATGGGCACACTAATACAGAGGTAAATACTTATAAAGTATTCAATATAGCTTCAAAACAGTACAAATCACGGACACTTGGTCTTGATAACAGAAGATGATAAAGTTAATGATGTGGGCTGGTTAATCTACTTGGGTGGTGTTCTTCAGAAGTCAAAAGAAAAAAAAAGTAGCTGAATAAAACTCCACAACCTCAAAGCCCTGTTTTAAAGGGATATTCTTTTGGAGTTGAAGAACCCTTGGTCACTGAGAATTTCTTCATTCAAAAGTAGCACTAAAGGTAAACAGTCCTTTTATTAGTTGTTATCAGCTCACACTGTAACAGGGATGAGTGAGAAGTATCTTAACCATTTCTCTAACTATTTATGTACAGATCTGGTAAGAACACAGAGGATATATCCTTTTTCTCCCCCTTCCTCTGCCTCTACATCTAAGAGAATTTATTCACGGGATCTCCAGTTTTTGTCAGACTCCCTCAAATCTAATTTTTCTCTTATAAGAACTTGTTTCAGTAGGTCCAGCAGGACTGGCTTCTGCCTCAGGCTAGACAAACCCACCCAGAAGGATCAGAAGTTAAGCTCTGAATGGCAGGCTCTGCCCAAGGGGAAATGAGCAAGATGGATAAAAGCCTTGGCCTCTTAGCAGAGGCTCAGAGAATTCCTCTCCTCCCACTTCTCAGGAAGTTCCGGAGCATGTTTTGTTTCCCTCTTTTTCTACTGTACTCCCTTTCCTCACACCCCAACAATACGCTTTGTTTTAAATATTCCAAATTAAAAAAAAAAAACTTTTTAATTCTTCTCAGAGAACTAAATTATTTTGCCTTTATGTTGAGGAGCTCTGGAGGCCTGGGAGCTTGGTGAAGGATTTCTGTAAGTAAAATTCAAAAATCAGGAGAGATCCCTTCAACTCCAAGACTTCTAAATTAGAGGAAAAAACCAAGATGGAATTACTGTAGGACTGACTTCACTCACCACCTTACATCTAGCCTGACCAACCATCTCCTTTAAAATTACAACCGTGCCCCTGTCCCACATTCTTGATCCCCATCAGGGGTGTCACTCATTTTCACCAGGGACCGCATCAGCCTCGTGGTTGCCTTCAAAGAGCCGAATATAATTTCAACTCCTTAACGGTTAAGGGGTAGTTACATTTATACAGTCTTAAAATTATTTCAGCCCTTTGAAGGCAACCACAAAGCTGATGTGGCCCCCAGTGAAAATGAGTTTGACACCCCTGCCATACATGTTCCTGTTTCATAGTCCTTGTTTTATTTCTTTCTTTATTATGTTTGCTACCTCCCTGCCTCCCAATCTCAAGAAACTAGATACTTTTTGAGGCTGGGAATCACTATGTGGATCCACAGAAGGACTGACTGTAAGGGAGGGGGAGACATGATTATTTATCTGCTACACACTTCTATGATGCTTACCACACAAACACATGCCAGATTTGACTTATCTTAATAGCAAAATGATCAAGAAATTTATATTATAACCCCCATCATATGGGTGAGGAAACCAAGGCACAGATAGGTAAAATGATTTGCAGGACACGTGGGTAATCAGTGGCACAGTCAGGATGCTAACATAGGCAGTCCGGCTGCAGTGTTCATGGTCTTTATTACTGCATTATTCGGTCACTCATGCTGTGTTGAATAAATGAATGAACGATGCTTTCACACTCAGCTCCAATTCTAGACTCTTAAAGAACTATTCACTACTCTTTTTCTTCTCGGGGAAGAATTAGCTGCTCTATCGTAGTGCTTACTATACTGCATTAAATGCCCTTCCACTTGTAAGCTGTAAGCCCCTTAAGAGTGAGGATCTAGCTCAGGAACTGCTGGTCCACAGGAGACACCAGTCAACATTTGCTGGTCCAAATGGAGGTGAAAGAGAAAAGAGTTGTGAATTATTTGTAGGATGAACTTTGCAGGAAGACTATGGAATCCAAAATACTCTGCAAATTGCGACCAGGCATTTGGGAAAGCACAATTTTGCAGGAATTAAAGGAATAATCTTTCTTTGACTGCCTGCCCATTTTTAAAACAGACATCCTCAAGATATTTTTATCATGCTTATCTGCCTAAACAGAAGTTTGCTGAAACTTGGGTACACCAAAATAAAGGCATTATCCTTAGTTAAAGAAATAAAAATGGGGAAAAAAGCAAATCTCTCCAATGGTACATAAATGTTACTTTTTCTTTTTGTACTTTCTTGTACTGTATTAGGTATGTACTTCATTTTATGAAGAAACATAATCACCAGTGCCCAAACATAGGATGAGCTATGCTCATTCATTTTTTCACATTCTCAGCCACCCAGTAAGAGACTCTGTGCTGGGCACTGTAAAGAGTACCGAGAGGACTGGGAGACTATATTCAAGTAGTTAGCACTCTAATGGGGAAGGTGAAACGAGAGGCATTAAAATGATATAAAAACTCGAGTAATCATATCAACAACACTAATATGAGCAGTCACTGTAATAATAGCTAACAGTTTAAAACTCTTCTGAATTATCAGGCATTGTGCCAAAAGGTTGGTGCACATCTTCCCATTTAATTTTTTTGGTAATCCAGTGAAGATCCTATCAATGGATCCACTTTACAGATAAAAAGACAGATTCTATAGAACTAAAGCAATTACGTATACTTAGTCACATAGTGCCAAAGCTGGGAATTGCCCCCAAGTCAGATAGACACTACAGTCTCTATTCTAAAATTAAATTTAGTAATGGAAAATTGAGGAGCTGGAAAGGAGAAGGGGATGATTTCTAGGTTATATATCTCAAACTTGGGCAAAGACAACAGTTATTAAACAAATTAATAGTAACAATCTGCAACTGTTATCATTATTTTTCATGGTAACAGTAATGTTAAAATTGTGAACCAGGATTTTTTAGTATTCTTACCTATTGAAGGAAAGGAAATATATTTAGTGTCACAGTTATAGATGATTCTCAGGCAGACTCTTTTGAAAACCTTTCTTTAGCTTTTTTTCCCCTTCCGTTTTGCCGTCTGATATTGATGTATCACACTTCCATATCAGATCAAAAACATATGGGATTTTAAACTTATTGACACTGTTCTGTTAAAAATTACATTTAGAAGCATGTTAAAAGGTCACCTCTCTGGTTACTTACTTCTTGACACTTTGCGAGCATGGACTGTAGCCTTGGTTCATTAGTCAAGGATATTAACAGCCAGGGTTTGGCTTTCTAAGGTCATGTGGTACAGTCTGGGCCCACACATATTTCTAAGGCTTGTTAGAATCTTTATTCTTTAAGAATTTCCCATTAATCTCTGCCCATGAAGTGCAATAATAGGTTAGTTACTCATCAGATACAAATCAGAATCATTTCCACAAGTATCTTTAATAGCATTCATTAGGTCTGTGCTTATGTTTTAAGGGAAATGAGGGCGGGGGAGAAAAACACCCCCTCTCCAACACAGAACCTTTCCCTCCTTCAAGAACATCTCATTTTGAAATCACTGAAATTAGGACACTGAGAATGTGCCAAATCAAATGCAGAAAATGTGCTTTCCCTGTGGAAATGAGGATTCACATAGAGGAATCATCTTTGATCATTATCAGATTTTACAACTCATTGTTCCCTTCCAGTCCTCAGGGTGAGAGGATCATGTAAATGGACAGACAAATACTTGGATTATAGAAGGCATCTGATATTAATAACAGCAATAAAAATGTTTACCTAACTTGAGTAGATTGTGTGTATAGATAGGATTGGTGTGTGTGTGGGGGTGGGGGTGTGTGTGTATTATGTATGCATTCCCCCCTCTCACTCAAAAAGAAAATATCAGAAGATCAGGATATGCATTATAGGGTTTTTGTATGCAATATTAGTCCATTTCTTGGCAGAGACCCAAATCTATTGTGGCAAGAAAGTAATAGATGAACTAACTAGGGACTCAGACTTACTGGCTAGTGTCCAAGAAACATTAAAAAATTGAGTACTGAACATAACAAGTAGGATGGTGCATACAAATTTAGATGTCTTATTGAAAACAGCACATTTATTAATATATTAGACTTGTAGACGTGAGGGTGTTTTAATACCTACTCAGAAATTACTCATGGGCCGGCTTCACAGAAATATCGCTTGCATACACTTGAGCTCACAGAAATGAGGCCAGGCGAGAGTGATCATGGCTGGACTAACTCTAAAAACTGGCGAGCAGGCAAAATATGTTATTGTCACGGTCAAGGCATCACTTTTCTTCTTAATTAACTCAACATTAATTTACTGGATTCCTACTATGTGCCAGGCCCACTTCTGAGATGCTGGGAATACACAGAGAAGAAGACTAAGAATATTATCACATAAGAACTGTTTTTTTGCCAGGTTTATTAAAATATAATTTATGCACAGTAAAATTTACCCCTTGTAAGGGTACAGTGTGATGAGTTCTGGCAAATATGAGTAGGCATATATTCACCACCATAATTAATATATAGGACATTTTCATCTTCCCCTAAAGTTCCCTGTTGATTATTTGTAGTAAATCTTCTTCCCTGTTTTTTAGCCACTGGCAACCACTAATTTAATTTTGTTCCTCTAGTTTTGCCTTTTCCAAATATCATATAAGGGGAATTATACAAATTATAATTCTTTGTGTCTGACTTTTCCCTTAGCTTAATGCTTTCCAGATTTATCCTTATTTCATGTGTCAGTATTTCATATATTTCATTGCTGAGTAGTATTCTACTTGTTTGTTCATTAACCAGTGGATAGTCTTACGAATTGTTTCCAGTTTGGGTAACTATGCACAAAGCTCCTTACAAATATTTGTGCATGGGTATTATCCATTGCATGAGCGTATGTTTTCTTTTCTTTCTTTTCTTTTTTTCTTTTTTCTTTTTTTTTTTTTTTTTTTTTTTTTTTTTTTTTTTTTTTTTTTTTTTTTTTTTTTTTTTTTTTTTTTGGGTGTCGGGGGAGGCTAAATACTTAAGAGTGAGCTTGCTGGGTGATAGGGTAAGTGTATGTTGAATTTCAAAAGAAACTGCCAAAGAGTTTTCAGAATGATCATACCACTTTGTTGTCCCATGACAGTTTGTGAGAATTTTAGATGATCCATGTTCTAATCGGTGCTGGGAATTGTCAGTCATTTTAATTTAAGTAATTCTAATAGATGTGTAATGGTACCTCATTACGCTTTATATTTGCATTTCACTAATGACTAATAATGTTGAGCATCTTTGTATGGGCTTATTTGCTACCCATATCACTTTGATAAAATGATATGGGTAGCAAATACCCATATGTGTTCAAATCTTTGTCTATTTCTAAAAATTAGGTTTTGTCTCCTTGGACATGTTCTGGGAAGTTAAACATTCTGTGTTCTTATCTGTTAAGTAGAGATAATACCTACCTCACTGTATTTTTATAAAAGTAAATGAAGTATTGTATGCAAAATTATTTAGCATAGTCTGTAATATAGTGCAGGCATCACATACACGACTATTACTCTCTTGTTATTATTGTAAGACAGAATTCCTATTGCAAGGCACTTACCATCTACTTAAAGTCAATGTCTTTCATTTTCTTCTAGGTAGCATAGCACCCCATTCTATTTTTACCCTTCCTGAGCCTCAGTTAACCTTTGATACAGTCCTAAATAATAACTAAATTATATTGCAATAGATAGTTACATAATACTCTAGGGCTATCTTCATTGCTTAAAGATAGAAATTTAATCTAAGACCTAGAGGCTATGTTGGTAGAATGATAGGTTTGGTGGACATGGTTTGTTGACTTCAACAGCTGACTCCAAATTCCTTGGTTTGCAACCCGAAAGAAGCAGTGCCTATGAAGACCACATTCTGAGAAGGCAGGCAATGGAAGGCAGAGACAAGGGAATTTCTTTTCTGTGAAAGTTTTAAGGATAGAATGAGAAGAGAAACCCTATTAGCCAACAAGCAAAAATTTCCCAATTTTGGTGGGAAAATGCTCTATTCCAGCAGTGTTTAGTAAATACTAATTCAAACGATAATGCAATGCCATTTCACAATTCTTAGGCAAAAATTAAAGTCTGATAACATTAGGATCTTGACAATGTAAAAAAAATGGTCAAAATCATTTGGAGAGAAATGTAGCAGTAATGAAAATTATCAAAAATGCCCATTTCCTACCACCAGCAATGTCACTTTTATGTATCTACCTTAGAGAAATGTCCTACTTGTAAGGGAATATGTTCAAAGGTGTTCATTGCAGCATTAATAATACGCAAAAGCATTCACCTGTGTTTTTATTCATAATCAGTTCTTATATAAATGATTTAGATCTATAACCTTTCCTTTTTCTACAAGTTACTTTCTCTAGAAGATCTGTCATAATTCTGGTATGAACTGGTGTTCTTCTCTATCATGTGCTGGGAGCTTTGGAATCACAAAGAGATGTCTCTACTACCCGAGTCAATTCAGTGTCAATCATAGGACACTCTGCACTCTGTAGGCAAATTTGAAAAGAGTTGGCAAGAAGACTTAAGGAGCAAATTGGGAAATTTAGATAATTTCTTGCTGAAGTGCTTAATATCTAGTAATACGAGTACTTGAAATGTCTTTAAAATGCCAGATGGGAAGGGAAAGAATTACATTTTCTGGAGTAAAAACTTGGTTCACTAGTGTCCTCAAATAAACAATTTGCACCTCTGGTTTTCTCTCAGAAAGGGAGAAATAGCACACCATAAATTCATATTAAATACTAGCCAAAAAATAAGTCAATATATTTTCAGAAATATCTTTTATATCTTCTAGAATTCCATCTGGGGTCTTAGATGATTACTGGCAGTTAATAGTAACCTTGAAATCTTGAAAGCACCTCAGAGATCAAAGAGACTTGGTTTTGCTCAATGTGTACCTAATTAAGAAGAATAATAAAACCTTTAAATAGCATGATTTGAAGCAATAAATTCTGGATTGGGGCATTGGTTAAGTTATTAAGAAAATGTATGTGCTTCACACATATCCATTTAGGGCAACTTCAAAAATTTAGATAATATGCATCGAAGCCAAGGTCATCAAACCAATCTACTATGCATTGCTAGAACCAAAATCCACTGTGAAATTGTTGCCAAAAAGGGGAAACTCACATGCTATTTCACACAATAATTCCACTTCTACAGCAAAAGGGGGAGAACCTAAATTCTTCAAAAACGTTTATTGCAATATTATATTAAATAACAAAACCTTACAAAGCACATAATACCCCCAAATGGAATTGATCAGACTATTGCATACTCTCAATTACTTGAATATTTTTCAGCTATTCAAATGATAAATTGAAAACAATATATCAACAAAATTAAGGAATAACATATATAAATATTACATTTATATACGATTATAATTATGCTGAATTTATGAGTTTACATGAACAGGACTATGAGGGAAAGTGACAAACAGTCATTTGTTTTGTGGGTGTTTGGGTGTCATGCATGAAATTATTACTATTTTGGACAGTTTATTACTTTTACTTTTTTCTTTTATTTTAAAAGAAAGAACATTAAATATACTCCATTCCTTGATTATACTGATTTATTTAGAGCTATGCCTCACCTCTAAACACCATGACCAACATTAATATGTGTTTTCTAAAGATATTAACATGTTTTCTTATATAAATCACATCTACTTTACAAAGAAAGAATCATTTCCCCCCCTCCAATCCCCCAACTGCTTCAGCTGAGCTTTCCCTGAGTCTGTGTAATCAGAACAACCTTAAAAAATAAACAAAAATCAGAAAACATGCACTCCTGAGCTGGAGGAATTTTCTTAAGCTCTCACGGCTCTAATTGTTACATGCAAATTGTTCAATAAATAGCGCGGGCCATAAAAAGAAAAGATATTAATTAAGAAAAGGATTTTACTTAACCTTTGTCTCATACATGAGACAAAAGGTTAAGTAAATGTCAAGGCTGCTGTGCCTCTTCAAACAATGAATATTAGTTTTAGAATCATTAATGTCTACTTAGAAAACAGTCATATTAGAGACTTGTATGCCAAAATAACCAAGGCCAGAGCTGTTTCTTTTCAATCTGAAGGAAAATTATTCTCTAACTGAGGGCTAAATGTATGCAGTCAAGAGTGCTAGGTAAGATAACAGAGAGTGGCACTTTTAATATATAGCCAAATTGAGATCATGTTTTCCCTTGAATTTAGTAACCTGAACAGTTAATATGCATCAGCAAGATCTGGATCAACTTTTCTGAGGGAAAGTGGGGCTGACTGGTGGTGGGGAAGCCACTTGGTGGTGTGAAGTGGTGGCAGCAGAACCCCAGGAGCAGGCTAGTAAGGGGCAGGAGTGAAGACATGGCTGCAACCGCTGTCTGCCTGTTCCCAGGTATGCTCCCTTCAACAGCCAAAAGTATTTTCAAAGCAAGATACTTTGCAGACTTAGCTGGCTGGGCCTTGGATACTACTTTCTGTATCAATCTGGAAACTCTGCAAGCTACACTTTATTTTGCAGTCACTTTTTTCACTAGAATCATCCCTCACTTCCTTTCTACCTCCTTGCCATAGGGGTACTCTGCTGAAATCAAGGTGAGCAAGAAGGAGACCTTTTGGTGCCACTTGCATTTTGGCAGAATTTATAAATATAGTTTATATTTCTTCAATTTTTATTTAGTTTTCAAGTACCTTAGGGATTCCAATATCTATGTCAAGGCAGAATAAGTCCTTTAACATCAATACTTCCAAACACTGGCATAAAGATTCATATTTACATATCTGGAGACATAAAGTATGATATTCAAATTTTAAAATTTAGAGGAGTTTTGCTGATGGTAAATTATTTTATAATTATTGCTAATCTTCATTTATATGGAAAATATATTTAATTTATAATTTTAAAAATTCTCTTAGGGTAAAAAAGGTGAAGGGGAATACAGTCAATACTACTGTGATAAATTTGTGTGGTGACACATGATTACTATAATTAGTGGGGTAACCACATTGTAAAGCATAAAAATGTTGAATCACTATGTTGTACACTTGAAACTAATATAATATCATACACTAAATGTACTTAAATAAAAGAATAAAAAATAAAATAAAATGCTTCTTTAAAACCTCTTAAATTCTACACTGTTTAAAACATCTATGATATTGAAAATAATTGGGGTTCAGCAAAGGCCTGTGCCTCAACTCCTGCTTTGCTGAATGCCCATACACATACACTCATTTCAAAGATAATTGAATACAGTGTATCTAACACATTTGTTCTTATAATGTTGGCTTCTGAAATCAGATTTTTGTTTAGCTAAGTATAAAAAATAAAGACCTGTAATTCCAGCCTGATCCTGTTAGTTATTAGAGTGGATCCTGAGATATACAGTTTGATCTTGAAGGTTTCCTAAAATGGGACAAGAAATATGAATGAAAAGTGATGTGAGTAGAGATGAAGGAGGGGCTAGTTGCTCTTTATCAGCCCCTCAGCTACTTGCTAGAGCAAATTCAGTGTAATCTCACCAGGCTCCGCCCTCATCACTCCCTTTGAACATTAGATGCACAGCCTGTCTTCATTCTACCCTTCTTGTACTTTCTTACTTCAAAAGAATATTTTATGAGATTTTTAAGAAATGGATAAAGAAACAAAGCAACAGTAAAGGAGTCCCTTGATATAAATAGAATAATTTAATGTGAGATGGCTTAAATATCTTTAAAGTATGATAAAATGTTGATCATTGTTAGTTTTTAATCATGAATTTCATAGAGACTATTTTCTTTACTCATTATAAAGCCCTTACTGAATGTGTAATTCAATGACCGTAATTTCAACTAAAAGAAACATATATGAGTATATATAAACATTATGTATATAATGCACATATACTATATATTATATATAAAACATATTTGCATGATGGGTGTATTTTATATGTATACTTTAGATGTGTTTATTTATATAAGTATGCGTGTGCATACACACACATATGAATGGAGAATGAAGTCCCATCCTGTGTATATGTATTTCTGTATGTATATATGTGTACATTTATTGTATATGTGTGTATATATTACAGAGAGTGTGGGATTGAAGGGAAGAATTTCCCTCTGAAGACTTCTCCAGAGGCAGCTGGCAAACCATGGAACTATGTCATAGAAAGCAAGACCTTACATTAAGGTCCTTTTGTTAAACCCTTCTAGGTTGGATTTCAAAACAACTTGCTCCTATTGTGAATTACCTTTGTAGAAAAGTGCAGCAGTGAGGTAGACCTGGCCTGAGAGGTGGTAGATGCTGGGAACTCCATACCTGATGGAAGGTCCTGAGTCCTTGATAGAGACAAGTGAGTAAAGACCGACGTCTCCTGTTGGTCTTTCTCTGCGCTGGAAGCAGATGAGAGGCTGTCTGTGGGCATGACTACACAAGCAGAAAAGTAATATATCAAAGATGGGTGAAGGGAGTGGTACAGAGTGGGAAACAGTGAGGTAAGCACAGAGAGGAAACTATAAAAAGAGAGACAGTATATGTATTTAGAGTGAAATAAACTATGGGAAGCACAGAAGGTGACAGATGCAGGGGCAGAAAGAAACAAACAAACTAGGGGTCCCAATTAAAGAGACAAATGGGATAAAGTATAAAAATATAGAAGAGGTGGGGACAGAGCCAAAGTAAGAGACAGTTAAGTAGGGTGAGGTGGGAAATACAAGCAACAGGGAGGCAGGCATAAGGTAAAAAAGAAAAAGGAAAAAAAGTAAGTGAGAGAATGCTCAGGACAAAGGGAACTCTGAAAGGTTCTCTGAGAGCCTGGAGCAGAGGAGTGGTCATTTTTAAAAAGCTGCAAACACATGGAAGGAGGGAAAACAAGATAAACTAAAAGAATAAGAAATTCTATTTTTAAAACACATGTAAAAGAATTGTGTAAGAAGCCCCCTTTGGCCAAGGAAGCACAGGTGCCTAGAAAAGGGTGGAGGTGAGAGGAACAAAGGAATGGATAGCATGTTTCCAGCCCTTTAAGAGGTGTGAGAAACACTAACCATAAACACACCCCTACCTGATTGTTGTCTGAAGAGTAGACAAAGAATGGTCCGAGAGAAGAAGAAGCAAACAGTCTAGAAAATCCCCATGTTGCCTGGGACCTTATACTGAGGACCAAATGCAGCCATTTAATCCATCTTGGGAATATCCTACTCCATACTTGGTTCTGTCTTATACAGTACAGTGTACTGATGGACCTACAGCATAAAAGGTAAGAAAACATGTGCAGCTCATGTGTAATTAACTATGGCCCACAATAGTACCTTAGATAAGGAAGTAAAAATTTTGACACATCTTAACATTTCCAATTTGGCAATATATTCCATACTAACAAGGATTATTCCCAAGATTGGGAGTGGGGTGCAGGAAGGATAAACATTGGCTTGGTGCTTATTTCTGGCTTTCCATTATTCTTGAGATCTCTTTTCCAATAACCACAGTTAACCAAGAATGAAATTTCATATATAAGTTTGATGGTTGTGGAGCCTTTATGCTGATATGGAAGAAGTAAACAAGAACCAGGCTTGAATTTTTATAATAGTGCCAATATATAAATAATAAAATGATACCAAAGAATTTTATTGCTCTTGGCTGTTTCTGTCTCATTGTAATTTCTGTAATTAATGTATTTGTATTTGTGGTTAAAACATAAGGCAGAATTAATAAGAGACCACAAGCTTGTGTTTTATAAACTGCTTTTGCCCACAGACCTTGGACATTTGAGATGTTTCAGCTTTTTAATGATGCAATCATTATGCTCGTCAGGCTTCAACTCACAAAAATGGAGTTTATTTTTGTCTTCTTACCCTTGCAAATTATCTTGCTCTTAATCATTACCAATAAGCAAAAAAGCTTCAAAATAGTTTTAATATGAATTCCCTCCCCTGCGTTGGAAACTTCCTAGTCTATCCCAAGTACTAGCCTAAAAAAGGCAAAACCAAATAATGGAAGTTGAGAAAGTTAAGAACAATACCTATACCAGTTCGTTATCAAATACCAGTCTAAAACAAAAGCAAGACATGTTGCAGTGTACGAAAATGCCACTCCTCTGTTTTGTAAGTGGTTTTCAAAATGTATGACCAAGAAATGTTTTTAGACCCCTTCATTTCTCTTCTTCCTATTCATTCCCACTCTGCACAAGTCCACATGTCATTCCATTTCAGCAAACCTAAGCAGCTACTTGGCAAAGATGGATTTGGGTTTTCCCCAAATGCCCATATGTTCATGTCATGCAGATGCAAATGTTACTGGAAGAAGATATGTAATGCAGTAAATGCCGGGACATTTTAAGCATGTTGACTTGTGCTTTTGATGGCATTATTACTTAACTGGGTGCTCCTCTAGCTCAGGCCTAATTTTTTGACCTTGTCTTTAGTGAAATTCATAAGTGTTATATCCTTTCATTTACCGAAAAGCTACCACATTTACAAGTAAGAAACAGGAATGTATCAGGAGGAGGCAACTGTTTCCAGTGGCCTCGTGTTTCTCTCAGAACAGGGCCATGTTCATCAGAGAAGCCAGGTTTTTAACCAAGGGGGTCCATATCCTACAGACAAATGAAATACACATCTCACCTGTTAATTCATGAGTGCAATGAAAACTATAGGTCCAGCCTTCAAGATCTGAGAGTCTCCTGGGGAAGACAGAGACATGGACAAACCCTGCTCTGTAATACTCCCTGCTGCGGAGGCATCAGCAGTGCATTCTGGGAGTGTCAAGCAGGGGCAACAGGAAGAGGAGCCTTGAACTTGTTCTCAGTAAATATGCAAACTTCTCTCAAAATGTGTGGCGGTGGCAGTGGAGGACAAGTTGATGTCATTATATTCCTTTTAGAGAGAGAAAAAAACCCTGAGACTCAGAAAAAAACTGGAAATAAACTTTTCCACAGCCATCATACAGAGCTGAGATTAGAACCATTTCTGAAGGCACAGTGACTCAGCCTAACAAAATAGATGTGCTGTTCCAGCACTGCTTGGCAGAAAGCCCTCCTTGCCGTGAGTAGGAAAGATGCTACATTTTGTTTCATATTCAAAATATGTTATATAACCCAGTTGGAATTCACTGAAACTATGTTCTCACTTCATTCCAGACCCTTAAGGGACACTTGGGAGTGAATTGTGGGCAATGAACCACCTGTTTTTCTATTTGGCTCTTCTTTTCCAAAGTCAGCTCTTTTTCTTGACTTCCCTATCTCTGTTAAGGTGGCTACCATTTCCCCATTATGCAAAAGCAGAGGGTCAGAATCAGCTGTGAAACCTTTCTTTTCCCCTCCCACACCATGCTCATTTCCTGAGGTTTACTTATTCTGTGAATGTCACGCACCCAGACACACACTCATCTTTTCTCTTTCCTGTCCCACCATTCATATCACACTCTGACTCTTCCAAGGGTATCCCACCTCCCTGCCCACCTCTGAGCTCTTCTGATTTACAGCCTCTGATTTATCATCATACCATTTTCCTGTCATCAACTAATAATCCACCTCAATGCCAACATTTTAAAGTTTCTCTTTTGCCTAAAATAAAGAAATATTAGTTCACTCCATCAGCTTTCCAGTTCATGCTAACTGGTCCCCTTCTTGATTCCTGATGCAAGTCAAGACATTTCCTTGCTGTTGTCCATAATCACCTGGAATTTCCACATTTTCACTTTTGCACAGGGCACCAGCCCTTCCAGGGTTACTATACATTCATTTCCCTTTCTAAGTGCTTCCTTTTGACAATGCTCCGCTTCAGTCTCTTGAAATCTCTCTTGATTGCTCCAGCTAATCACATTTTCCTTATACCTTGAAATCTCAAAGACCTTATAAACCATACCCCTAATTTGGCCCTCACCTTATCAGAGCTGTTTGGTCGGAAATACTGTCTCTTCACACCTACGTGTTAAATAGTCCCAAGCATTTATCAGGGGTTTAACCTATGTAAGTCATTTAGAGAAACAACTTCTTTATATTATTGTAGCAAAATTTTGCAAAATCCCACAAGTCAGTATCCCATTTTCAAATGAGAAAATCAAGGTGCAGAGAAGATAAATTCCTAATGGACCTAGAGTCACACAGCTAGTTAGCATTCCATCCATGCTGGAGCTCAGCTCTGTTAGATGGCAGGTCCTCTTTAGAACCCACCAACAGTTAACATAGTGCAAATTCATAATAGATGTGTATTAATTCCTTGTTTCATTTTAAGAGTGCTCTGTAACTTCAATTTTAAAAGAGAGAATAACAGGAAGGTTCAAGCCAACAACAGGCTCTAAATGTCTGACTACATTTAGTTTGCAGAAGTACACACCTGTTTTTATTTAAAAAATACAAACCTGTTTTCATTACAAAGAAAGTGTAAAAGAACAGATTTGACCATGGCTGGAGAGGGAAAATCTTAGAAACCACAACTGTCAGTGAACAAAATGAACCCTCAGTTTGTGTCTGCATCCCTTTCTTCCTCACCATGAGATTTAGGCTCAGGGTCCTGGCACATGCCTTCCACCTTATTGGTTTGCATGGAACAGCTCTTTGGGGATTTGTCCTCCACAAAAACCTTCTGCCATTTTGCTCTAACACAATTACGCTATCCCAAAGTGGCCCGAGCGAGAGGCGTTGACCTGTTACGTGGTCATTGTGCAAGAGAGATATGGCAATTCCTGCTTGAGACAAGGCTCTTTCATATAAGAGAGTGTGTGTGTGTGTGTGTGTGTGTGTGTGTGTGTGTGTGTACATAGCTTAATTCTACCAGGTTAGAAGTAGGAGCATCAAGCATCTGAGGTTCCTCAGAACCCTGAAGGGAGATATGACTTGCTTTAGGTTCAAAAAGTTCATGTCTGCCCAGCCAGTGATTAAGGAAATTTTTCATAAACCTCAGAGGTTCTGTGAAGATTCTGGCTACTAAGAATGTCAGTCTCTGTGATAAAAGATAACTGGTGTCAGATTATAGAATAATGTTTGCATCTTCACTGTGTGGGTTCAAGAAGCTGTACCACACTAGAGTTAGCTAATAGCATGCGAGATTTGAAAAGAGAGATGCTTTTGCAACTAGGATAACCTAGGGAGAATAAAAAGTCTGATTTGATGAAAAGCCTCTGGTAAAATTAGAACCTGCTTCTATGCTTTTGCTAGGAAAAGAGAAAGTAATGAAAATTAAAAGAGTGGCAGAGGAATCTCATAAAAATCCTGACAAGTAGCAATCTAGAAAGAATTCAATAGAGTTGATTTTGTCTTTCGCTATGGTTTTGTCAGTTTTTCTTTTCCTTTCCATTCCTTTTTCCTTCTGTTGCTCTCAAACAGAGACATATTTTTTAGTAAATTCATTATATACACAGAAGCAATATTTTGGGGAAGTACATATAAGTTTTTAAAGAAAAGATGCATCAAGCAATGGGGATACCATCCTCATCAGTAACCCTTCAACAAACAGTTACTCACAGGTGCAAAATTAATTCAAGGGGGAGGGTAAGGTTCTATGGAGAGAAGTAACTGATTTTAGACAAGCTTGAAGTATCTAGTGTGGCAGATGGCATTTTCCTGGGTATCATGATTTGGATACTGTTCATTATATCAAGAGTCAGGAATAGAGCCTGGGTACTGACATGTTTAACATGGGTGGGGGTGGGGGACAGATGGAGGATGAAGCCAGAGGACAAGATAAGATTAAGATTAAAGTGCCTCAGAGAGGACAGTTAATATCAACGTCAGGAGACATGCAGGTAACCAATTTGAAACAACACAGAATTCATTAATTGATTAAATCTACTGGGGGCCCTACTCTGTGTTCCCCCAGCACCAGAGTGCAGTACAGCCCAGGCTAGATGCAGTGAACAAAAACAGAGTCTTAAGTCAAACCTGAGGGTTCCAAAGCAAAAATTGGGAGAAAAGAGGTGAGGAAGTCTTATTCCAGGGCTTTTTGAAAAAATACCATTAGGTTGCCATTGGACCAACCATGATTTAAAAGGGTCTGCTTATTTTAGAGACTTGGTGTCTTATTTCTGGGCAGATTTGGAACACACAAGGGGTTTAGCCTGATTCTGCAAGCCAAGAGCATCCCTGGTCACTGAGGATCAGTCCTCTTGTTGCCCAGTGTAGCACACAGGGTACAAATAACATCATGGAAACTGTGGACCACTGAGACTTCCCACAGTGGTGCTGAAAGGGGTGGTGATAATCATGAAGCATCAAGGACAGTCCCTGCTGAGTATTTAAGCCAGTGTTGAAAGACTTATCCTGCATTTACTAGTTTTATGATCTTGGGTAAACTCCAGCCCCTCTGAACCAGTATCTACATTTGTATAATGGGCATCATAACACCTTCTATACCTGCCCTTTGTCTGTCTGTCTTCAGGTCTATTTTCTGCCATTTCTCTTCTCTGCTCTCCATTGCAGGTGCTGAGCCTGCAACTGTGTGTTTCTGTTTTCTGGCCAATGGGAGGCACTGGTGGGAGAATGGAGGGGAGGGAAACAGGGATGTCAGGATATTTCTCCCAGTCTCTCTGACTTGTCTCCTCTGTGGTTCTAGATCCCTCTGGGACCTAATTCTACCTTTTTCATTTTCTTGTCAATCTGAGGGTACCTCAACACCCCCTGTTTGGCTTCTCATCTCTTCCACTACCTGTATAAATTCATTACCTTATATTCTCTGTGTTCCCAATTATCTGTCTTAACTTCTCTCTGATATAAATATTTAGAAGACTTTCTTTTTCCTGCTTGGATTCTGACCAAGACACCTTCCTCATAGTGACCTTATAAGGGCTTGTGTCTATTGCAGATAGGAAGCACCTAGTACAGGGTCTGGTGAATAGTAAAGTGCTCAGATATTTGTCAAACAGGTATGGATTATGTTCTAGAGAAGACAAGGAAGGAAGACCTGCTTTATGTTAGCCCCTGGGGTCCTTATTTTAGGTTCCATCCACAGATGTTCTTCACTGTTCACTTACTCTGCATGGCATTTCTTTGGTAGCAATATATGTGTAGTTTAGTATGTGAGGTTAGATAATATTTTTGAATTACTTTTTTCCTATCATGGCCATTAATATGCTGAAAAATTGCAGGCCCTAGTTAAAATATGTATTGGTTTAATGCTTGTTGCCAAGAGAAAGTCTTAATGTTCACATTTCTTTTTGTCCCTACTGTTATGGTAGTTTGTGAGGGTCTGAGGTTGGACATACCCTCCTCGAGCCCACCTGTTGCTTTTGCACATGGCTTGAGATCTTGTGCCTGAGCCCAAGGCAGTTGTAACAGATCCTGAAAACCTATCACAGGCCAGGTTTTCTAGTCCATTTTATAAGCATCTTTGTGTTCACTGAGAAATAAGAGCAGTGCACTGTCATTGTTAGGTGCAGATCTCTTTTTTTTCCCTATGGGCTACCATGCAGTCCTTTGCCTGGAAGTACATTAGTATCTCTTTACTGCATACGCCATTGTTAGAGCTCAAATGTGCAGAATAGTCTTCTCAACCACCATTTTTCCTCAAGATAAACACTCACTTCTTGAGAATTGGGATGTTGATATCAATATCCTCCTGTGTTATTTTTGTACAATATTTAACCTCCTTGAGTCACAGTGTTCTCATCTGTAAAAATGGAAAGAGCTTGTTCCTAATAAGATATTTTTCAGGATCACAAGTACATGTTAAGTTGTTTTTTTTAAAATTGGGATTCAAGGTGCCAACACCTTTCCATGAGTAAAGGACAGTTTTCAACAAATGGTGCTGGGAAAAGCAGATATTCCCATGCAAAAGAATGAAGTTTACCCTTATCTAACACCAAATACAAAAATTAACTGAAAATATATAAAAGACCAAAATGTAAGATTGGAAACTATGAAATTCTTAGAAGAAAACACAGGGCAAAAGCTTCATGATGGTGGCTTTAGAAACGACCTCTTGGATATGATGCCAATGGTGTAGTCACTCAAAGAAAATAGACAAATTGGGTTTCATGAAAATTTTAGATTTTTGATCATGAAAATATCAAAAAATAAAAAATAAACCCACAGATAAGGAGAAATTATTTGCAAAAAATATTTTTGATAAAAATATTCAGAATATATTGAAAACCCCTAAAACTCAACAACAAAAAACAAATAACCCAATTCACAAAGTGTGCCAATGACCCAAATAGATATTTTCTCCAAAGATACATAGCCAATAAGCACTTAAAAACTGTCAATATCACTAATTACTAGGGAAATCCAAATGAAAACTGCAATAAAATATCACTTTACTCACATTAAAATGGCTAGTGTAAAAGAAAAATAGAAAATAGCCCTGGCTGGTGTGGCTCAATTGCTTGGAGCTTGTTTCCGTAAGTCAAAAGGTCACAGGTTTGATTCTAGTCAGGGCACCTACCTAGGTTTCAGGATTGGTCGGTCCCTTATAGGGGCACATACGAGAGGCAACCAATCAATGTTTCTCTCTTACATAGATATTTCTCTCCCTTTCTTCCTCCCTCTCCCTCTTTCTAAAAATAAAGAAATAAATTTTTTTAAAGAAAAGCCACCTCACTTGGGATGATCTGAAGACTCATGGATTGACTGGATACATGAGGTTGAGTTTCAGAAGTCTGTAGAACAGACAGAGCCTCTCGGTCCCCAGTAGCTCCTTGAGTGACCATTTTCCTGCTCCTATTACCTAGAGAACTGGAGAATGGCACAACTTTAGGCTCTGTGGAAGGTATGTAGTTAGAGTAAAACATGGTGCTTGTCCTCAAGAAAATTATAGTTCAGTTGAAGAGAGAAGAATATACTTTCTCTCATGGTTTACATTAGCTCTTCTGTCTTGCTTAGTAGTCTTAAAGAAAGGCTCATGCCTTGCAAAGTTTGACCTATATTTTATAGAAAGAAGCCTGCAGATCACTGGTAGCTACTATTACTCTTGCTAATATTTCTCAAATAATGGAGCAAAATCTAGATTTGGCAGTTAAAACAAATCCTGTGCTAAAGTTACACACCCAAAGCCAGCCATAGAAAAGCTCATTATTTAGGGCTAAGTTCTCAGCCGGTTTCTTGGACTGACACACCAAAAGGGGCTTGTCATAAAGTGAGGCATCTTAATTTTTTCAGTAATTACATTTTTGACATGTTCCTACTTTTTCCCTTGTTTTTTCCTACTTAAAAATTTGATCTCCAAAGCGTCATTGAAACTCTGGGAAGATTAAGGTGTATATTTCAAGAACCCAGCATCCAGTGTTTCTTTTCCTCCTTTGATCCTTCCTTACTCTAAATAGGAAGCAGGAACCACTTCCACTGGTATGGAAGCCAGCTCTGAGCATTGCTGTGCATGCTTCTTATCATTTAGAAGAAGGACTTCACAATATCGTATGTCATACTTAGCAGAAATCTAAGGCAAATGAACTGGGCATAGAACTACAGAGCCTTTCCTTGCTGGGTTCTCTAATTTGTAGAGCTCAAGTCCAGATCAATGAAAATTTGGAGTATCCAGGGAATCATCAAGATGGTTTACACAGTGAGGGAATGGACAGGGTCTGTGTAGGGGGTATACTTTTTCCATTGCCCAGCTCTACATCATTTTCTTTGATGATCCAGTGATGTTAACTTTCAGTGGCCTTCTTTTCCCACCATATCACTTTTTGTTCTTTTCCTTCCCCTTTCCTTTATTCCCCTTTCTCAGGTTGCTTCCATCTGTAATGTCAGCAATAATCACTGTGGTATTGTTGCTCAGGCAGTCTCAAAGAGTCAGAAGTGGGCTGTAATTGAAGAGTTCATAACCAAGATCATTTGGTTCCTTGATTACAGTGGCAAGGTGAAATATTTATCCTCACCCAAAAACTCCCACACAACCATTTTTGAAGTCACCCACTTTTCACTTTTTTCATTCCAACCCCAATGAGCTTGTCAGCAAAATTAAAGGTATGTCATTCACATCGTGCCTGCATTGCAAAGGACTATAAACCTGCCAACCTCTTTGATGAAATAAAAGGGTTTTATTTATGATTCATGTAGGAATATGAGGTTATTTTTATTCCGTCAGTACACTAATAATCAGACGAAAGCTCTGGAAATGAGGAGCCCAACTGACAGGGAAGGTTCTGATAAAGGGGAACCCTCTAGGGTGTTTGCCCCTCTTTGTAATCTCCTTTCTAGTGGGAGGTTATGAGCGTGGCAGAGTGTGAGCCAGCTACAAGGCTTGGCTGCAGGAACAAAGACAGTTGCAATCCGGCAGGACTTGGGATGCCATACGATGAAGGGGAGTTAAAAAAAAAAAAAAAAAGCAGTCCTTCTACAAAAAAAAAAAGTTTTTGCTCCGGCCTCAGGTTAGCAATTTGGAGCCTCCCCAGTTTTCTGTGATGTCTCCAGTTCAAAAGACAGCCAATCTTCCAGCCTGCACTCCTACTGGGCATTCTAGCCAAAGTTAAAAAAATAATAATAATAATATAAAAGATAAGTAAAAGAAAGAAAAGGAAGAAAAGCCAACTGGCCAGGTTCCTTCCATAGTCTAACCATTTGTTCCTGCCACCCAACGTCCTTGGTTAAGGTGATCTGACTTAAAGGCAAACAAACGTGGCTGAGTACATTTCAAAGGACACCCTTGCCTTGTTATTTCAAATACTCCCATAATTTGGTGCCCCTTTCATCTTTGTTCCTGCTCTAGGAAGTGCTTGGAAGTCACTTTAATTCAAGTTACGGCTAAATTCTCATTCCTACCCATTTCTCCCATTGAGATGACCTCCAGCAATTCTGAATAAAAAGTTATCACTGCATGTACTGGGCAGCATTAAGACCTGTCTGTGATTTGCTCAGTAGTGATACTTGGCAGACAAACACAAAGACGTACAATCTACTGAGGATAAAGTGCAAGAAAATTCACTGGAGGAAGGAAAATAATACTAATTCTTTATCCCATAAGCAGTGAGTCAAATGAGATGTTATTTTTTTAAGGTTAGGTAAGTGAAAAGTAAATTTAAAATGGTAGTATCTGTTCTGATGGGGCAAGGAGTGGTGGTCTGAAGGGTCCTCTGCAAGTGTGGTTTTTATAACAAAGTACCAATGAATGCTATCTGCATGGATTTATGTACACATGTCTGTAGGTCTTTCCAGAGAGGTCATGCTGATGGGAGACTACTCTGAAAAGCCAAGGTCCTGCTGTTTCTTCAGAACTGAGAGTTCCATTCTCCGGCACTTGTGCTCCTCACTTCCTTATGCCCCTTCCAAGGTGGTGGTTGCACTGTTAACTGAAATGTGCTTTGAGTGACATCAGAATGTTCCTCCAGGGTGGCCAATCACCTGGAGGTGTCATCTTCTAACGCAAACCCCTGGCTGCCCATCGCAGTGACCAAGGCCTGAGCCGTGCACCCTGTGAGAGGGTGTGAGCAACGTTCAGTGTCCATCTGCTTGGGCACTTGGGACCAACGTCTGTTACAGCCGGCACAGTGTACTGTTAGAAAAAAATCAGAGAAAAATGTCTTGCTTGGGAACTATCTGTTTAAAAAAATTAATCTCTTCAGAGAGCTTTTTTTTTCCCCTTTCGGTGTTTAATGCATACTCTTTTGCTTGAGAGAAAAGGCATGTTTGAAACTGGCCTTTACAGGAAGCCCAGTAATCTTGAATTCTAGTCCTCGTTTCACAGCTAAACTTCTGTGTAGCTTTAGCAAGTGGTCTCACGTCTGTGTGCCTCATCTCTCAGGGCAAAGACCTCTTAGCCCCTTGCCTGACTGTGTAAGCAGCAAAGGAGATGAGTGAGTCTGGGAAAGCATAAAGCTCTGTACAGAGTCGAGCTGTTTGAAGAGTGAAATTTGACCTTCAAAAATGGGTTTTGTGGTAAGGTGTGCCAACCAGTGTTAGATCTGGGTTCTAGAAACAGTTTCTCATTTAAAACAGCAGCTACCATCTCTCTTTGCGACTTTGGACGGGGAAGGACTGTGAATGGTGGGGCCCTGAGAGGCAATTGTGGTGCTACACCCAGTGCCCCTCGTAGACATCTATTAGAAAAGAGCAGCAGCCACATTGTTCACTATCAGAAGAAAATGGGAGACGTCCAAGCTCAAAAAATATTCCAGATTGATCTACTTTCAGGGATCTGAGATTCCAAAGCCTTACTTATTTTTACAGAGAAATGAGAAGCCCTCAATCCCATTAGTGGTACAGAACTGACAAATCTTGCTATAGAACTATTTAAGAAATTGTAGCAAGTTATAAATAAACTCTTTAAAAACAAGAAGAAGAAGAAGAAGAAGAAGAAGAAGAAGAAGAAGAAGAAAAGAAAAGAGAAATTATAGCATCTGTCCAGTCCCCAGAACTGATCTTCAAATGCAGCCTTTGTCACCATGGCTGAGAAAAGCCTGATATACGAGGAGAAGAGGCCTCACACCTTTATTTCTCATGGCCATCAAGCACACCCCCATGCCTGCCTTAGCACCAGGAGGTACAGCAGGTAACTACTCCGTCAGCCCCAGATTTCATCCTCGTAGAGCAGGGAGGTTCGTTATACTCCCTTTATCAGCAGTGAGGTTTACAGCTGAATCCATAAGAGAGATCCGTATGAAACATGAGTGGGGAGAGTGGCACTGCATCTCACCATTAATAAGCCCTCTTCTGGGATCCAGCATTAGTGAGATTCAGCGGATCATGGAGCGCAGGGCTATCATTTTTACACGATTACTCTAAATTCTTAAACCAGCAGCTTAAGAGAGAGGCTTCGCACAAAAACGGCTGTGGGAATTGTTGAATGATTGGTACAACACTGGTAGTGGGTTTAAACCACTTCAGGTAACTCCACTTGTGGGACTTACAACCAGGTATTTAGCTGCCTGCTTTCCAGGGACAGGGGCAAGGGAGCAGAAGGAGAGAAGGGCTGTTGTGGGGAAAGGGCAAGGTCTATTCTGTTAGCTGTGGCTGGTGCACCCCGCATTAGTGGCACCCACAGGCCCTGCGCGCTCTTCCTGTTCCTGCTATGTTTGCCTGGCTTCTCATGGGCTTGGCATTTGAGATTCTCTGCTTTTAGAGCACTATGACCACTACACATCTTTGAAGAAGCTAATGCTTGTCTCCATAAACTCGCCTTCTTCCTTCTCTGCAGAAATGAGAGGCCTAGTTAGAATGATCCACCCTCTGGGCCCATGCAGGCTTCCATTTTCTACAATAATGTTGATTTTCAGGAAAGAAAATACTGGTGCTATTTTCTTTCTTCTTTGTGTCCCAAATTCCAATGACTCCAGTAGTTTACCTCAAAGGTCTCTCTGAAGGTAATGTGCCTAATGTGCCTGGGAGACATTCCACTCTGTCAGGGCATCAGCTAGTTTGATTCCAGCAGCTCAGAACAAGGGATACCTGTCTCCATTCAGAACAAGCCAACACTCAAGCAAGGGGATTTTCTCAGAGGACTCCGTGAAGCATGCTTCTGCTGTGCCTCCACTTATGGAAAGTCCCAGGGGACAGACCACAGGCTTGCCACACCTTCAGTATTTGAACTCTAAAGATGCATTTCTTATCTGATTGCCTCTACAAAGATGAATTGTTTGAAGCCCCATCATGCCTTTAATTGTAATGAGTTTCAAATTCTTTCAAAGGTTGGTGTTACCTCCTTACATTGAGAGACTATTACATTGAAGAGCAGGGACTAGACCAATGCTGAATACTTCTTTTGAATACCCAGAAGCTTCCAGCACAGCCCTGGGCATACTTAACATGGGAAAGACAGTCAGAGGAGCTGACCTAAATAGAAATGCAACCTGCATTTCTAGGCTCCTCTCCCAAGCCCGTAACACTAATTTAAAAGTATTCTTTAAAATGTTTACCTGTCTGTGAGATGTAGATACCCCTACTGTTATAGACTGAATTGTGTCCCCCGCAAATTCATAAGCTGATGTTTTTGCCCTGATGTGACTCTGTTTGGAGATAGGACCTGTAAGGAAGTAAACAAGGTTAAATGGGGTCATGATGGTTGGACTCTAATCCAGTAGGATTGGTGTCCCCACGTGTACAGGAAGAGAAAACAGAAATCTCTCTCCATGCACACACACAGAAAATGCCATGTGAGGATACAGAGCAAAGGTGACTGTCTGCAAGCCCTGAAAAGACGATAGCAGACACCACCTTGGCTGGTGATCTTGAGCTTCAAGCCTCCAGAGCTGTGAGAAGATAAATTCTGTGATTTAAGCCATCCAGTCTATGGTGTCTTGGTATGGCAGCCTGAGCAGACTAAGGCACACACCTACCCATCTTACAGAAAGTTCAGAGAGGTGAGTGATCACGCAATGACAAATCCATGGTCAAAAATGCCCAATCTGCTCTCACATTGTGCTCATTTCATTCTCACGTTGCAGTTGGGAAGTGCAGGAAATGCCAGGAGAGAATGGAAGGCAATTCGAGTACACTAGGACATGTTGATATTAAACCACACTGGATTTCTTATTTTCTCCTTTGCTTGATTTATCTGAAGTATGACAGCTTTAGAAACCTATGACCTGAAGGTAGTGGGAAGAAAAGGTTGGTAGCTTCCTCTGGAAGTCATATAGCTCAACGAGTCTCAAAATCAACTGCAAGAGAAAGTTTTTCAGTAAGCAGTGTAGGAGTGCACCCTCTGAGGAGACACTCTGTCTTGTTTCTCCCAGACAATGCCTGTGTATATAACTCAGATAGCTGTTCACACTTTTCTCTGATAAAAAAATAGGGGATTGATAATTGACAATATAAAAAATAAAGTTAGCCTTCCATATCAAGAAAAATTTCAGACGGACCAAAGATCTAAATATAAAAATAACCTATAAAAACCCTGGAAGAAAATTTAAGTGAATGTATAATTTTGAACTAAATCTTTCTACATATGAAGTTAAAGATAGAAATTCTTCAAATAAGTATACATTTTACTTTATAGAATTAAATGCCTGTATAACAAAAAAACACAGCAGTTAAAAATACTACAAACAACATGTTTTAAGAAATATATGTGAACATATTAGCAAATATGTAGCCAACAAAGTATTAATATGCTTAATATGTGAACAGCTCTTACTAATTAATAAGAAAAAGACAACTGTTGTAAGAATGCAATGGGCATAAAAATAAGCAGTTCATAAAATAAGAACTTTAAATGGCAAATGTATAGTTTTTTAAAAGGACCATTCTTTCTATGAGTCAAATAAATGCACTTAGAACAATATAATTTTTTCTCTATCAGAGCACATGGGTAATCATTTTTTGTTTGCTTTTCTTAAAAATAAAATTCAGATTGGCAACGGTGTGTCTCCTCCCTTTCCCAAGGTACTGCTGAGAGGGTAAATCAAGAAACATTTCTTTTCTTGGGGGCCATTTAGCAACTTTTTAAAAGCCTTACAGTTGGTTGTCCTTTGACTTGACAGTCCCACCACTGGAAAGCGGTTGTAAGGCAGACTGAACAGGTAGACATGTGCACAGAAGCATGCATCACAGGTGTGTTTGCAAATGTAGAGCTATTGGGGAAGATCTAGATATTCAACACTCACTGGCTTAATATTCAACATGTGTGTAATGAAATAACCATTAAAATGATGAAGATACGGATTTGTCAACATGCAAAGATATGGTGCATTGATAAGTGAACAAAACAATCTATAAAGGTTCTGAACATCAGAACCATGGGGAAGCCTTATTAGATGTGCAGATTCTAGAGGCATACCCGGACTTATTAAATCTCTCCAACAGGGGCCAGGTATCTACCAATTTTACCGGTTCCTGAGGTGTTGTTTATGTAGTCTAAGGGTTGAGAACTATGGTTGCAGGAATCACCTGGACCCTTTAAATCTCAGTTACTTAATTGTGGTCAGTCCTACCGAGTGACAATTACGTGCTAAGTAGCTTCCAGTAGCTTCCTTATCAGTGCAGTGACTGCTGAGTGTTCATTAACTGCAGCTGAGGGATGAGGCTCAGGGCATCCTGAGTACATGGAGAAAAGCCCTTATTCCAACTTGTACTCATCCTTCCATTCCCCAGAGCTTCCCATTTCATGATTTGTAGGCCACAGAAATCACCTGCTATCTAAGTCTCTTTGCATGTAGTGAATGCCTCACAGGCACTTTCAACTAACAACAAAGGAGACATTATTCTTTGGGAATGAGCTCCAAGAGCTGGAGAGAAAGAGCTCACTTAGGAACCTGCCAAGGAAGTAATGTGGGAGTTGAGTGTAAAGAGGGGCATCCACAAACCTGAAGCTGCCCCAAGGCTGAGGGATGGCTGGAATGGATTGAGGGGGGAAAACAAAAGAGAAAGGGCCCCTTTTTAAATCAGCCAGTTTTCCAGCGGTGTGAAATGCAAAAACTAAGTTTTCCATAAGTTTCAGCACAGGCTCGCACCTGGCAACTCTCCAGAGTGGTGATAAAATGATACCCAAAGAGTGTGGCTGTTCCCAAATGCCACAGGGAGTGCGCAGTTCACCTCTGGCATTTCATTGCTTTCCTCATCTACCAGCAGGTGGCGCAAGAGTTTCCAAGTCCATGAACTTTCCCTTCCATGGCTTCTGCTCTGGGGAACCTCCGTCAATGGCGTCCCCCTCTTTCCTGTGAGTTCCTCTCATAATCCTTACATAGCTCCTCTGTGTTGAATAATCACAAAGCAAGGAGAAGCATCTTTAAAACACATCTTGTACCTTTTAAAATGTGTTAAATATAAATGTAGAATCAAAGAAACATGCATTAATTATAGAAATGTGTTAAGGAAAAGGGGGAGAAATCCCATTACTAGCAAATGCAGCAGAAACACATAGCTTCGTCTTTTTGGCAAAGAAGAATGAAAAAATTAGCAGAAACCTATAGGATTTAATGACCTTTACTTCCCACTAAGAAGACTGTGAATATGGATTTGAGAAGTGGGGTCCGTATGGGAGAAGGGACTAAATTAGTCCAAATGAAAAAATCTAAAGGAGGGATTAAAGAGGAGATAAAATTGGCCACTGTCTGAACTACACTGGTAGCTTCACTGGTTCTATAAGTGAGGAAGACTTTCCAACTGGGAATTCCTTGAAAGTGTAGTTGGGAATATTTCAGGCCAAGAGGGAATGGGGAAAGACTGTATTAAGAAAGCAGTGGGCAGTTAGAAGGTAGTTCATTAGGGCCTAGGATCTGTGCTAAGAAAGAGCTGGAAGCAAAAGGGACTAAGGCTTGAGTTTGCTTGTAATGAAATGGAAAACAACATTCTCTAACCGAGAAGGATACTTAGACAATGTTTCAAGTCAGAATTGCTGTCGGATTCCTGATTCTCCAGCATCTACAACAGATAGCAGATTTAGAGAATGACAGCGAAGTTGGGACTTCAAATGCTCACACATCATGTACAAGAATTCAGATGTGGAGATAGTTTCATCAACTCACTATTCCAGTTCATGGATCCAAATAGGGCATCAAATCGACATGAGACTAATGCAGTCATAAGTATTTGTATATCTCTGAAAATACCTTGAAAATGACACTGCAGTCTTGGACAAGCAGAATTCCAAAGAACAGTGACAGAGGTTGGCTTGAGGCAGAATGTAGTTCAGGCTGAATGAATCTGCTTTTTCTAGAGCTCTGTTCCCTTTCAGGGACCTCTTTCACAGACCATTTCCAAGGCTGCCTTATTGTTTCAGAAACTGCCAACTGCTCTAGGGAACCGACCTATAAAAACCATGAGCATGACGTTCATGTCATGGGTGACTTTGGGCAAGCTATTCAAACACTACGAATCTTTAGGTTTGAGGCTACAAATGCAGAGTCCCCCACCTATTGTAAAAAACTAGATGTTCCTCTGAAAACAATGGTTAAAATAACAACACCATATACAAATATGTGTGGGGACAGTCATGGAGCCAATTCTATTACGCTCAATTTACTTGCTGAAACCATATTATAGACATAAACTTGTTCTAAAGTATAACTGGAACATGATTTGTTGCTTGAAATTAGGGCTTATTGTGACAATTCAGGATGTGCTCATTGTCACTAAAGATGACTGTGGGCACATAATGAAGTAAAATGTGCTAGTTGGTAAGTAGGTGCAGGTGACGTATGACAGCTAATGAGACAATAGAATGTGTAATAGGAAAATGCACTACCTGGATTACTGTGAATTTTATCACTATCCATAATGAAGGGACCAAGGTTGTACATCAATAGTTAGTCCTCCAATACATGTTAATTCTTGCATAAATATAGTGAAGGTAGTAGGAACTCAGCAAAATGTTGAGAAACATGCTAAGAGAAGTATTAAGTAAAAGCAGAGGTAGAAGGCTACTTTCCCTGTACAAAATTACTCAGTTGTCCTAACCCCCTTTCTATTTAAGGGTATCTCTCTAGTTTCTGATATTTTTACCTTTTTCTTGGAAGGAGAGCATTCTCATCCTAGAATGACTGAATATTGCTTGAGAATATTTCTCCTCCATAGCACATCTCAGCATTAACAAAGTATATATTTTACTTATATTGTTTTCTGTCACTTACCAGTGGAATGTAAATCATGAGCAGCAAAGATCTTTGCCTGTTTTTTCACTGCTCTGTCTCCGGTGCTGAAAACAGTGTTAGACACACAGTAGGTGCTCAATAAATAATTTTTTTCATCTCCCCACTACTTTTTTGAATCTTTACACCTCCCTTCTTTCTAAACATAAGCTTATAAATTTGTACCATAAAAATAGGAATTCTCCCTCAAGGCTATTGTTTTAACTCCCTCTTCTTCCTTTTTTTCTGCCAGAACCCCAAGATACGTGGTCTGCTCTTATCCAGTCTCCTCATTCTCACCATTGAAAGCTATGTTCTACCCATTGCACTTTACTCAAAGAGTGTTCTCAAATCTGAATTCCAAGTTGAAGGGGTCTTTTATAATCAATACCCTAAGCAGTCTCTCTGTCACATGCAGCCCTGTTGATTACTGCCTTCCTCTTAAAGTTTCTTTTCTCTCTTGTCTTCTATGACCTTAAGGTATCTTGTTTCTTTCCTATTTCTTCAAAGGAACTATATGTCTCTCCCCCTGTGTACCCTAAGTTAAACCGTGTGTTTAATGATGGGTATGTGTGCATAGTGGTGGGGGGGGGTGGTATTTGCTACTTTTTTATGTTCCCCATCTTTCTGCTTATGAGTCTGCATCCTTTAGTGTTGGGCACAATCAAAACAAATTTAAAAAAAATTCTCCACCATTTTAAAATCTACATAGAGGAAAATGGCTAGTAGTTGATTGCTCACATGGTACCGTACAGTCTATGGATTGTGGCCCTTGTAGGACTTGTAGTTTTGAACTAAGAGTATACAGTACTGATGCTGGTACCTCACTTTTTATCTCTTGCCAAGTCAAGAACAGATCCACCCTCTCAACAATGTTAAAATGATGCACCCAAACTTTCACTGTTGTTAGGTAGTAGGACAATAATTTTCCTGAATGTATAGTACTATGTTATTATTAAACATTCAAATCATCACAATCTCTTTTGAATGTTGGGTAGAATTCAGCCATGAAGCCATCTGGCTCTAGACTTTCCTTTGTTGGGAGGTTCTGTTTGTTACTTCAACATCCTTATTTGTGATTGATCTGTTCAGGTGTTCTATTTCTTCTTGATTCAGCCTTCAGAAGTTTTATGTTTCTAGGAATGTATCTACTTATTCTTAGTTATCTTATTTGTTCATGTAATTTTTCAAAATAGTTATGATTCTTTTTATTTCTGAGATATCTGTTATAATGTTTCCTTTTTCATTTAAGATTTTGAGTCGTCTCTTTTTACTTAGTATAACTATTAATTGATTTTATTTATTTTTTCCAAAAACCAACTCTAACTTTCATTGATTTTTCTATTGTTTTTTTCTATTCTCTATTTGATTTATTTCAGCTCTGATATTGTTTCCTTCCTTCTGCTAACTTTAGGTTTAATTTGCTCTTCTTTTCCTACTTCCTGAGATGTAAAGTTACCTCTTTTACATAGGCTATATAGGAAAGTAGCATATATTGTATAAACATTAAAGTAATTTTATCATTTCTACTCTTTATAGATATCATACTGTAAGGAAGAAAATATGAAACCAAATTGCAATCGTCTGCTTAGAAGAGCACATTAACAACTCTTAATATGTAAAACATGGAAATAGGAACTTGGTGTTATAGAGGTCTTTGGAAACTTTTTAGTTTATAAGGACAGGCATTCAAAATGAAGACCAAAGAAAAAGTCCAATCCAAAGATAACTTAGACACAAATCCTCAGTATCAAAGTGCAACAGCCTGAGGTTGATTGGGCACGAATGCTTCTGATTCCACTATGCACAATTCTCTGTAATGTGGTATTGGCACACCTCCCATCCAGAGGTAGAAACTATTTCTCTACCCTTTGAATCTAGGTTGGTCTCACAACTTGTTTTAGACAATAAATGGGGCAGAAATGACTTTGTGCAAGTTCTGGAGCTTTGTCTTTAAAAGACCATATAGCTTCCATGGTTACCCCATTGAGACATTGACTTGAGACTGCCACAGGAGGAAACCAGTCTTCCCTGCCAGAGAATAAAAAAATTCATGAAGGAGAACCAAGATGTTCCAGACAATGGTCAGCACCAACATGAGTGATCCCTTCTTAGAATGTTCAGCCCAGCCAAGCCCCCAGCTAAATGCACCCACATGAGTGGATCTAGGCTAAATCAGAAAGGTGGTCATCTGGCTAACTCATCAACTGTGAGAAAGAATAACTGCTGTTTCAGAATGCTAAGTTTTGGGGCTATTTGTTATGCAGCAAAAGACTAACTCATAGATTATAGTAAAACAGAAATTTATGTTTGAGGTTAAACAAATAATGCATAGCCCACTTGTGAGCTCTGAAACCCCATTTCCTAAACACTGAGGGCTTAGAAATTGGATAATTGAATGGAATGTGAATAATTGGGTAAAAGAAAAGAAGATTCTACAGGAAGGTAAAACATCCTGGGCACAGGCAAAGAACAGGACAAGGAAAGAAAAAGCCTCCTGCTTTTGTGCATTTTTCCTTTCGAAAGAAGTAGTTTTGTGCACCTCTCTCAATCTTTCAAGGTTTTCTTCTATTGGAGATGTGTGTAGTGTGTTCATCTGGAAGAGTAGAATTAAATTATTAAGTTCTAATGGGCATAGAAATAAAAAGGAAAATGACACTCAGAGAGCATTTACTATCCCAGGAACTTGAATATGGATTAATCTCATTTAATCATCAAAACATTCCTGTGCCAGGGTATTTTCCCCATTTCACAGGAGAGAAACTGAAGCTCTGGGAGGTTAAGTAATTTACCCAAGTTTAATGAGCTAGTACTTTATATTATTTTGTTTGTTTCTATCCCAAAATTCCTATCATTTCTACAACTACATATTACCTCCCAGACTCTATTGTATTAATCTTACAATCAGAAGCTAAGGTTCTAGAACAATCTGTGCACTCAAAGAATGTCTCTTTATGGAAGTTTAGAGGAGTAAATCTTACATCACAGGAACTTCATTACTCTTTTCTTGTAGTGTTATTAACAGAAAAATAGTTCTTTTTCTGCAGCACACTTCCTTTATGCATCAATTAACTCACAATTCAGTCATTCATTAATTCATTTAACTAATAGTTATGGAGCACCTTATGAGTACCAGTGTTCTTGGCACTGGGAACCCAGTAATGAGAGGACACACACACACACACACTCATGCTGTCAGAGGCTCTCACTTCTGAATAATGAATTTTTGCCACTGTATTTTCCTCAGACATAATTTGGGTGATGGTGTAAGCCCTTTACACTTCCAACTTAGTTGGGTTCTTACTCATTTGTTTCTATCTCTGTATCTCTGCTTGTCCTCCAGATGAAAAAAAGGGGGTAAATTATAGAATATGAATATTCAATTCTCTTCAGTCTTCCTCAATAAATATTAATGGAGTGCCTTTTCCCAGAAAGGAGGGCAGAGTTTTCTAATTACTCCTTGTTTACCTTTAGGGATTACAATGCTTAAATCATATATTTGCTACCTATAAATAATGTGCATGTAATCTAGTCAGAGTATTTTTTTAAATTCAATTATTCTTTAACACATATCAAAAATTTAACTCAAGTGTGCATGTAAGTCAGACCACAGACTCCTGAAGTCTCTGTGGCAAGTTTGTCAAAAGTTAGAGAGTGTTATTTATTCCCAGCTGTTTCTAAGGTTCACAACTTCCACCCCCCATACATCGTCTGAGATTCTTGGCTGAGAGAGCTGTTTGTTTCTTTATTTAGCAAAAACTAGCACAGGCTTAGCAGAGGGACAAGCTGGAATTTGCAAGTCTCTGTGATATCACCCAGGCAATTGCCAGCTTGTCACAGGTGTACACAACAAAAGCAGTAAGAAGGAGGAAGGCACGGACTTGTGTGGACCTGAATGCTGGGGCTCCATCCAAAATGGCCCACACTCCTCTGTACATCTGTTAGAGAAACTCTGCATTTAGGGATGGGCAGAGGTGTGGGGGCTGCAGTCTACAAGACATTTTGAGTCAGCAGTTATAAATGAAGTGTTGACAGAAAGCTGCTTGATTATTAAGCCATACACACCCAAAAAAAGAATGGCAAAAGTAACTTGAAAAAGAAAGAAAGGAAAAGTGATTTTTGTGCAAAGCAGAGAAAAAAACAGAGATCAGTTTTATTTTTAAAAGCTGCTGAGTTGGTCTCACTCCTTTGCTAAATCTCTCAATTTTTTTTCCCCCAGAAGAGTTGAATACCCGACCTTAACTAAAGGGGACAGGGGGAAGCTCAGCTTACCGACAGGTGGACAGGTAGCTGAACAGGTATGGCATTTCTGTTTCAGGTCAGCTTTATATGGGCCTTAATTGAATAATATCACCTCTCACTTTTTGTTTTTCCCCCTCATTGATCAAGCTGCTTTTGAGAAAAGTGATACTTTGCATATCTGGCTAAGTGCTGTTAACAGCCTCTGCCTGTGGTTTGTTAAAATTAAAAAAAAAAGTGTGATCTTGCTGGAGAAGTAATTTGCTTCTCTCCAACCAATGATGGCTTGTACTTTATGCAAATTGGTATCTAGGGACAACAAATTCCATTTAATACATATGCATAGTTCATAAAAAAAAAAAAAACCAGGATGTGAGGAAAAAGGAAAAAAGATAAAGCAACGAGTCAGCAAAAGAACAGGTTCCGAGGAAATTTATTGTCCCAAATTGGACATTTGTAACAGATGATGTGAACAAGTGTTAACTTTGTTTTCAGCAGCTCTTCACGTACATTCAGTAGACATCACACAGATTATGTTTTAAGGATCTGAACTGTAATAAAAAAAGTGTCTATGGGCTTTAGAGTGTTGTGTTCCATATGGCTAGGGAAGTACAGAGTTATTGCGACAAGCATCTTGTAAAGCTCATTACGCGCAGTGGTGTTAGATGCGAATTGCCGTGCATAGCTATAGGGTACGTACATGACATCCCACAGTCAGCAGATAGCAACTGGAAGTGAAAGATATGAAGGCACAGAGTACAGCTTCAGGGAACATGTTAGACAAAACATCTGCTGGTATCAGAACACTTCATTATCAGATCATTGTTGCCATGAATTTTTTATAAAGACACTTTCTTTTCCCCCAAACTGCAACTTTGAAAGTGACATTTTGTGCAAAAAGTTTTTGATTGAAGTGTGATGTCAGGATGAAGTCCAGTTCAGTGGTTCATTGTAGAGAGACCCCAGATTGGTGGCCCAAGAAAACCCTTCTTTGTAAACAAGGACAATGCCCACTAGCAAAACCCACACTGTAGTACAAGGGTGTGGGAATGCACAAGCATGAAAGTTTTCTAAGCAGAAACATGGCTGAGGTGCATTGGCCTTTCGTAACACTCAGTATATGAGGCGGCCCGTATTCTAGACATCCACTTAACACTCTCTTTTCTCATGTGGACAGAGTGTCGGTCACCAGCTCCCATTAAGCAAGCAGGCCATATTCCATCAACTCACCTCTTGTTCTCTGCCTGTTAATGGCAGCCATTAACAAGCCATTTCTTGTCCCAAGAAATCTTGCCATTTCTGCCCAAGAGCACTCTTGTAAGATGTTACTTTGTTGCAGGAAACATGCATGGATGAAAAACTAGTCAAGTTCTGATCCTTAGGAGTGTCTGCTGGATACATTAGTGCTCCACCGTCCTTGGGAGCGAGTGAGATGGGGCCTGAAGAGGGGAAAGGAGTGAGGAAATGGCTCACCTTGAGAGAAGTCACAGGTCCTGATATTTAAGCCCTATTACAGGATGTCACATATTTCATCCTGGGAGACAATAAAATGCTTCTGAAAGCATTGTGACTCATGGAAGAACCAGACTATCTGCACCACCTTTCTGTTAATGTGGCTCTGAGAAATGGAATAATTTCACTGACTCAGCCCACCCAGGCCATGCGGTGGAGGGATAAACATATTTCTCTGAAAAGATCTAATGCAAAAGAGCAGTAGAGACAAAAGAGCCCAGAGATGAGTGGCAGGTCCCTGAAATGGATTCTGCAGAACTTAGAGGAAGGAAAGTAGGACTTTTCCTCTACTGTGCAAACACTCTCCAATATAACATTGTTTTTGCTGAACCACAGGGTTCTTCTTTTAGACCATTTGAGTAGTGATGTGCAGGATGAGATCAGAGTGTGAGACTGGGAAACCCTCAAGAGTCAAAATATATTCATTTATGGCAGTAAATATGTGGAAACATCTGTAGAAGAACTGGTGATTGTTCCAGATATGAAAGAGACATGTAAAATGTCCCGTACTCATGAATGAGGAAGTACCCATCACAGATGCCCATATTTCACAGTTCCACCTCCAAGCTACTCTTTTATCACCCTGTACTTTTTCCTACTTCCTCTTCCTCTTATTTTCTTGTCTTTTTTCCTTCTCTTTTAGCAAAGGTAAGATGGGAAGAAGATTTCTTTTTTCTTCATAATCCCTGTCCTGTGTTGCTTTATAAAAGAGTTATTGATACAGAAAAATCCCCCTAGAAAAGGACCTCTTGTCTACTATTCTCTGTGAAAGGTTGGATAAACCATCAATAGTACACAGAAGGACCTGAAAACTCGTTCATTCATCCATTCAACAAGTATTGTTTGATCAGTAGTTACTGTGAGTGACCCTTATGCTGAAAACAACTGATGTTCTATAATGCTATTCATTTTTAAAATCATTTATAAGTAACAACTTAGTAAATAATACTCAGAACAAAAGAGGAGCAAAGAGAGTTAAGTAAGCCTGAATCTTTGTCTTGAAAACATTTGCTGTTCCAAGTAAGTTTGGCTTTGGTTTTCTTGATCTCCAAGCACATAGAGACACAAAGTCTTGGGGTCACCCTAAGTGGGAAATCTAATATGAGACACTCTTGTATACACAACGTATCCCTCCAAGAGCCACATACTCAAGTGTCCATATAAGACACAATTAAACACATCCCAGTCACCAGCCCATCACCAGTCCACAATCCCTGATAAATGAAGGCAAATAAAAGCTGCATTCCTGGAAACTTGGCATAGGAGGGAGGGCGACTATCTTCTATTAAAATTTGTAACAACAAGCCAGTTACAGAATGGTTATGTCAGTTAAAATTCAACTACATGAGGTTTCAAACACATGCACACACATGAAGAATTTGGTAAAAATCTCAGGCTGGTGGCAAGTCCAGAACATTTTTTTCAGTGGAACTCATCTTTAATAGAAACCCCCAGGAATTCCCTGAAAATAAAGGCTCATGAAATATGTACAGAATGCACAAGAAATCAAGATACCATAAGAAGAACCAGGAAGCTTTTGGACAATATAATCAGATAAAGACTTAGAGAATAAATAAAGCAGATATAAAACATTGAATAAATATTTGTAATAAACTCTAAAAAATCAACCAAGAGACTGAGATTATCAAACAGATAAAGATTATAAAAATGTGTAAGTGTATCTGAACAGTAAAACATAACATAGAGCTTGTAGAAAAAGCATGTGATTCAATGAATAGGTGTAAAATTTCATTAGATACAAAAAAAGAGAATGTTCATGAACTCTAAGGGAAGCAATGAGAATACTTAAAACATTTGAAAAGTTAAATTAACATAGAGAAACAAAAAGTTCTAATATATGCCTAAATAAATTTCAAAAAAGAGAAAAAGAAAGGAACTGAGGTAATATTCAAAAGCATAGTGCTTGAGAATTTTTTATAACTTTCTTTAAAAAATACCAATGCTCAGATTTCTGAAACTAAATGGAAAATAAGTACCTAGACAAATGAAACAGCAGAACACAAAAACAAAGACATATTAAAGTACAAAATAAGTGCTGGAAGCAACCTCAGTGCCCATCAGTAAATGAGTGGATCAAAAAACTGGGATATATTCACACAATGGAGTTCTATGTGGCAGAAAGAAAGAAGAAGCTCCTACCCTCTGCAACAGCATGGATGGAACTGGAGAGCATCATGCTAAGAGAAATAAGCCAGGCTGTGAAAGACAAATACCATATGATCTCACCTATAAGTGGAACCTAATCAACAAACAAACAAGCAAGCAAAATATAACCAGAGATACTGAAATTAAGAACAAACTGATAGCGACTCCCGGACAAGATGGAGGCATTCCTGGATGTGCTGTGCCTCCTCTCACAGCCAAGATTAAGGACTACAAAAATATAGAACCAAAAAAAAAAAAAAAAAAAAAAAGAAAACCCAAAAAGGACAGAGGGAGGATTGTATTGTGTGAGAGTCTGATGGCAATTCACCCAGACTGGCGACCGAGTGAATAGAGACAGCTGAGAGACCGGAGGAGGCCCTGCAAAAGGGGGCGGCCCTGTGTCTGGAGGAGACCCTGCGACCAGAGGGAGCCCTGCATCAGGAGGAGACCCTGTGACCGGGAGCGGCCCTGCAACCCGAAGAGGCCCTGGGACTGGGACTGGAGGCATCCCTGCAACTGGGGGCAACCTTACAACTTGAGTCGGCTGAGTGACCAGATGCAGCTCTGCGACTAGAAGAGGCCTAGCAACCGGGGGCGGCCCTGAGACCAGGGGTGGGTCTGTGACCACGGGTAGCTCTGCAACCACACGAGGCCCTGAGATCGAGGGCGACACTGCGACTGGGGTGGTGGAGCAACTGGAGGCAGCCCTGGGACCGGGACTGGAGTGGCTCTGTAACTGGCAGCCCTGCAACCGGAGGAGGGGGCTTTGTGGAAGACCCAGCACACACACCCGTGATCCTACCCGAAGGAGACTGCACTACTGAATCTCACAGGCATTCTACCACAGAAGTTAACACCATAAACCCAAGGAGCCAGAACAGATCAATTTAAGAAGCTGAGGCTGACAAGAAGAGCCTCAAAAACAATGGGAAGACAAAGAAACAATCCCCAAATGAAAGAAAAGGAGGAAGATCCAGAAAGAATGCTAAATGAAATGGAGGCAACTCAACTATCAGATTTTGAGTTCAAAGCAATGGTTGTCAGGAAGCTCCAAGAGCTCTCAATGAGCTACCAGGAAATACAGGGAAGCTATAATGAACTCACTGCAAACTATATCAACATGAAAAAGGAAATAGAAACTATCAACAAGGGCCAAGAGGGAATGAAGAATACAATTTCTGAACTGAAGTACAGTGGAAGGAATGCAAAGCAGAATCAATGAAGCAGAAGATCTGATCAATGAGTTGGAGGACAAAGTAGAAAAAAACACCAAGAAAGAGCAAGAAAAGGAAAAGAGGCTCAGAAAGAATGAAGAGGGATTAAGAGAAATGCAAGACAATATGAAATGTAATAATATCCATATAATAGGGATTCCAGAAGGAGGAGAAGAAGAGCAAGGAATAGAAAACCTATTTGAAAAAGTAATGATGGAAAACTTCCCTAATTTGATGAGAGAAAAAGTCACACAAATCCAAGAATCACAGAGTCCCAATCAAGAGGAACCCAAAGAGGCCCACTTCAAGATACATCATAATTAAAATGGCAAAATTCCAAGACAAAGAGAGAATTGTAAAGGCAACAAGGGAGAAAAAGGAAGTAACATACAAGGGAGCCCCGATTAGGTTAGCAGCTGACTTCTCAATGGAAACACTCCAAGCCAGAAGAGAATGGCAAGAAATATTCCAAGTAATGAGAACCAAAGGCCTGCAACCAAGACTACTTTACCCAGTAAGGCTTTCAATCAAGATAGAAGGCCAAATAAAGAGTTTCCCAGACAAAAGAAGTCTAAAAGAATACACCTCTACCAAACCAGCTCTGCAAGAGATACTAAAGGGACTGCTTTAAGGAAAGGAAGGAAAGGAGAAAGAGAGGGAGAGGAACACAGGTACAAAAATGGCAATGAATCAGTACCGATCAATAAAGACCTTAAATGTAAATGGATTAAATGCTACAATCAAAAGATATAGAATAGCTGAAAGGATAAGAAAGCATGACCCACACATATGCTGCCTACAAGACACCCACCTCAGGACAAAAGACTTACACAGACTCAAAGTGAAGGGTTGGAAACAAATTTTCCAAGCAAATGGACGGGGAAAAAAAAGCTGGGGTAGCAAGACTCATATCAGACAAAATAGTCTTCAAAAGAAGGGCCATAAAGAGAGACCCAGAAGGTCACCTCATAATACTCAAGGGAAGAATCCAGCAAGAAGACATACACATTGTAAATATATATGCACCCAACATAGGAGCACCTAAGTACATCAAGAAAATCTTTGAGGACTTCAAGAAAGATATTGACAGCAACACAATTATAGTAGGGGATTTTAACACCCAATTGTCAAAAATGGACAGATCTTCTAAACAAAATATCAACAAAGATATTGTGGCATTAAATGACACTCTAGATGAAATGGACTTAACTGATATATATAGAGCCCTTCATCCCAAAGAAACTAAATACATATTCTTTTCAAATGCACATGAAACATTCACAAAGATAGACCACATGATAGGACACAAAACAAGCCTCAACAAATTAAGAAAATTGAAATCATACCAATGCATTTTCTCTGACCACAAGGGACTGAAACTAGAAACCAACCCCTTGGGGAAAAACCCAAAGTCCTCAAAATCATGGAGATTGAATAGCATGCTATTAAACAATGAATGGGTCAAGAATGAAATTAGGGAGGAAATCAAAAAGTTTCTGGAAACAAATGAAAATGAACTCACAACAACCCAAAACTTATGGGACAGAGCAAAGGCAGTCCTCAGAGGGAAATTCATAGTGATAGAGGCCTACCTAAAAAAGATAGAAACATTTCAAACAAACAACCTAACCCTATGCCTTCAAGAACTTGAGGAACAACAACAAAGACAGCCCAGAGCAAGTAGAAGGAAGGAAATAACCAAGATCAGAGCAGAATTAAGTGACATAGAGACTAAAAGCACAATTCTAAGGATCAATGAATCTAGGAGCTGGTTCTTTGAAAAGATAAACAGAATTGACAAGCCTTAAACAGGCTCATCAAGAAAAAAAGAGAGAGGACCCAAATAAACACAATCAGAAATGAAAGAGGAGAGATTACAACTGACACCACAGAAATACAAAGGATTGTAAGAAATTACAATGAAGAACTGCATGCCAAGAAATTCGAAAACCTAGGTGAAATGGACAACTTTCTAGAAAAATATAATCTTCCAAAACTCAATGAAGAAGAAGCAGAAAGCCTAAACAGACCAATAACAGCAGATGAAACAGAAGCAGTAATCAAAAACTCCCGACACACAAAAGCCTGGGACCAGATCATTTCACATGAGAATTCTACAAAGCATTTAAGGAAGGGCTAACCCCTATCCTTCACAGACTATTCCAAAAAACCCAAAATGATGGAAGACTCCCAAACTCTTTTTATGAAGCCAGCATCATCCTAATCCCAAAACGAGATAAAGACACAACAAAGAAAAAAAAAAAAAAAACACTTCAGGCCATTATCGCTGATGAACACAGATGCTAAAATCATCAACAAAATATTACCAAACTGCATCCAACAATACATTAAAAAGATCATACATTACGACCAAGTGGAATTCATCCCAGGGATGCAAGGATGGTACAACATTCACAAATCAGTAAATGTAATACATCGCATAAACAAAAGCAAAGACAAAAATCACATGATCATGTCAATAGATGCACAAAAAGTATTTGACAAGGTACAGCACCCATTTATGATAAAAACACTCAGCAAAGTGGGAATAGAGGGAGCATTCCTCAATATAATAAAGGCCATACATGAGAGACCTGCCACCAGCATCATACTCAATGGGCAAAAACTAAAATCTTTTCCACTAAGATCAGGAACAAGACAAGGATGTCCACTTTCACTACTTCTATCCAATATAGTATTAGAAGTCTTAGCCCCAGTGATTAGACAAGAAAAGGAAATAAAAGGCATCCAGATTGGAAAGGAGGAAACAAAACTATCATTATTTGCAGATGACACGATAGTGTACATAGAATATTATAGACTTGGCCAAAAAGCTGCTTGACCTAATAAATAAATTTGGCCAAACAGCAGGATACAAAGTCAATATCCAGAAATCAAAGGCATTTTCATATACCAATGAAACAGAAGAAGCAGAAATCAAGAAAAAAATCCCATTTTTTATAGCAAAAAGAAAAATAAAATACCTAGGAATAAACCTAACCAAGGAGGTAAAAGACCTGTATGCAGAAAACTACACAACACTGAAGAAAGAAATCAAGGAAGACACAAACAAATGGAAACATATACCATGTTCATGGATTGGAAGACTCAACATCATCAAAATGTCCATACTACCTAAAGCAATTTACAGATTCAATGCAATACCTATTAAAGTACCAATGGCATATTTCACAGACATAGAACAAACACTTCAAAAATTTATATGAAACCATAAATGACCCTGAATACCACAGCAATTTTGAGAAAGAAGAGCAAAGTAGGAGGGATCACAATACCTATCACCAAACTGTATTACAAGGCCACTGTAATCAAAACAGCCTGGTATTGGCATAAAAACAGGCACATAGATCAGTGGAACAGAACAGAGAGCCCAGAAATAAACCCAAGTCTCTACGGTCAATTAATATTTGACAAAGGGAGCAGCAACATAAAATGGAGTAAAAATAGCCTCTTCAACAAGTGGTGTTGGAAGAACTGGACAGCTACATGCAAAAAAATGAAACTGGAGCACCAACTTACACCATACACAAAATAAATTCAAGGTGGATAAAAGATTTTTAAATATAAGCTGTGACACCATTAAAGTCCTAGAGGAGAACATAGGCAGGAAAATCTCAGATATTTCATGCAGCAACATTTTTACTGATATGTCCCCTAAAGCAATGGACATAAAGGAAAGAGAAAACAAATGGGATCTCATCAAAATAAAAAGCTTCTGCATGGCTAAAGAAAACATTTTTAAAAATAAAAAGAGAACCAACTGTATGGGAAAACATATTTGCCAATGATACCTCAGACAAGGGTTTAATCTCCAAAATATATAAAGAAGTAACATGACTCCACTCTGAGAAGACAAGCAACCCAATTAAAAAATGGGCAAAGGACTTGAACAGACACTTCTGCAACGAGGACATACAGAAGATCCAGAAACACATGAAAAGATGCTCAATATTGTTAGCTATCAGAGAGATGCAAATTAAAACCACAATGAAATACCACTTCACACCAATCAGAATGGCCATCATAAACAAAGCAACAAACAACAAGTGTTGGAGAGGTTGTGGAGAAAAGGGGGCCCTCGTGCACTGTTGGTGGGATTGCAGACTGGTATAACCACTATGTAAAGCAGTATGGAATTTTCTAAGAAAACTAAAAATAGACCTACCTTTTGACCCAGCAATTCCACTGCTAGGGTCATATCCTAAGAACCTTGAAACACCAGTCCAAAAGAACCTTTGCACTCCAATGTTCATAGCAGCACAATTTACAATAGCCAAGTGTTGGAAGCAACCTAGGTGCCCATCAGTAAATGAATGGATCAAAAAATTATGGTACATTTACACAATGCAATTCTATGCATGAGAAAGAAAGAAGGAGCTCCTATCCTTTGCAAGAGCATGGATGGAACTGGAGAGCATCATGCTAAGCAAAATAAGCCAGGAGGTGAAAGACAAATACCATATGATCTCACCTTTAACAGGAACATAACCAACAAAACAAAGAAACAAACAAGCAAAATATAACCAAAGACACTGATGTTGAGAACAGACTGACAGTCACCAGATGGGAGAGGGGAGGAAAAATCAGGGGAAAAGGGGAAAGGTTTACAGGAATAAGTATAAAGGATACATGGATAAAAACTAGGGGGGTAGAAATGGGAGGGAGGTGGGGAGGGCTGGGGTGGTGGGCTAGGATGGGAGTAAAAGACAGAAAACTGTACAAGAAGAACAATGAAAACAAATTAAAAAAAGAACTGATAGTAACTAGATGGGTGGGGGCAGAGCAATAACAGAAAGAAGGGGAAGGGTCATCAAGGAATGTGTATAAAGGACCTGTGGACAAAGTCAAAGGCAGGAAGAAGTGAGTGTGGGAAATGGGGATGGATGGGGCAGTGGAAAGCAGTCTTGGAAAAAGGGAGACAACTGTACTTGAACAACAATAATAAAATAGAAAAAAGAAAAATGAGGAGCTTCAATGATTTGATGAACTGACCGTTAATTTTGCAACAGCAACAATGTGATATCTTCAAGGTACTCAGAAAGAATCACTGTCTACCAAGATTGCATGTTAATCAAAATAACTTTCTTGTTTTATTAATTGAGATAAAATCGAGCTTTATTGAAATATAGTTGACATGTGTAAGTTTAAAGTGTAATATATATATAATGTATGTATATGTGTGTGTGATGATTTGATATACATATATGTTGTGAAATGATTACCACAATAAGGTTAGTTAACTCATCCATCACCTCATATGGTAACAATTTTGTGTTTATGTTAAGAACTTTAAGATCTACTTTCTTGACAACTTTCAAATACACAATACAGCATTGTTAACTATAGTAACTATGCTGTATGTTACATTACTAGAAATTATTCATCTTATGAATGGAAGTTTGTACCCTTTGACCACCTTCACCCATTCCTCTAGCAACCCCTATCCCCTGTCCCTGGCCCAACGATTTTTATTTTATTTTATTTTCCACATATAAGTGATATCACATGGTATTTGTCATTCTCTGTCTGACTTATTTCACTTAGGTTAATGTCCACAAGGTCCATCCATGCTTTCACAAATGGAAGAACTTTCTTATGGCAGACCCTTCTGTGTGGCGTGGGCCCAGTTCCCACTCAGAGATGCACAGGACCCACGCCCACAGATAGGTTCTCTTGTAGGTAATCAGATTTGCAATATACCTTGGCTGTTTTGAAGCTTGCTCTTTGCTAAAACTCCCTCACCCTGTAAGTACCTTGCAGGGACCAGTGTGACAGGCTCAACCACTTTTGCCTTTTCATTTGCTAATATCCTTTTTCTGTGATGTAATGTGGGGCATTGGCTCCTTTGTTGTAACCTAGGGATAGTGAGTGAGAACCATCTTGTAATGTGAGGAGAGAGGTAGAATAAAGGCCTGTCAGCGGAGGCCACGGCTTTTGCTCCTCTTCAGAGAAAACCATGCTGTCATCCTTTTTCCTCCACCAGACTTGGTAGTTTGTGCGTATGTTTTATTTCATCCATAATGACACGGACACTGCTAACTGGTGTCTGCATCAGTTTCTCTTTTTTATGACTGAATAATATTCTATTGTACATACATACCATATTTTCTTTAGCCATTCTTCTGTGGGTAGACACTTAGGTAATTTCCTTGCCTTTTCAATTGTAAATAATGTTGCAATGAACATGGAGGTACAGATATCTCTTCAAGGTAGTAATTTCACTTCCTTGGGATACATACCCAGAAATGAAATTTCTGAACCATATGGTAGTTCTGTTTTTAATTTTTTTTTTTGAGGAAGCTCCATTCCATTTTCCATAGTGGCTGTAACAATTTACATTACTACCAGCTGTGCACAAAGGTACCCTTTATTCTACATCTTTGACAACTTTTATCTTGTATTTTTGATAATTAATAGCCATTCTAAAAGGTCTGAGGGGGCACTTCATTGTGGTTTTGATATACGTTTCCCTAATGGTTAATGATGTTGAGCACATTTTGCAGACCTGTTAACCATTTGTGTATCCTCTTTTTAAAAAAGACTGTTCAAGTCCTTTGCCCATTTTAAAATCAGATTTTTTTTTTGCTATTGGCTTATATGAGTTTCTAATATACTTTTGGATATTAACTCCTTATTAGATATGTGGTTTGCAAATATTTCCCATTCCATATTTTGCCTATTCCTTTTGTAGGTATTTCTTGTGCTATGCAGAAATGTTTAGTTTGATGCTAGTCTCACTTGTTTATTTTTGTTTCTGTTGCTTATTCTTGAGTGTCATATCCAAAAATCATTGCCAAGGCAAATGTCAAGGAAGTTTTTCCCTGTTTTCTTTTAAGAGTTTGTGGTTTCAGGCCATAGTTTTAAGTTTTTAATTCATTTCAAGGTAATTTTTGTTAATGGTGTAAGATACAGATTCAGTTTCATTTCTTTTGCATGTGATTATACAATTTTCCTAGCACCATGTATTTAAATGACTGTCATTTCCCCATTGACTATTCTTGGTTCCCTTTTCAAATATTGATTGAATACATATATTCAAACCCATGTATATGTGCATGGGTTTATTTTTATTACTATAGCTTTATAATATAGTTTAAAATCAGAAAGTGAGATGCCTCTAGCTTTGTTTCCTTTCTTAGAACTGATTCAGCTATTCAGTGTCTTTTGTGGTTCCATACAAATTTTGGGATTTTTTCTTTTTCTTTTTCTTTCTTTTTTGTTTTGGAATCTTGATAATAATTGAATTGAATCTTTAAATAGCTATGGGTAACCTGGGCATTTTATTTATTTACTTATTACTTATTTATATTTTTGTATGCAGTGTTATAAGAAAGTAACAATACATTATTATTTATTCTTAGTAAAACAAGTACTGTTTTGGAAGCACACTTATTTGAAATACAATGAGGCACACATAAACAAAATTCATGCCTACATAAAAAATAGTTTAACAATGGTTGCTTTACTTGAGGAAAGCGCACTTGCTGATAAAACTCCCCTTAAGTCAGTCCCACCTGAATAACAGCTTTGTAAGATCACTGAAGATGATGTGTCTTTTTGGCAATTCCTTTATGAGCAATGTACTACAGTCCTAGAAAATAACTGGAATGTTGTGTTTGTTTTTTAATATTATAAATATACATACATATGTGCCAAACCAAACAATAATGGAAAAATATAAAAGAACATACTTCCCATGTGGTTCAAAACTACCCAAGAACATTGTATTTTGTGCCCATACAGAACTTCATCCCATACATATTCATGTTCCATAAATTAGTAACTATTGCTCCAATTTCGAATATTTAGATTGCTTTCAGTTACACTATAGATGAACTGTGACTGGTAAGCATGTTTCTGTGCAAAGGCCTTAATTTATTTCAGAGTAGATTTCCAGAAGTGGGTGTACTTATTCAGAATAAAAACATTTCAAGTTTTTTTTTAATTTTTATTTATGAATTACAGTTTATATCCAATATTATTTTGTTAGTTTCAGGTGTGCAGCATAGTGGTTAAATAAGTATATAATTTATGAAGTCATCCCCCTGATAATTCAAGTACCCACCTTGCACCATTTGTAGTTATTACAATATTATTGACTACATTCCCTGTGCTGAATTTCACTGGACTGTTTAACAGTATGAATTCTTCCAACCCATGAACCCAGGATATCTTTCCCTTTATTTGTGTCTTCAATTTCTTTCATCAATGTTTTATAGGTTTAAGTGCATGGATCATTCAACTCCTTGGTTAAATATTCCTAAGTATTTTATTCTGTTTAATGCTATTATAAATGGGATTGTTTTTCTTGTTTTCTATCTCTAATAGTTCATTTTTACTGTACAGAAATATAACTGATTTTCATAGGTTGATTTTGTATCCTTCAACTTTACTGAATTTCCTTATTTCTGTGGAAATCTCCTGCAAGCTTAACATGGGGTTTAAACACATCTTTTAGTGTTAATTCTTATGTTTTTATCATGTTTGTTGATATTGTAAATGTGAACTTAATTTTATATTTTCTAATGGAATGCCTTTTTACATATAAAATGTATGTACTCTGAATACTAACATTGTGTCATTCTATCTACTGAATTCCTTTAAGGAAGGGCTAAAAAATTAGAAGCTAATTAATATAAAAATATTCTAAGAATACACAGGAAGAAATCAAATAGACTACCTGGGTTATATTGTAACTCTATGTTTAACATTTTGAGGAATTCCATAACTGTTCTCCATATTTATTCTCCTGTATGCAGTGAATAAGGGTTCAAGGTGTCTACATCCTCATCAAAACTTGTTATTGTCCTTCATTTTTATTACAGCTATGCTCATGGATGTGAAGTGGTATCTTGTTGTGGTTTTGATTTGCCATTTCCCTAATGACTAATGATATTAAGCATCTCTTCATGTATTTATTGACCTTTCATATACCATCTTTGGAGAAATATCCATTTAAATTCTTTGCCAATTATATAATTTCGGTTATTTTTCTTTTTATTTTTGACTTGTAAGAGTCCTCTATATATTCTGTATAGAAGTCCCTTATCAGATACATTATTTATAAATATTTTCTTTAAGTATGGAGGTTTTTCACTTTTTTGATTATTTCCTTTGAAGCAAAAAGTTTGCAATTTTGAGGAAGTTTCACTTGTTAATCTTCTATCTTATCACTTTTGCACTTGATTTCATCTCTAAGAAATCATTGCTTAACCCAACAGCACAAAATTTGCTCCTATATTTTCCTCTAAGAGTTTTATAGTTTTACCTCTTATATTTAGATCTACGATCCACTTTGGGTCAGTGTTTGTGTATGGTGTGATATAGGGGTCTAAATTTGTTCTTTTGCATATGGATATTCATTTGTCCCAGAGATAAACTTTTCTTTTTATTTTGTTTATATTTGAACCATGTGAGTGTATTCAGAAAAATATTTGGATAAGTAAAGAGAAGAGAACTGTCCTATTCATAAAACGAAACACAGAGAATAAAGCCCATCTGTCATTAACATGGGAGACTAGATGTGAACTAGTGTTCCAGAAGTGGATGTTGTTTTATCCTTTTTCCAACTCTGCCATACTATCCATTAAAAAAGTTTATCTGATAATATAATTTTTGAAAATAGCTCACAATATGTCTGTACAATGGAATATTCTATACTCATTTAGAAAAAGATGTTTCTACATGCACAAATATGTAAATGCACCAAAAGACATTGTGATAAAAGTTTCAGAAAAGTGTTTATATCATGCAAACATTTATATGAATATATATGTACATATATATGCATACACGTACAAACATATAGAACAATTATGTAAGAATTTATCCAGAATGATCAAGAAACTGGAGAAACCCATGTTCTGTATAGTGCACAGCTGGCAAACACAAGGCCCATGGGCCAAATCCGACCCTCCACCTTGTTTTATCTGGCCCAGCACCTGGTTTCTACCCAGATGCAGCACCGAGCTCCTTGCCCTTAGTTAAGGAGTAGTTACATTTATACAGTCCTAAAGTTACATTCGGCCCTCTGAAGGCAACTGTGAGGCTGATGTGACCCCCAGTGAAAATTAGTTTGACACCACTGATAGTGGATAGCTGGGGATCCAAAAGAGAAATGAAAATTTACTTTTTTCTCCATGCCATTTTATACCTTGTGAATTTTAAACAATGTGCATGACTTACATACTTAAAACTTAATAAAATTGGCTTATTAAATTCACTTTATTTTAATAGAGAACATCTTTTTCAAGTTTTCTCTGCAATATTGGCTATAAAACTCTAAAATATTTCCTAGTAAATGATATGACTATACAAATGATTCAGAAAAAGTTACCAATTCAGATCCCCTGAACATTCTGATACCACAGCGAGAACCTAGTCAAAACTTAGCAACACTGAAAAACAGAACATATACCATTCTTAAAGGAACCTTGGTGTAGCACGTACTTGTTCACAAATCTCAGAACATTCAAACAAAGAAACCTGATGTTGCATTTTGAAAAGGTATAATTTTACATGGTGTACAGCGAACTCAAAGAGGCCAATGAGTCATAAACTATATTCCTCATCAATAAGACATTATATAAAGCTGTGTGCTTCAGTGAAGGGAAGGTATGGATATTTGAGAGAGCATTTCTAAGATTCTTTTAAGGCTCATGACAGGGCAAAACCATTTATTTCTGATGCTATGTTTTTCACCCATCGCTATTCTTTTAGACAGTCAGTCTGATGGACTCACTGATCAGCTCCAGCATGGTCTCCCCTGATGCTGTCAAGCCAGTAGAGAGATTGTTTCTAAATGGTCCCTTGAACATGGCCATTTCACATGATGCCTCCATTACTCTTCCAAATGATTATGCATCGAGGTCTATCCAGAAACTCTCCAGCTATATGCAATGAAAAGTAGAGACAGTTATTGAAGATACAAGAAACATTGTACATAGGACAATGACACCTCAGACCCCTTCAAAGTAGATACCTTGGGACCTCACACAGTTCTCTCAATCACCATCAGCTGCCCAGTTGTATTTCCCCGATTTTCACCGGCAGTCTGAAATCTCTTTCCTTTCAAAGGTGATTATAATTTTGGGAAAAGCCAGAAGTCACAGGGTGCTGAATCTGGGCTATAGGGGGACTGAGTCACCTTTGTGATTTGATGTTTCACCAAAATCTCTACATGACGCATGAACAGGTATGTTGTTGTGATGAAGCTGCCAATCACCAGTTGCCCATACCTTTGGCCTTCTGAATCATCTGAATAGTTTCCACGGAGGAATGTTTAAGCTTAACACAAAATCTGATGCAGATTTGTTGCTCTACTCACTCAGTCATTTTGAATGTGATGGCTACACAGTACACGTGCTCACTCAACAGCATCTACTGCCTCCACTGCCTAGTACAGTGAAGTTGTTATTGTTCACTGATGTACCTTCCAGTTCATTCTCCTTGGCTGCCAGATTACATCAATGTGCAAAACATTCTTTTTTTAAGGGATTTTATTTATTTATTTTTAGAGAGAGGGGAAGGGAGAGAGAAAGAGAGGAAGAGAAACATCAATGTGTGGTTGCCTCTTGCATGCCCCCTACTGGGGACCTGGCCCACAGCCCAGGCATGTGCCCTGACTGGGAATCAAACCAACAACTCTTTAGTTCACAGGTCCACACTCAATCCACTGAGCCACACCTGCCAGAGGAAGACATTCTTGTTATATTAACAATGGCTGGACTTTTCTAGATCTCATTTTTATATTTAAATGTATAGATATAGATAGATATGGATATAGATATAGATGATAATATAGATGATATAGATATAGATGAAAAAGATAGATATAGAGATGGAGATAGATGTAGAGATGAGAGAGAGAGATTTCTACATGTTTATTTCAGTGAGTTGACTGCCCTAGGAATTTTAATGTCTGGATTGAGTGTACATTGAGAATCACTATTTGCTAATCTGGATTTTAAATTTTAATAAAAATAAAAGCTTGATTTGTGAAGAAGTATATGTGAATAAAGCATACTTGGCTATAAAAGTCCAGTTTCTCCTGTTTCAGACATTTGTATGCCTCGCTGTCAGTTTACTCCAAAGACCAGAAATGTTCATGTCTCACAGTGGATACTTAACAACAAACCACCACCTCTTTCTGTTGGAAGCCTGAGCTCCTCAGCTTCGTAGTGTGGGAATGTTGGTACTTTTGTTGTAAAGAATCAGTGAAATTTACAGAGTTACTTGCTGTTAAGTTCCATGATTGGGAACAAAAAGAAGGCCTCTTAAGATATTATTTACCCTACTGTTGAATCTGTCCATCTACAGGCTGTGATTGATGATGTCGCCCAAACAAAGGAGTGCATTTAGCCTAACAGGCCAACTTGAAGAGACATTGGAAGGTTAGAATTATCTATGGCAGAAGACAATTATGCAAGCTAAATGAATCTTTAATTAATAATGAGATCCATCACAGGCTAAAGAGAAGGAATCACAGGATAGAAAGCTTCGTGACTTACTCTGTATGTGTCCATATATGCCTGCAATATAGATAGATAGATAGATAGATAGATAGATAGATAGATAGATAGATAAGCTCTAGGATATAGATATAAATGATATATGCACAGCGTGAGTACTGTGACATCTGAATCTGCATGCTTGTTGTCTGAGCTTGTGACTCATTCATAGACTGGGTGGGTAAGAACTGTTTCTTGACAGAATACATTGCCTATTTCCTGAAGCAAATGGTTTTATTAGAAAAAAATTAAATTTCATTGAGTTGTAATTTATATTCCCTATTTTCAAAATATAAGTAGTTGCTTTATACTGTCCAGATTTTAATTTTTAAACATTAAATCAAAACATGAAAGTATATGTGTTTCTTTATGTATGTAAGACCATATCAGTATATCAGTATCAATATAAATGCATCAACTGACAAAATACTATTTACTCCACTTTTAAATGTTTTGCAGTCTCTGAATGAACAGGTACTTTTAACTAACTTGTCCATTTGTTTTCAAATTTTAGGTCTTTCAGAAAACAGTGGTTTTCAAACTAAGTTTCATGGAACTCATGTGTTCAATATGATTCCTTCACCCTTCTTTCCTCCTCTTAGAAGCTACCAAGCGTGAGAGGTCCAGGAAACGAGATGGAGCTCTAATCTAAAGAGCTGCAGCCCCATCTGAGGAGAGAGTTCACTTTATGCCTTTGTTTAAACAAAGCATTCATGGATATAAATGGTTTTAAAACCATCATTTAAAAAAATCTGAAACAAAACTAAACTTAGTTTGTTACCTCATACCATATACAAAAAAAATTGACATAAAATTCATGATATAAAAATACAAGACAGAAATCTTTCAATAATTTTGAAAACAATTTTAGGTTATTGAAATAAAGTTTATATAAGAAAAATGTGGCAGATTTTAAAATATATTAAATGTCTATGTAGTACAAAGTAACATTTTAAAAAGTTGAAAAAAGAAAAAAACACTAGGAAGAAATATTGTTAACATTCATAACAGACAACAGGATTTTTTTTACCCATACTAAATAACAATCTCTCAAACATGTATTCAAGAGCAAGTAACTATATTTAAAAAACAAAAGATAGTAACAAGAAATTCACCAAGAATGTGGTTGGTCAATAAACATAAGACATTAAACTAACTAGTAATCAGGTAAAATTCATGTTTTAGAAATACATATTGTTTTGCCCTATCGGGTAGGAAAAATATGTATAAAACAAATCTGCTAGCATCAAGTGCTCATGAGTTTGTAGGTAAACAAGCAATATTTAAGGTGTTTGTGGATATATGAATACTAACTATCTTTTTACTATGGCGACATCTTTCTATTGTTGAAATATGTATATGCATTTATTTACCAACTCCACTTCTAGTATTATATCCTGAAATACATAATGTAATTCACATATTTACTTGTATACATATTTGTTTATTATATTTGTTTGTTTTAAAACATTTTTGCAAATTCTTTTTTTCTTTGACATTTCCTCCTTAAAAAATGAAACCTAAATCCTCTCCCCTTGAAAGATGGCCAGACTTTGTAACTAGCTTCTAACCAAAGCTACGTGGTACTAGGGGAGTGATATCAGGGAGATTGCAGAACAGAAATTTTCAGCAGCTGACCTTCTACAAAAATACTAATTTAACAACCATATATGGACCCAAATACATTTATGAGGTTTCTAGAATGTAGTTATACAGTTGCAAGACCCCAGAACAACACAAAACTGAGAGTGACTGCACTAAAATTGGTAAGAAGAGCGGTTTCATTATATCAGCATAACACTCTCCCCCAAGCCATGACAAGCCCACAGCAAACTTTATATTCAATGGTGAAAAGCTTAAAACTTTTCCTCCAAAATCAAGAACAGGACAAGGATGCCTACTCTCACCGTGTTTATTCAACATAGCACTAAAATGCTACCCAGAGTGATTAGGCAGGAAAAGGAAATAAAAAAAAAAAAAAAAAACAGAAAAGAAAGAAGTAAAATAATCTGTTTGCAGATGATATATCTTATATATAAAAAAAACACAAAGAAATTAAGAACAAACTGACAGTAACTAGATGGGAGGGGATATTGGGGGGAAAGGGTGAAGGGTTTACAGGAACAACTGTAAAGGACACATGGACAAAAGCAAGGGGGTTGGAAACAGGAGAGGGAGGTGGGGGTGGCTGGGGTGGTGGGGAGGGATAGGGAAGGGTAGGGAGAAAGGCAGAAAACTGTACTTGAACAACAATAAAATTCAAAAGTATTTTATTATAAAACACACACACACACAAAGATTCCACTAAAAAACTGTTAGATTTAATACACAAATTCAGTAAATCTGCAGGATACAAAATCAACTTACAAAAACCAGTTGTATTTTTATACACAAACAAGAGAAATCAGAAGGGAAATTAAGAAAACAGTCTTTTTTACAGTGGCATCAAAAAAGAAATATTTTGGAATGGACTTAACCAAGGAGGTGAAAGATTTGCGCTCTGGAAACTACATAAACATTGATTAAAAAAATAAAGAAAACATAAATAAATGGAAAGACATTTGATATTCATGAACTAAAAGACTTAATATTGTTAAAATTTCTACCCAAAGCAATCTACAGATTCAGTGCTATCCCCATTAAAACCCCAATGGTATTTTTTTTTATCAATGTAGAAAAAAAATCTTGTAATCACATGGCACCACAAAAATCTAGAGTAGCCATAGTGGTATTGAGTTAAGAACAAAGCTGGAGGTATCATGCCTCCTGATTTCAAAATACATTACAAAGTAGCCCTGGCTGGTGTAGTTCGGTGGACTGAGTGCAAGCATTCAAACCTAAGGGTCACCAGTTCAATTCCCAGTCAGGGCACATGCCTAGGTTACAGGCCAGGTCCCCAGTAGGGGGTGCATAAGAGGCAACTACACATTGATGTTTCTCTCCATTTCTTTATCTCTTCCTTCTCCTCTCTCTAAAAACAAATAAATAAAATCTTTAAAAAATAATAAAAATATATTACAAAGGTACAACAATTAAAACAATATGATATTTACATAAACACAGACCACTGGAGCCAGAATAAAGGGCTCTAAAATAAACCCAAACATATATGGTCTGTGTAGAAACACAGCAAAGGAAAAAGTCAAGAGTGAAAAGACAACAGAATGAATGAGAGAAAATATTTGCAAACTACATATTTGCAAAGGTGTTAATATCCAAAAATATAGGAAACTTCTACAACTCATATAATAAATAAATAAATAGTTTTAAAAAATGACTTGAATAGATATTCATCCAAAGAAGACATACAAATGTCCAGCAGATATATATACAAAAGATGCTCAATATTATTAATCATCAGAGAAATGCAAATTGAAACTATAGTGAGCTATCACCTTACACTGTTAGAATGGTTACTATCAAAAAAAGGTAAGAAGTATTCATGGGAATGTAGGAAAAAAGGGAACTTTTGTATACTGTTGGTAAGAATGTAAAGTGATACAGCAGCTATGGATAACAGTATGGGGGTTCCTCAAGAAATTACTAATAGAGATCCTGTATAACTCAGTAATTCCGCTATTGTATATATAACCTCAAGAATTGAACTCAGAATTTCACAGAGATATCTGCATTCCCATGTTCATTGCAGCATTGTTCACAACAGCCAAGATACGAGAACTATCTAAATGTCCATCAACAGAAAATAGATGAAGAAAATGTAGTATATACATGCAATGAAATATTTGCAGCCTCTAAAAAGAAGAATATCCCACCGTTAGCAACAACATGGATTAATCTGGAAGGCATTATGCTAAGTGAAATAAACCAGTATCAAAATGACAAATACTGTATGATTCCACTTGTATGAGGTATCTAAAAGTGTGAAATATTGAAATTCATGGAAGCAGAGAATAGAGTGATAATTGCCATAAGTTCAGGAGAGGGGGAAAAGAGAAGGTGTTTAACGGGTATAAATTTTCAGTTTTGCAAGATGAGTAAATTCTAGAGATCTGTGGTACAACACAGTGCATATAGCTAACAACACAGTATCATGCACTTACATTTTTGCTCAGAGCATGGATCTTATGTGAAACAGTCTTACCATAAAAAGTAGGGAAACACAAGGAAACTTTTGGAGGTGAATATATATTTTTAATATTTTTGTGGTGATAATGTTATGGGTGTATGCATATGTCCAAATGCATCAAGTCATATAGATTAAACATGTGCAGTTTCCTTGTAAAATAATTATACCTCAATAATACTGTAAAAAAATTATGGTGGTAATGATAGTATGTAATGTCCTAGGTTAGGTCAGGGAAAAGATGGCTTCTGTCTGGCTCTTGCTTTCTTGTGTTTCTTATTCTGGGGAAGCCAGCTGCCATGTTATCAGGAGACTTAAGTAGGCTATGGAAAAGCCCATGATGGGGAGAATTGAAGTATCCCAATAACAACCAGCATCAACCCACCAACCATGTAAATGAGTCACCTTATATGCTCCAGTCCCATTCTAGACCTCAGATGACTGCCACCATCTTGACTACACTCTAATGAGGGACACCAAACCAGAACCAGGCAACTAAGATGCTTCTAGATTCTGACCAACAGAAGAAACTCTGAAGTAATAAAGGTTTGTTGTTTGAAGCCAATAACTTTTAGTATAATTTATTGTGCAGAAGTAGACAACTAATACACAGTATTTTGTGGTAGCATTATTTGTAAAAGTAAAAAATGAGAAACAATTTAAATTTCTATCATAATGGTATGGTTGAATAAATTGTGATTAATACATATTATGAAACATGCAACTGTTAAAGTAAGGTAGCCCTTTACATTCTAAAGTGAAATGTCTTTAGGAAATATTAAATAATAAATTAACCCAACTATATGCATTGTATTAGTTTTTATAATAAAATACACTCAAATATATATCATTTACATATACACCTACACAGAGCTACATATTTTTGTATATGCAATTAGGCCTCTGGAATAGAGGACTGGACTGAGAAGGTAGCAAGGAGATTTCACGTTATTCAGTTCTGTACATTTGGAACTTTTTAATAACAAACATGGCTTATGAATCCATGCTTACTTTTACAATTTTATTATAAAAATTAAACTAATGAAAAATAAATGAAGTAGTATACTCTTCTTTTAAGAGCTTTCATTGTTGATATTAGCTAATTACCAAGAAGTACAAGAAAATAAGATAAAGTCAAAATGCATAATTTACTTTAAGAGCTTTGTGATTATGAAAAAGCAAATGAAGTAACTGTTAACTCCAGTTTCAAGCAGGTAGTTTTATGTCACTCAATAGCCACCACTTATTTGTCTGTCAAATGGGACAGTGGATCTTAAGAGTTGACCCAGGGAAAGAATGAAGATGACTTGGCCTAAATACACCACTACTGCTGAACAGAGTCCAGAACTCACACCAAATGCCAAACAGACTGTGGGTCGATAGTGACATCTTCATGTACAAAGGAAAGCATATTAAAGAAGGGGATGAAATAGATGTCAACCTGTGGGAGCTACCAATTGGGTTTAATGTTAGGGCTTTTATCCTGTTATGGTGCAGGTAATATGCTGAGGATTTCAGAAAAAAATATAATGCATGGGTTGTCCCAAGAACTGGAGGTCAAAAGGAAGTACATAATAAAAGCTGAATAAAAAGGAAAAATTGATTAGCTGATAGTGATTATTAGGCAAGGTTACAGAAGGCAATATTGTAACTAGCACAGCATCACTACAGGACTTATCCCTTAATACAAAGCCCTCTGAATCAACCCAAAGTCTAATATATGAAGACTCAAGTGACCAAGGAAAATTGTAATCAGGATTACAAGTATTACTTCACAAAACATGACTAAAAAAACTTGTTGAGAGGGTTTATGTAAAACTTTATATCTTTCTTTCAAAGGTTCCTTACAAGGAGTTCCAAAAAAAGTCTTTAATTCTAGTTTATAGATTTTCCTTATTTCAGTGTTGTTGCTGGTGTAGGCATATTATAAATGGAATTAACTACATTACTAATGCTTTTAATCTGATTTTACTGGTGCCTAGGGCTGATAGCTAGGAATTAGCATGTGTGTCATTAAAAGAACAATACAGTGGTATAGAAACTAAATTACATGTCCAAATAAACACATTTATCCATGTGCCTTATTTATGATCCCAGCTAGTCAAAGCATGGGTCCTGGCTGCATGTCTTTAAAAATATAAAGTAGCTACAAAGCAGTTTGTCTGACCGTGGAAATCAGAAACTCACCATTGAAGAAAGATCTGACAACCATAGCCCCAAATTGGATGCATTCCTTTGTTTATAACTCCTGAATTTTAGGCCTGGGAACTACATATTTGTGGGGCACTGTATATAACTTGGTAAGACAATTCACATGTAAGAAATAATTGATAGTTTTTAATTCACTCAAGTCAGTTGTTGAGCAATCCATCAGGCTGATGCGCAGTGGATCTCATCTGGCTCTTCACACAAGTGAAGTATCAGTACTTACTGGGCATGGTTAATTGAAATTCCTCTGCATGAGGGCACAACTTTGGACCAAGTGACAGGTGAAGAAAATAAATCCTAGAATGCATGAGCTGAAAATTTTGAAGAAATGATTAAAGGGAGAGGGTAGCATAGTCAAAATATCAGAACTGATTCCTGAAACCACAGTTGACTCTTGCCTCAACTTACATTTCCTTCTATTTGCTTTGGAATGATTCCACATTCTGTGCTATGTCACTCATAAATCATCTCATTATGAATGACTGACTCCTCTTCCTATCATCTATCAAATCTGCTCATTGGCTCAGACTTACCAGTAACCTTGCTACGTGCTAAAACCTGCCCTGACCCTTTTACATGAAGGGTCCTGGTTGTCTTCTGCCCTCTGATTACAACTACTTTTTCAAGCATATTATTAGGCAGCAACTTTTTTTTTTTTTTTTGCCATTGCATCTCTCATGATTTTGGATTATTATTAAAATAATTTATGCTATCATTTGACTTTTTACATAATTCATTACCCTAAGAACATGGCAAGCTATTGGAGTACAAGTGCTTGTGTTTTATCTTGTTTTCTTTTCTCCCTTTTCTTTTTCCCTTCCACATACTGCACCCTACCCTGCAACCTTTTAGCCTGCCACAAGCCTTACACTAGGAAATTCTTCTTACACACTTGTTGTTTTGCAGTTTTAAATCTGTGATACAGTCAGCCCTGAGAAGTTCTACAGCTTTTACTGGGACAGGCCAATATTCATATCCAAAAACATGTTAACTGCCATTGCAAAGGAAAAAGGAAAGGGAAAATATGTTTAATTTAAAAACAAGAACATCTTCATGATACAACTTAAACTTACCAATATGCTTACAATGAGGTAGGTATTATTATTTCTACTTTGAAGATGAAGAAACCAGCCTGAGAAAGCTTTAGCAACCTGTCTACAGTCAAACTGATTTAAAGTGGTAGGGCTGATTCAAACCCAGGTCATCTGGGTTCTATTGTCTGGACCAGATCAACAATAAATAACATTAAAGAGATTGCATTAATGGTCTGCAAAGTCGAGTAACCATTGAGGGACTGTGGAATGATGAAAGCATGTAGAAATGGGTCATGAATCAGGAAAGGCTTCCTGCATGATGGAACACTGAAAGGAGAAAAAGAGAGGAAATATAAACCCTGAAAATACAGGATGAAGTAAGTGGAGCAAGGTGAAAAAAAAAAAAAGAAAAAGCACTTGCCACTAGGCTGTGGAAGTATTTACAGTTGGTTTCCAATCTCCTCATATTTTCTATCTAGCCAAACAGCAATAAAGATATGTGGAAAAAACATATATATTAAATTACTAGGTGTCGGTTTTCTGATTTGATAACACTTGGTGTAAAAATAACAGTTATCATTACTCTTCATTTATCTAGCTCTGAGAGCGTACACAGCACAGTATAATAAGTGGAATTTATCAGAGGAGGGACAAGATTGGTGTCCCAAGGGCTTTGCCAAGTTGGGGCTCAAGTGGAAGCTGTGTGACACCCAGGATCAGGGCACTGCAGTCTTGGTGGGTGTGGAAACACCTTCTCCTGCAGGCTACAGCTGAAGAGGTGGGTCTATTGCAGCTTCCTCAATATTGTGGGTGGTGGGTGGCATTGCTTTTATGAGAGGACGTGGAAAGGGATTTTACTGTCCATCTCTTAGAAATATGTTCATTGAAGTTCTTTCCTGACATTCTGTGCCCCAGATGACTCATGGGGGAAAAAAAAAGCAGGTATTCCCTCAGAGAGCTGCTGCCTTTTGTCTTGGGCAAGGCTTGGTCACGAGCCTGTGAGATCCACAGTCTGGGACAAAGGACTGATGGGCAACATTCTCCCCAAGGTCCTGGGAACACAAGTTTGGACCCCTAAAAATTAAGCAGACACAGAGACAAAAAAAAATGCCCTGTTTATGCATTGTCACTCAGGTATCAGGACACAACCAAGAACCAAGGAACAATTAAGCAAAGTTCCTTCACATAAATCTGAGCACAGGCCCTCAATCATAGATTATTAATTTTAACTCTGGACACAAGTTTAATAAACTTGGTTTTAGAGTTTCCCAGCTCCAGTAATTTAACATCAGCAAATGGGAACTATGAGGGAAATCAGAGAGCAGGAAAACAAGGGAGGAGATAGAATAGCTGAAAACTGTCACCAGAACTGGACAGGATGAGGGGCCCAAGGCACAGATCACCACCCTACAACTCCACTATCCCTGAGGACATGCACGTTTACACAGGGTTGTAACCCATAGTTCAGTATGAATTTGTTTCAAATGGTACATATAGTATCCATAATAAAATAATTATGTTTTATTTTTTAAATTGTTACCATCTGCAAAAACAAATACTGAATCAACTACTCCAACTAAAAGGTAAAAAAAATTGGAATAAAGAATTTAAAAATAGAGAACACATGATATAGAAACAAGGCTGTAAATAACATTTGGACCTAAGTCTAAATAACTGCTATTAATTATTATGAACATTTAAGGCAAATGTAAAAAAAAATAAAAAGAACTACTTAAATTAAGATGTAATATAGCCCTGGCTAGGTAACAATATTGGTTAGAGCATCATCCTGATATGCCAAGGTTGTGGGTTTGATTCCTGGTTAGGGCACATACAAGAATCAACCAATGAATATATAGATAAGTGAAACAACAAATCTCTCTCTCTCTCATGAAACAAAAAAAAGGATGTAATACAAAATGCTAATGAACAATTGGAAAAATATCCAGATTATTTTAAAGAAATTATGAGATGAGCAATGTCAAAGAGAAACTAAAATCATATTAAATTTCATTTAACATTGGATAAATATTTATTTTACCCCTGTTATGTGTCAGGAGCTATACTGTGCTGGGGTTTTGGCAAAAAAAAAAAAAAAAAAACCAATACACACACTAGTTCTTGCCTGTATTGCAACCTAACATGTGACTAGACAATAAACAAGTATAAAAATATATAACATAATTTATTATTATGATACCTGAAACACAACAAAAATAAACCAGGAAAAGAGTGTCAGGGGACAGGCAAATGGTGAAACTGCTATTTTAGCTATGGTGTTCTTATAAATTCTCTCTTAAGAGGACACATTTAGATAGAGCTTCTGAAAATGCTAGGGTCATTCAGTGCAAGAGCATTACAGGAAGAGTGCTAAGGTCCTATGGCAGGGTTAAGTTTAATGTATTTGAGAAACAGAAGCAGAAGAAGACAGAGTGAGAAGGTAGCTGACTTTAAAGACATAGCTTGTATTCAAGTGCAATAGAATCTACTGTTGAATTCAATGTGGGATGTGATAGAAGAAACTAAGGAGAGATTTTAGGATCTACCCACTCTCCATCACCCTGACCCTGGGTTACTGGGTAAGTGGTGGAGCCAATTACTGTTATGGGAAAACAGGAAAAGAGTTACATGTGGAACAGTTGAGAGTAGAGAGACAGTGGGAGTTAGGGGGGAGATTCTATTGGGGATCTGGAGAGTTTGGACTGAAGATCAATGTCTGGGATCCATGAGAACACAGAGTGTACGTAAAGCTAGGGGACTGGGTGAGACAGCCCAGGTAGAGCGTGTAGACTCAGGAGCCAACAGATCCAAAAACTGGCTCTTGACGCATGCTGGCACTTAGCAATGAATGGGCAAGAAGAAGCATACTAAGGATTAAAAAGAATTCAAAAATCCAAGAGGAGCCACACAGAGTAGAGTCTTATAAGTGAATGAATGAAATCTCCAGAATTCTAAGTAGTTGCCTGAGAATTTGGGTAAATCAGATGAACACTAAAAACCCACCATCAGGACTTCTGGCCAAGATGGAGACATAGGTAGATATATTTTGCCTCTTTGCATAACCAAAAGAAGGACAACAAATTTAAAAACAAACAAACAAACAAAAAAAACAATCAGAACTGCCAGAAAAATTGAACTGTATGGAAGTCCAACAACCAAGGAATTAAAGAAGAAACCTTCATCCAGACCAGTAGGAGGGGTGCAGAGAGGCAGTGGAGCTGAGAGGAGGTGGCTGGAGGACTGGGCATGGAGGCAGCTGGCAGTCCAACATTTGTGTGCAGATAAACCAGGAGGAACAACTGGGGAGTGAGACAGATCTCGAAACCCAGGGTTCCAGTGCAGGGAAATAAAACCTCAAAACCGCTGACTGAAAACACCTGTGGGGGGTTTGGCAGGAGGAGAAACTCTCAGCCTCACAGGAGAGTTCATTGGAGAGACCCAAAGGGTTCTAAAATGTACACAAAACCACCTACCCAAGAATCAGCACAAAAGGGCCCAATTTGCTTGTGGGTATCAGGGGAAGTGACTTAAAGCCTGCAGAGAGCTGAGCAAGGGCATTGTTCCCTCTTAGACCCCTCCCCCACAGAGATTGCCACAACGCAGCAGCAGCATGGGTTGCCCCGCCCTGGCAAACACCTAAGGCTCCATGCTTTACTATGTAACAGGCATGCTGAGACAAAAAAATGTGGCCCAAACAAAGAACAGATCAAAGCTCCAGAAAAAAATACAACTAAGCAATGAAGAGATAGCCAACATATCACATGCAGAGTTCAAAACACTGGTAATCAGGATGCTCACAGAATTGGTTGAGTAAGTTTGCAAAATAGAGGAAAAAGTGAAGGCTATGCAAAGTGAAGTAAAGGAAAATGTACAGGGAACCAACAGTGATGGGAAGGAAACCAGGACTCAAATCAATGATTTGGACCAGAAGGAAGAAATAAGCATTCAACCAGAACAGAATGAAGAAACAAGAATTCAAAAAAAAAAAAAAATGAGGAGAGGCTTAGGAACCTCTGGGACAACTTTAAACATTCCAACATCTGGATCATAGGGGTACCAGAAGGAGAAGAGGAAGAGCAACAAGGGGAAAACTTACTTGAAAACATAATGGAGGAGAACTTCCCTAATCTGGCAAAGGAAATAGACTTCCAGGAAGTCCAGGAAGCTCAGAGAGTCCCAAAGAAGTTGGATCCAAGGAAACACACACCAAAGCACATCATAATTACATTAGCCAAGATTAAAGATAAGGAGAGCATCTTAAAAGCAGCAAGAGAAAAGGGGACAGTTACCTACAAAAGAGTTTCCATAAGACTATCAGCTGGTTTCTCCAAAGAAACCTTGCCAGGCAAGAAGGGGCTGGAAAGAAGTATTTGAAGTTGGAAAGGCAAGGACCTACCTCTAAGATTGCTCTATCCAGCAAAGCTATCATTTAGAATGGAAGGGAATATAAAGTGCTTCCCAGATAAGGTCAAGTTAAAGGAGTTCATCATCACCAAGCCCTTATTCTATGCAATGTGAAAGGGACTTATGTAAGAAAAAGAAGACAACCTAAAATATGAACAGTAAAGGGATAACAAATTCACAGCTATCAACAACTAAACCTAAAAAACAAACAAACAAACAAACAAAAAAAACCCAAAAACAAATGAACTAAGCAAACACTAGAACAGGAGGTGATTCACAGAAATGGAGATCTCATGGAGGGTTATCAGCAGGGAGGGGAGAGAATGGGGGGAAAGGTACAGGAAATAACAAACATAAATGGTAGGTACAAAATGGACGGGGAGGTTTAGAATAGTGTGAGAAATAGAGAAGCTAAAGAACTTATATGCCTCATCCATGGACATGAACTAAGGTGGAGGAACGCTGGTGCTAGGTGGGGTATGGGGCAGAGGGGAATAAAGGGAAGAAAAAAATGGGACAACTGTAATAGAATAATCAATAAAATATATTTTTTAAAAAAGAACCCACCATTAGATACAATGATCTTTTGTTCATTGGCCGTCTAGAGGGGGAGTACTGAGAGATGAATTCATAGATTTACAGAAAATTTAAAATTTTGACAATGATAGAGAAATGTCATATAAATTTCTTCAAGATAAAGCAAAATTCTAATATCATAAATATGCCTTTGAGGGGTCGTTTCCACCCTGCTCCTCTCTGGCCCACTGACCTGCTGCCTGGAGATCCCTGTTTCTAAGAGTGTGTCACAACTTTGGGTGATGTGGGGTCTGCAACCCCTGATGGAATCATTCCTTTTCCTTATAGTCAGTTTCACCCAGGAGAGAAATCAGCCCTTGATTCAGAAAAGGGTTAATGCAAACAACTTATAAAAGGGGGAAAAAATAAAGAACCTCACAGGGGGACTACAGAAGCAAGTGAAAAGGGATGGCTTGGGGGAGGTGGGATGCTCAGGAGTCCAGCAATGATCTGCCTTAGAGAAAACTAATTCTAATAAATAAGTGAGGGTTTTTGTTGTTGTTGTTGTTGTTGTTGTTGTTTTGTACTTTCAGTTTGTGTGTTTTCCATTTTTGCTTCATTAAATGAAATCAAAAAACAGAAGCTACATTTGCTAAGTGGAATTTATAGGAAAAAAAGAGCAAAAAGATGTGGTGCTTATGCACTGAGGAATGGTGTGGGGACAGCTTCTAACAGGGAGTAATATTTCCCCTGGACTTGTACAAATTTGATATAATTGCTCATTGAAAGAAAATCACCTATATTTTATTGTGCATGGTTGTGGAATTGATGTATGGTAATATTCCTTTTTCTTTTCTAAGTACTTCATGAAGGATAAAAAGAAAAATTCCATTGTGATAGTGTGGCATTCAAGATTTAAAGGTTGTGCTGCTGGACTTACAATTGAAATGCAAATCACTCTTTGCAAACAGCCTCCTGCTGAGGCCCAAATTTTTACAGATCAGGTTCTGCTGTCCTGATGAGGTGTCATTGAACGCCATTTCCCAGGATTCACAAATTAGTTGGAGTCTAAGGTATCATTTTCTACGTTATAATTGTAACTTACCAGAGGAAACTTTGTCACAAAAGACAGTACCCTGTGCTTCCATTATTTTTCCAGCTGCACCACCACTAAGGATTTTTTTCCCACACAATAAAAATACACACATCACGACCTCCCTCTCTGAAATACACACTCCTTGAATGTAAACATTTGGAGAATATTGGTGTGCTTTTCTTCCCTTTCTTTTTTAGAAGTGCAGGTGGTAAAATACTGGCTGCCATGAACTGCAGACAATAAATAAAAATTACCAGCTTCTTATGGCTGCCTGATAGAAATGTGCCAGCTTGGAAAAGCCTGATTCTCCAGACACAATGATTATCCGAGTAAAGAACTCCCTGGATGTTCATGTCCACCCACTGGCTGTTCCCTGATGGTCAGGTAAGGCCGGTCCAGTGCACACAGGCCTATCTGCCCTCAGACACAGGAGGACCTAAGACACCTGAAAGACCACCTCTCCCTCCTCAGGTTAAAAGGGCTAATGCTAGGTGATGGGCTAATGCATTGCACATGGGACAGAGAAAACAGGATGGAGAGTTTAAAAGCCGACGCTGAGAGAAGGAAATTATTCTCAAAAGCATGGCTGTATAGTGAAAACCCTTAAACTTGGTCTCATCACAGACCTCACAAGCTGAGTTGTCTGAGGAAAAGCACAGCATGCCTGCAGACATTAATCTCCTCATATGTAAATGTTCTGGATCAGAGTTTCTCAAACAGAAGTCTGAGAACCACCTGTCTCAGGAGCACAAGGGGGAGCTTGTTCTAAAAGGAGTCCCTAGGGGTTCATCCCAAGAGATTCTGATTTATTATACACCGGATAGGTTCCAGGAATCTGCAGTTTTACCAAGTTTCCCAGATGATTTTCATGCATACTGAATTTGAGAACCACTGCAGAAGATGAACTCTGAAATTCCCTCAGATTTAAATGCTTGAGAAATCCATACATTAGTCAACCATACCACCATGAAGACTGGTCCAGTAAACACAAATACCTATGTCTGTATCTATATCTATCTATATCTATATCTATATCCATATCATCTATATCTATATCATCTATATCTATATTTATCTATATCTTATCTCAAGAGAAATAGAAGGCAAAAGCCTCATTCTGGCAGGTTGCTATTTACACCTACTGCATATCACTTCACTCAGGTATACATTCAAAGGCTCCACCAGTAGGGCAAGCATGGTAAATTGTTCATATACTGTGTTCATAAAGTTTATTAATTTTTTCTTTAATGTTTTGACTATCTATGTAGTCTTTATGCTCATAATACTTTTGTGTACATGCTGAAAATAATTTCCTTCATTTTATCTGTGTTTATCTTTGTTTATATCAATGTGTATAAGTTTTCATTCGTAGGTATCCAAATACATTGAATTTTCTGTTAATATATTCTTCCATATCTATTAAACTTACAAAATCTCTGCTGTTGACCCAATATTTCAAAAATTTTTCTTTTCTGCCTTGTAATTTTTTGCCTGATAATTTTCTTTTGTAGTACCAATCAAATCTTTATTCCCTTCAAATGGTTAACAAATTGTATAATTTTCAATTATTCACAAGTTAAGGAGGCTGGCATAATATGCATGGTTATAATACTATTAATAATCCTGCCAATGAATACAGCAAATTACCTCCTCCACCCATAAAGCTTTCCTTTCAATAAACTCTTTACCCAATCATCAATTTACAATGCTAACATTTATCTTCACAAAAGATTAACCTTGTTTCTTCAGTTGACTCTACTTCCCTGGGCCCTAGTTACCTCAGTACGATAAAAGACATTTGTTTTAGATGATTCTCAAAAGCTTTCTCAACTTCAAAATTGTGTTATTCTTATAAGCACAGTGAATGTCTGTCATTGCGCTAACTAGACATGGAAACAACCTATCTTCCTTCGAGTGGGGACTCAGCACAACAGTCCTCAGGCCACATCTGGCCAGAGACCAGTTTTTATAAAGCACTTGAGCTAAGAATGGGTTTTATGTTTGTAAAGAGTCGTTAAATGACAATAATAAGAATATTTGACAGACACCCAGAAATTAAATGGAGCCTTCAAAGCCAAAAATAGTTGCTATGTGGCCCTTCAGTCTGGGGTCCGTCAGCTGATTCCTACTATCAGGTGACGGACGCCTGCTTTAGTGTGGCCAATCATACCTTGCTGTTACCAGCACCTCTGCAGAAGTACCATTGACAGAGAACATAACATGTGCCATGTTTTCTTTTCTTTGGGGCAGAAGCTTAGGACCCATTTCCCAGGCTTCCTTGCAGTGAGGGATGGCCAGATAACTGAACCTGGCAGAATGGGATGTGGGCAGATACAATGTACATCACTTCTAGACCTCTCCTAAATCTATCCAGTTAGAGAGCCATCACACTTTCTCTTCCGTATGCCAGTTGGATGGAGAGAGTCCAGAAGATACTGGCACTTGAGGAGAAGATGGAGCCATAATGTGGAGGGAACTCAAGTCCCTGAATGACCTAGCTATAAGCCATATATCAACAAAATGTATCACACTGAACTGCTTTTGGGTAAAATATAAACTTGCGTTGGTGAAGACAGTAAATGTGGGAGTTCACTACCACAGCTGGTATCTATCCCAACTGGTACAGCAGTTCTCTTGCCACAGCTTAGCTAGCACATTGCTTCCATCTGCTTTGAGCTGGGAAACTAGAGGAGCAACACTGATAAAAACAAAATTGGGACACTGGGAACTGGTCAGTTTCTTAGTGAAGGGAAAATTCTCTGACATCAATCAAGAACACAAGTTTGGTAGAGCAGAGACCTATGTCCATTTGCTGGTTAGATTGGGTCTGTTTTTTTCTGAGAGATAGCTTTGGAAAATAACTTTTTTTTTCCTCTGAAAGATAATTCCACTCAAAGAAGTGGAGTGTCAGACTGTCAACAAGAACTGCATTGATGCTCCCATTTTTCTACCCTAGGGCTGGGGATAATCAGAATTGAATGGCTTAAAGTGAGTATACTTGCATTTCAACTAACCAGTCAGAGTTTAGTTCTGAAGATATACAAAGAACTATACACTTTGGATATTCTTGTTATCTGGGAAATCATAAAAATAATCCTCATAAATTTCTAAGACAGAGACCTTCCCTGACCATATGAGAAATGCTGTTTCCAGATTGCTTGTGTATAACAACAACAAAAATCAACAAATAGATGTCACTATTAAGACAAAAATGTCCTATAGGTAAGGAGCCAAGAGCATGACCAAATTAAATAAGTGTAGGTTTGAAATCTTGCTGTACCACTTACTAACTATATGATCTTTTATAATCTCAATCTCTGTGTTATTTGGTTTTCTCATTTGTAAACAAGGGAAATTATAATAAAGATACCAACTTGTTAGGGTTGTAATAAAGATGAAATTATCATCTTTAAATAATTATGATAAAGATGAGCTATTATCTTTAACTTAAAACAGTGCTGGCCCGTAATAGGTATTCATTCATTCTAGTTATTATATGATTCAAAATCAGGGGATGAACCCACGAGGCAAGGCTCAGCATCACACTTCAGAAATCCCCATGCCCGCTCCTCTCAGTCCTGCATTTCCGCAAACACCTTCCTGGTGTTTCATCTTAGTCTACATTTTCCAGTTATTCCTTCCCAGACAGAATTTGAGATCAAGGTTGAGCAATAGATATAGTTGTAATAAGTGGACCGAATGTGGAGGGCATTTCACTTGGATGTAGTAACAGGAGAAATACACAAAGTTAGGAAAGTATGGGTGTGTTTGATTAAATTAGATTTGGAGGCTGTTGTCTTTATAGTGCAGCTTTTTAAATTTCTTTCACAGTCCTACATTTTAAAAGTGAGACTTAGAGACTAAACGTTCTTCCTGTCTTCTCTAGAGATAAGAAGCAACTCTCGTTTCTTTCAAAACACTGTAATCTTTACATATGTGTAAGGCCTCTTTTTATTTTGAATTGGAGGAAAAGAAGCAAGAAGTAAGTCAGGGTCAGAAGAAAAAAGTTCAGTTTGCGGAAAATCTTCAAGTTGCTATGATATACACACACACATATCTTTAAGTTGCTATGATATATATATATATATCTTCAAGTTGCTATGAGATAGATAGATAGATAGATAGATAGATAGATAGATAGATAGATAGACAGATGTCTTCAATTGCTTACTGCTTACCAGTGAACAAAATTCTGCAGGTTCAATTATTCTGAGAATCTAGAGCTATGCACATTGTATTTTTAATTGGTATGCCTGGTTTTCCTTTGTTAAATTTTATAGTTTCTCTGAGCAAAGCACAAAGAAATATATTCCCATTCACTGCATTAGAAGAGCTTGTTTGTTTTCTTTGAGAAAACAATTTTATCTAAGGTTTATAGTCACCTATTTGCAATCTCTTAAACAACTTACAGTTTATCATGGACAAAAATATATTCACATACTCTATGCAATAAGAACACACTAGTTTCTCCTATTAATTCAGAATTCTTAGTCCATCCTACATGGTTATAGTCTAGCATAGTGATATAAAAGGAATTTTATATATTTTAGTTCTGTCCCTCTACCGGCAGTGGAAATAAATCCCAAAGTATTTCAGCAGGTGCTATTAATATGCAAATAACAGAGAATACACTATTTCTAATAGACCTCCCAACTGCATGGGAGGCGTCACTGTTGGAACAAATTAGCTTTGTGTAATTTGCATGCTTTTCACAACCTCCTGGGATTATATTTTAGATCAGAGACAATAAAAGCATATGCAGTTAGCTTAAAATGTAACTAATTTTAGACTTTGAAACAATTTTAACCTAACTTCTTTGTGGTGTTAAACAGCTATTTGCAAAGAAACTTTTATAACAGTCTATAATTTTCATAGCATTGAATCACCATTAATGGCTCCATCTATCTATAGCATGAAAACAACTATAGGGACAGACCAGGTGTATGGGTTTCTCAATGGACTGAAAAGACCCAATGGGTGGTGAACTGGAGACCTGGGATTATGCATTGTTTGGACAGCTACCAATGATAGTAAGAATCAGGAGAAAACATAAAATTGGCACAAATGGAGTGATCAGCTGAAACAATTCATGGTCAGCCAGAGGACCTAGCCAGAAAGATAAAGCAAATGTATTGAGCTCACAATGTAAGCTTCACAATGTCCAAATAAATAAAACAATATCTAAATAAACTAATAAATAATATTGAATTGTTTTAACTATTGCAATTTGCATCTTACAAATAATGTGTTTTTAGAACTATTATCCCTTGCCATAGAAATTAGGGAAGTTCTTTTCAAAATATTCATTGAATCTGGCAGCAACCAAAGTCATAAGTGACTGGGGTTTGAACATAATTTACCAGGACTATGTTTTCTTGTAGTTCCGCAATGGAAAGATGAAAACTGCACCAACCTGTGCATATTTCATTGAGAAAATAAAGTAATTTCAATCCCTTCCTGGACTGGGTAAGCCAGGTTTTTTGATAAAAAGTATATAGGTGATTTTTCAACTCTGTCCTCACATGAAAATTAAATTGAAGAAATTAAATAATTAGATGTTTAAAGCTTAAATGTCACCTTTGGGTATAAGGTTTAGATTTAGAGCCCAAATTATCCAATGCCTGAATATTCTGCATTTTCTTTTGTTGATATAAACACAGCATCATAAATTTAAAATATAAATGTGTCACATGAGAAAAATCTCATAAATGGGAGTTATTTAAGATTTATTCTCTAAATATGATTCTTGTTCATCAGTTCAGTAACCAGTAGCTGACCATAGGTAAAACATGACTTGGAGAGAGAAGAAAAATAAAAGCTAACTTTGCTATGAAGAAAGAATATTAGTATGTAGTGGTCATTCTAATATTTCTTTTTTTCTTTTTTTTTAAATTGTAACTTTTAAATATTTTATTTTTTCTCTTTTTTAAAAAAGTTATTTTAATTGTTGTTCTTGTACAGTTTTCTGTCTTTAACTCCCATCCCAGCCCACCGCTAATATTTCTGGTAACATTACAGGCAGATTCAATTCAAGTAATTTCTGCCCCTGAATCTTGTTGAAATGTGTGAATCAACTTGCTATAAATAATTTGGCCATCATCATTCCCTGGATTGACAATGCAAAAAGCAATTGATTTAAATGTGATAAATTTAGCTAAATCAAAAATAAGGCATATGTATATATTTACATATGGATACAATAACATTTTTGCTTATGAATTTAAACTTTGAAGATATTATTTTTATTTAGTAATTACATTTAAAAAATTAGTCTTATATGTCAAATGGAAAGAGGAACCATGTAGTGTACACACAGACAAAGCTGGACACTATGGAAAAGAATTCTTTGAACATAAAAACATAGTTATATCAAGAATGATAATTTTGTAACAAAATTGAGATTATCTAATACCAAGTTGATATAAATGGTACATTATTACACATAACTTTAAATATGTCATAAATTTTTTATTATTAAACTATAGCACAGCTTGTATTTGGTATACTATTTCTTCTTCAATACATTCCCTTCTATACTAACTAACCCCCTTAGAGCTTTGTCCTCAGTCCAGGTTTTTTCTCTTTCTTGTCTAATAATATAACCCAATGAATGGCTCTCTTTGTTGATAATTCCCAAGCAATGACATCAGATCATATGATTTTTTTCTTAAGCTATGGACTCAAATTCATTCCACCCCATGCACCCTTCAATGTCCAACTAAAATATGGACTCTACTCTGAAAGCCTCACTGCTGTTGCAGCTCACACCCAGCTCTCTTTTCTCAGGAGTCCCATTGCCCTTCAATTATTCAATTATCAAAATAGGGCACTTCCTAAATCTTTAAATTATATTGGAAATGTCTTATTTTGTCTGACTAAACTGTATGCTTCCTGAGAACAAGGTTTATTGTTGCCTGCTGAGACCAATTCTAGAAATAGAGCAGGGACTCCAGAAATAGTTAATGAACATTAATAACATTTCCATATGCATTAATTTATTTTCTCACATACTCTTCTGGATATAAGAAGAAGTTTATCACTGATGCCACCTTCCTCCATTTTTTAAGTAGATATTTACTGATTCCACTCAGGTTGATTAACGGTGGAAACCTGGAACACACTTTCAGACTACACTCATTTAGCTCTGCTTTTATGTACATCATTAGGTACATCATTTATCTCCACCGTGTCTCAGCCTCTCTGTACAATAATAAAGACTCAATCTCTCCACCCCCTGAGCTGCTATGAGGATTACCCATGCAACATGCTTTTCATGAATATGTTCTAAAGGTAGATTTTTATAAACAGAGACTGGTGGCTCTTGGTATTCCAGTTCTGGCCAGCACTGCTTTGAGCTTCACTGTGTGAGAGTGGTGGAGGGAGGGCCCTGGCTGCCTCTCCAGTGGTACAACACCGAATGTCCTCATCTTTAGCTATTTGTCTGGCAGTTGCATGAAAAAAACCCTTTCTGGTCTCTGCTTTTCTCCTGGAGTAGGGGTTTGGACATGATCTCCTCACCAGCTGATTTCAAGTCAAGGAGAACTTTTTTGGCAGCTGATGTGAAACAAATTCTAGTTGGATGTGCTCAGGGCCTCAAGCCATTGACCTGTTTTTATTTTACTGAAAAAGAGCAGAGCAGGGAGACTTGGCCCGATAGCTTTTATTTTAGTAGCACACAGCAAAAGAGCTCTGAGTCCAGTGGTAGAAAGTTGTTTCATGTATTTCCACCAAAGAACTCAAGAAGATTATTAGTTTTTCTTCTTTTCCTGGACGACTAAAGTTTGCTCTTCTAGGTAGATCACACAAATATAGGCCAGAGAAGATATTTCTTTTCTAGGAAAATGCCATATTTTTTACTCATAAAAATATCCCAAGCACTATCCAGGTTTAATAATCAGAACAGTTTTGCCTTTCCTTAGAAATCATTGACTCTCACCTCCCACCACCAATGCCGCATTCTTTGTTAAAAACAGAACTTTTTCTTCCTGATATTTTGAGAGATGACAGTGCTGAACATAGGTTTCTTTAGCAAATTTCTCATACCTTTTCCCCCATGTATCTTTATGGACTAAAGGCAATTCCAGTGATTAATACTGGAAATCCCCTTCTTTGCCACAAGAAATGAGTCCATGTACTCAATTTTTTTATTGGTCATGAAAATGATCACAATTTGCACTCATTAAACATCGCATGTGACATAGACACTATGGTAGCAGTTTTACATCGTCTCCCTTAATCTGAAGAACTCTCCTGAGGGGAAAAGAACGTTATGTTCATTTCAAAGATCAGAAAATTGAGCCCCTAAAGGGCCAGAGTAAAACTGCTAGATAGTGGCAGAACCAACATTTATATTCAAGGCAGACTGATTGCAGTTTCCATGTTCTTTCCATAAGACAACTAAAAAGGAATAAATCAATAGTCATAAATAAACATAACTACATATACAAACGCACGCATATGTACACCTTCACACAGATTACCTGTTTCTGAGACTTCACAAAACCTAAAATAATCTTTAGTATTCAACAAAACCAATTATTAGATAATTGAAATTATCATTTCAATAATAAGTAGATGAATTAGGTACTATCAATACAGTACCTTTGTCATGTTGTAAGTCATAGTTTTAGAATGTTATAGGTACGGATTCCTATATAGAAATATTTCCATGTCTATCTTACACAGAAGACTTGATGAGCTAGAATAAGTGTTTCCCCAAACCAGTCTGTTGATTTAATCTCACCCTTTTATAACCGCACATGACCCTGACCAAGCAGACTATAGTGCTAGAAGGACATGCAGGCAGATACTCAGTGGACATCAGGTGTTTCAGCTGGAAGGGGCTTGAGGAGACATTTGAATGAAGGTGAGGTGAGAGAAAGTTACCATCTGCAAAAGAAGAGGATGAAGACCCAGATTCTGATGTGGGGCCCTGAACCAGAGCAGAACCAGCAGCATCCTGATTTGAAGTTCAGCTTTTGACAGACTGGCCTAGGGTACCTAACTAGCCCTGACCACAGCAGGTATTGTTTCCACAACTTGCAGTAGGACCTAGCCTACAGATGGTTAAACACTCACAGCTTCAAAGGAATTAATAGGCAGAGAGCTACACAAATCACCCCAATTCTCTTCTCTACAAGAAGAGAAATTTCTCTCATCTATGTCTTAGCTTTTTTAAGCTTTCTAAAGGATGATTACTTTCTAGTAGACCATGGTAATATGTGCTTAAGAAAAAATGAAATTAAACCAGGGTTTCAGGAATTCTTTCATAATGTAATCTGAGCCAATCTTTATTAATGAGGCCAAAGTATTTCCCATCTAACTAAAGTCCTTCAATTACATAAATATGTTAGTGGAACCATTCTTTATACCTTCATTTACAGCCCATTTAAGTCAGAAACTGAGTTTATTTGGTTTACTAACTGGACATTGAGCACTATTTGAGCAGTTTAAGAACTATCAACAGTTGCAATGGCCCGTAATAAATATATGTACAATTATTTCTATATAGATTGTCCTTTGTAGTTGAAAGTGACATTGCCAACATACTTACTAATCACACGCCTAACTGTTATACACAGCTAGGAATTTAGTGTATATTTGTATGGGGATTTTCCATTTTAGAGCATTCACATTATCTCATTTATTTATCAATGTAATTCAATATATTATAATTAATTATTACTATTACTAAATACCATTAAAAAGTAAAATTCAAAGATGTTAAGTAACCCAAGAGGAATAACACCAGAAAATGGGATACCAAAATGCTGATCATATTGTACCATAAATAAGCATAATTATTCTCCTGTGTAGTTGTTATCCAAAATCCTGTGTTGCTGTCATATTCAATACTGGTCATTTATATGAAATGCAAAGTCCATTTATTAAAAATATAGTTATTTACTTAACTTCACATTTAGTTAAATCTTAACTTCTTTCAATAATTTCTTATTGGGGTATGTAAATTACTTACTTGGGGTTTACAAATTCATCATAGTTTCAAATATAATGGAATTCTGCAGAAAAGAATCTGAAAATAATATTCTCCAAGACTTATATTTTATTTACATTTTTAGTTATAAATGTAACCATATATTTAATTTTAAAGTATACCAGACAGTACACAAACATTACAGAGTTTTCTTTAATTCTCAATATATTAAAAGTACACAGTTTAATTTAAGTATATTCTTAGAGGTTTGGAAAAAGGCTGAAAAACTTTATCAATATAATTTTATACTTTAAAGCCTATATATTCAAGGATTTGTTTTGTAGATTTTCACTGGTATGGTATAGAATTCATGAAAATTACTTGGTTATGTCATTTCAGACATAGAAGAAAAAAGGCTTTTATTGATTTCTTTCTTTTCATATCACCTTTTCCCTGAAAATATGCTTTCAAACATTGTTTAGGATAATTAATATAGGGAAAGGGAAATATCTGACTAGATGTTTTGAATGCAGCCTTTCCCTAAGTCCCAATGAAGTATCTATAAAAGTCAACAAAAATGTGAAAATTTCACAAAACTTGAATAAGTTACAGTGATGTTACTGCCAAAAGTTAGGAAAATGACACAAAATGTAGTTGAATGAATAGTACAAGTAGCAATTACACATATGTTGCTAAAACAAGGCATTCTGCTGGCCTGAAAGAAAGAAGGGGAATAATTTCTCTCTCCATGATTGCCTGTCTTTAAAGCAGAAATGCTTCCCCCCTCTACCATGAGAACATGTTGCTGCATAATTGTGTTTAAATGTTCGTGCCCTCCCCAGATTCATATATTGAAACCCTAATGCCCAATCTGATGGTATTAGGACATGGGGCCTTTAGGAGGTGATGAACTCATGAAGGTGGGGCCCTCATAAATGGGATTAGTGTCTTTTTAGGAAGAGACAGGACAGAGATGAACTCTCTCAGCTGTGTGAAGACAGAGTGAGAAGGCAGCTATCTATAAGCCAGGAGGAGGAGTCACACCTGAATCGAACTATGTTGACACCATAATCCTGGACTCCCAGTCTCCAAAACTATGAGAAGTAAATGTTAGAGTTTATGTTACCCAGCCTATGGTATTCGTTATACCAACCCAAGTTTACTAAGACAATAGATATTTTATTTCAACACAAATTATTTATTTTCTTCTTCATCTTTAAATTTCTCCTTCACTCAGACACTGAAATCTTCAGGAAACAAATGATTAGGAAATATGGAGATGCTAATAGAAATCCACTTCTTCTTTGAGACATAACCACAATCATTTTAATGTGGCTGGGATCAGTGACAGGAGGACAGCTGTTGGGAGGACATGCTAATAACTGTAGGTTGGTTGAACTTCACTGGTTCAGAGTCCATGAATCATGCAGTGAATGCTGGAGATAATCTTAACTCAGTCCAGAAGAGATGCATTTAAAATCGGCTCTACAGAAATGAATTGAGACTAGAATCTTAGTAATAGTTTTTATATACTTAGTGGTTCTAAGTATGAGTAAAGCCAAATAAGCACACACATGTCAACTGCTAGAAAAATAGTGAGTGTGCTTATATTATAGCTTTCAATCCAGTGTCAGTAGAAAAAGTTAGAATACTATTTGACATTGAACATTATTCAAAAATAGGGCAGTTGACAGCTAAGTGAGGTGGGGGAGATTTAGGGGTAGAGGGATTGAGCATAAAGGAAAGGACTCATGGACATGCACGATAGTGTGGTGATTGTGGGGGAAGGGCGGAAGGGGACTAAATAGTAATGAAAAATATAATAAAAAATTAAAAAACACGTGACAGAGAGAAAACAAAAAACCAAAGAAAATAGGAGTCAGTTCAACCAGGCAAACAGAGTCATATAAAAACCATGCTGAGTTGTAAAAAGAACATGTTAGTTATACTATGAGATTGAATGTAAGAAAAGATAATAAATAACTTGAAATTAACAATAGTAAAATTAAAGCCTGGACAGTGGAAAATGAAAAACAAATAAAATTAATACATAGAGGGCAAATTTTAAAAGTTCTCCCAGAATAATAAACAAAGAAAAATTATGAGATAAATCATAAAAAAATGACACAAATGTGAAAAACTGATATTTTTGAGAGACACTAGAAAAAAATACAACAGAAGCAATAGCCATTGTGAAAAAGGAGAAACATTCTAGCTAAAGCCTGAATTAAAACTTAAAAACACCTGCAAATGTCCAAGAAGGAAAAAACAGCTTACCTATAAGTAAACAAAATTAAATCTGGCCTGAGATTTCTCCTTTACATCAGTGAACAACATGAGACCATGAGGTAATAGTCTACAGAAATCTTTGGGGGAGCTTTATGATTAAAATGTGAATAAAATGTCAAACTTATATTAATATGTGAATAACAATATATATGGGAAAATAAATTTAGTATCCTTTTTCCTTTTTGAAAAGAATTATTTAAAAACTTCTTGGAGACTTATTCCAGGCAATTGAAAGATAAGTCAAGGTTACAAAGTCAAAAAAAGGAAGTAGGGTATTGCATAATATTTTTAAAATATTATCATTCTGTACATTAAAATCAGTACTGCAATCAATACATGTTAAAAAGTAATTTGTATTGCTATAACCAAATACAAAATATAATACAGAAAACAAAAATATTATGAAAGATAAAATATAATACAATATATAATCAATTAATATTAATCTATGACTCAAGTTCTAAAAAACTAATTCTAAGAAGGAATTAAAAGTAAAATTGTACTAATTTTCTCAAGTTATTGGTAGAGTCTTAAAATACTGCTTTAATATTTTAAATCATTTATTTAATTATCAAATCACATTCTTTTTTCTCTTTTCTTGTGATGAGAATATTTTTTTACTGTTGTTCTATTATAGTTGTCCCAATTTTTCCCCTGTTGCTCTCTACTGCCCCACCCCACCCCCACAGACAATTCCTGCCCTATTGTCCATGTCTGTGCATGTTTGTAAATGCTCCTTGACTAGACTCTTCCCCTAGTTTACCCCCATCACCCCCTCCCACTACCCCTCTGGTCGCTATCAGTTTGTTCCTTGTTTCCATGCCTTTAGGTTTATTTTGCTCATTTGTTTGTTTTGCTCATTAGGTTCTTGTTATAGATGAGGTCATATGGCATTTGTCTTTTGCTGCCTGGCTCATTTCACTTAGTATAACACTCTCCAGTTCCATTCATGCTGTCAGGAAAGGTAGGACCTCCTTCTTTCTTTCTGCTGTGTAATATTCCATTGTGTAAATGTACCAGTTTTTTGGTCCACTCATTTACTGATGGGCACTTAGGCTTCTTCCAGCACTTGGCTATTGTAAATTGTGTTGCTATGAACATTGAGGTTCATAGATTCTTTTGAATTGGTGTTTCAGGGTTCCTAGGGTATAATCTGAGATGGAACTGCCAGGTCAAAAGGCATTTCCATTTTTAGATTTTTGAGGAAATTCCATACTGTTTTCCATAGTGGCTGCACCAGTCTGCATTCCCACCAACAGTGTACTAGGGCTCATATTAAAATAATATAACAATAAACTTTTCTGGACATGCATCCTTACATATCTGTTTTAGCATTTTAAGAAGACAAGTTTCTACAGGTACAATATTTGTTTTAGTGAGTACTCACATTTTTTGTTCATTTTAGATAACAGCATTTAGCCTTTTCTCAAGAAATCCTACCTATAACCTAAGTTAAATCCCTAACACTGGCTCTTGAAACAAGCACAGTATTTCATCTGGCAACTTGCTTCTGCTTCCTGAACAAGGAACTCCTAAAGCCACAAGGTAAGCATCTAGTGCTTCTTCCCCCATATGTATATCGTGCCTTAGGGAGTTTTAATGAAATTTTGTATTTACTAGTCTGAGAAAATAAATATTTAGTTTTGTTCAGAAGGCCACTGAAATTGCCAATAGTGATCACTTACGTGAGGACATAGATCTAATTACAAATAACAACGAAACAGACAAGCAAGGCTAAATGTACTTTGGGAAAAAAAAAACAAAAACAAGAAACACTAGAATATAGAGTCATAAGGCTGAGTTCTGAGATGAAAAAATATCCTAAGAAAACAGATGTAATGTAGAAAATAAAAGACAATTTTAAATTAGTTAAATTTGTTATCCTAGAGTCAATGAATGCAAGTGGAAAGTAAATACATACTGTTGTGAAGAACAAAAAAAACAAAAAAGGCAAAACAAAAAACAAAAAGCCCCACAAGCACTTGGAAATTGTAGACAGAGTTACTAAATTGGAAAGTAATAATAGTAGTGCTGAGGGGTTGCAGTAACAGTGCTTAAAACTGAATTAATAATGTAGATTGCAAGGAACAATAATAGCAAGATAAATCAATACAAGTTATAGTTCACTCTAAATAATATTTGATGTCACAGTTATTAAATGACTATTAGTTTTAAATAAGAAAAGGCATAATATGCAACCTGTTTGGAAAGAATTTCTAAATAACTTTCATAAGATCTAGGTGAAGAAGAAAGTTAAAAAGAGAGGAGGGATGTACAAATAGTACTATATCAATGGAGAAAGTACAGGAAAGTGAGATGAGATTTGTTGAATGCTTAAAAGAGGAGACTAACTTTTTTTAGTCATCTTACTTGAGATATGAACACAGTAAAGTGTGCCTATTTTAAGTGTATTTTTTGACAATAGACAAATGTAAACACCTGTGTAACCATTACCACAATCAAGATAAAGAATATTTATTTCACCAAAGTGTGTCCCTTTTGCTCCTGCTCATTTAGTCTCACCCATCTAGCCTAAGTCAATTGTTGACCTACTTTCTGCCATTAGAAATTAGACACTTTTTTCTATGGTTCCATAGTAATGGAATCATACAACATGTACTCTTTTGTGAATGGCTTCTTTTGCAAAGTATGTTTTTGAAATTCATGTTGTTTCAATTATCATTCATAAGTCTCTATTTATTTCTGAATAAAATTAACTGCACAGATACACAATTTCTTTATCCATTCCTGTGGATGGACATTTGAGTTGATTCCTATTTAGGGCTATCAATATATAAAGCTTCTATGTAAGGGTATGAAAACATGCTACTTTCAGAGCAGGGTGTTAAATGTTTATAAATTCAACTGCTGGATTATGTGTAGGGTGTATGTTTCCCAGTCACTCTTCTCCTGGCCTTATGGAGTTTCACAGTATGGAAGTGCAGATTAGTATCAGCCAACAACACAAAGGGATCCCAGCCACTTTGGGAATCCCCCTTTTCACATAGTTCCTTTCTTTCCAGTACTTTTCTTCTCAAATTCAAGTTCACTCCATCTTCTTGAATATCAATGTGTCTCTTCAATTCAATGAGACCTCTGGGCACCCATGGAGAACTTCTTTCCTGTGTCCATGTTTGGGAATTGGCTTTAGGCAGAAAGCTGGGGCAATCTTTGGGCTAAATTCATTTGTTTACCTTGTCTGTGGGATCACAATTCTACTTGGCTTATTAGTCAATATGTGAAAAAAATCACTTCAAATATTTTGCCTAGTTGCTTTTTTTATTATGGGAAGTTAAGATTGGATTTTATTAATCAGAATTAGGATTTCATATTGATTAACTTTTAATTGAATAGAGAATGTAATTGTTTGCAAATTAAGGAAAAACAACTATTAGAGTACAATAAAAAATAGAAAAGATATTTCCAAACTACTGGAAGAAATAAAATAGGAAATAAAAAAGAAACAATAATGAAATTAGAAATATCAGGAAATGCAAACAATAAAATAGACAAAAGTAATAATCACTAAATGTGGAATGAATGGTTGGAATTGTAAGGGACAAAACACAATGTTTAGATTGGGTTTAAAAATTTAACTCTATGCTCTTTACAAGATACAATACATATAATTAAAAACATTAATGAAATAATTTGGAAATAGTAAGATGGTCTTATTCTTGATTTTGCTATATAGAAAATATAGCTTAATGTTATTTAATAATTAACATTGAATTGAATGAGTAAAGCTGAAATAATATTATTGAAGAAGATAAAAAGGAAAAATATAGTTATCATAGTAGGAGTACCATCTACAAAATAAAGGAAATAATTTTATTACATTTAGAAATATTAAAAATTATAGAAACAATATCAAACATAATTATCATAAAAATGTAAATGGATACAACTGAAAACATCTTTAGCTAACAGTAATAAGGAGACTTCTATATATTACTTACTCTATTTTTTTACATGCTTTAGTTTTATTCTGACCTGCTTCAAAGTAACCTTGACATTGACAAGTTTTAAAACAAGATTGATTTATTTTAGAATCAGGTTTTTGTTTTCATATTTTTCTTTTTTTTCTATTGTTGTTCAAGAACAGCCATCCCCACCTCCCACCCTCAATCTTACCCCACTTTGGCTTTGTCCATGTGTCCTCTATACATGTTCCTGAAAACTCTTCCCCATCCCCACATTATCCCCTCTGACCTCCCCTCTGGTTACTGTCAGTGTGTTCTTTATTTCAATGTCTCTGGTTATATTTTGCTTCCTTGTCTTATTGATTAGGTTCCCCTTATAGGTGAGATCATATGGTATTTGTATTTTACCACCTGGCTTACTTCATTTAGCATAATGCTTTCCAGATCTATCCATGCTGTTGCTAAAAGGTAGGAGCTCCTTCTTTCTTTCTGTTGTGTAGTATTCCATTGTGTAAATGTACCATGGTTTTTTGATCCACTCATTTATTGATGGGCATTTAGGTTGCTTCTAACACTTGGCTATTGTAAATTGTGCTGCTATGAACACTGGGGTGCATAGTTTCTTTTGAATTGGCATTTTAGGATTCTTAGGGTATAATACCAGCAGTGGAATCACCAGCTCAAAAGGCAATTCCATTTTTAGTTTTCTTTAGTTTCCACAGTGGCTGTACCAGTCTGCAACTCCACCAACAGTGTACTAGAGTTGTCTTTTCCTCACAACCTGCCCAGCGTCTGTTGTTTGTTGATTTGGTTATGATGGCCATATTGACCAGTGTGAAGCGGTATGTTATTGTGGTTTAAATTTGCATATCTCTGATGGTTAGTGGTGCTGAGCATCCTTTTGTATATCTCTGGGTCCTCTGTATGTCCTCCTTGGAGAAGTGTCTGTTCAGGCCCTTTGCCCATTTCTTTATTGTGTTGTTTTCCTGGAATGGAGTTGTATGAATTCCTTATATATTTTGGAGATCAAACCCTTATCCAAGGTATCATTTGCAAATATATTTTCCTACACAATTGGTTACCTTTTAATTTTGTTGATATTCTCTTTAGCCATGCAGAAGTTTTTTATTTTGATGAAGTCCCATTTGTTTATTCTTCCTTTTATGTCCCTTGTTCTAGGGGACATTTCAGTGAAAATATTGCTGCATTGAATATCTAAAATTTTCCTGCCTATGTTCTCCTCTAGGACTTTTATCATGTGGCAACTTATATTTAAGTCTTTGATCCATCTGAGTTTATTTCAGTGTATGGTGTAAGTTGGTAGCTGAGTTTCTTTTTCTTTTTCTTTTTTTTTTTTTTTTGGCATGTAGCTGTCCAGATCTCCCAACACCATTTGTTGAAGAAGTTATTTTTACTCCATTTTATGTTTCTGCTCCCTTTGTCAAATATTAATTGATCATAGAGACTTGGGTTTATTTCTGGGCTCTCTGTTCTGTTCTATTGGTTTATGTGCCTGTTTTTATGCCAGTACCAGGCTGTTTTGATTACTGTGGCCTTGTAATATAGTTTTATACCTGGCATTTATATCTGGTGATCCTCCATACTTTGCTATTCTTTCTGAAAATTGCAGTGGCTATTCAGGATCATTTATAGTTCCATACGAAGTTTTGAAATTTTTGTTCTATATCTGTGAAATATGTCATTGGTATTTTAATAGAGATTGCATTGCCATTTGTTTGTGTCTTCCTTAATTTCTTTCTTCAGTGTTTTGTAGTTTTGTGCATATAGTTCTTTAACCTCCTCAGGTTTATTCCTAGGTACTTTATTTTTCTTTTTGCTGTATCAAATGGGATTTTCCTGATTCCTGTTTCTGATATTTCATTGTTGGTGTACAAAAATGCCTTTGATTTCTGAATATTGACTTTGTATCCCATTGTTTTGTCAAATTCACTTATTTGGTTTAGTAGTTTTTTTGGTGGAGTCTATAGGATTTTCTATGTACACTATCATGTCACCTATAAACAATGACAGTTTTGCTTCCTCCTTTCCAATTTGGATGTCTCTTATTTCTTTTTCTTGTCTGATCACTGTATCTAGGACTTCCAATACTATGTTCAATGGAAGTGGTGAAAGCAGACATCCTTGTCTTGTTCCTGATCTTAGTGGGAAAACTTTTAGGTTTTGCGAATTGAGTATGATGTTGGCTGTAGGTTTCTTGTACATGACCATATCAATAGATAAGGAAAAAGTGTTTGATAAGGTACAGCACCCATTTATGATAAAAACACTCAGTGAAGTAGGAGTAGAGGGAGCATATATCAACATAATAAAGGCCATATATACTACCTACCCATAAAAACACATCACAGTAGCTAGGGAGTATAAATGGAATATTGGGTAAAGATATATCAGGCAAACTAGAAACTGAAATGATACATTAATACTAAAATATAGAATTCTATCAATAAAAAATAATGATTTTGTGTTGAGAGAAGATATTCCTGGAGGTCAGTGCACAAGAGTCAATTATGCATCACTTCTTAGCTTCACATTCAGTGATGTTACATAGATAGCTTAAAATTGGCCATGGTTGTAGTACTTAATCCTCAAAATTTGGCCAGTCTTTTAAATCAGACACCTACCCCCACTCCTAGAGATCTGGTTGTTAAAATATTTTCCAACACACCACTGCGTATAACTCAAAATGAATATGTAACAGTCATGACTCTATATGACTCAATACAGAACTTAGAAATGTAGGACACAAGCTTATAAGAAATTCAACGACAAAATGACAGAAGCTCAATATTTGTGGGAGAGATTAATACATATCTGTCAGCCTTCCATGATTCAAGTAAGCACACACACAAAATACAATAAAATAGATGGCGGAGAGAGAAGATGGTGCCATGGTAGGAGGATGCACATCCTTCTTCCCCCTACACACAGGAGAAAAACCTGGCTGATTTACAGCAGAGCACAGCAAAACAGACACCAGAAACACAGCATATTTGAAAACAGGAGATCAAAAATTGCAGTGGACATTGAAAAACCAGATGGTAAGGAGAGTACTCCAGCAGCACGGAGACCAGTGCGGGACTGAGATCCTGGGCCAGTGCTGGCCATAAGACTCTAGGGAGAGAGGGGGTCGGGTCAACCACTCCCTGATCAGCCAAACACGGTCTCTCTTGGCAGCACCAGGATAAACCTGGTTGCTTGAAATGTCACAGAGAGGTATCTCATAGCCCTGGGAGGACTGTGCATGGGAGCTCATATGACTGTTTATGACCACACACCATTGGGAACAGCTGTGTGGGCATCCATAGGTGCCAGCGCACCACCAGGGGACCTGTGCTGTAGTCGATCGGGGCTATGGACTCTCGGCGCCTGCGCACCATTAAGGAGCAGCAATACGGTCTCTAGACTCCCTTGCACCATTGGGAACTGGTGTGGACTGCTGGGAGACCTTAGACACCTGTGTGCAAACTGCTTGGGGGTTGATTCCTGCTCAGAGGACAGTTGGCAACTATGCATGGAAGGCTGAAAGATCATTAGCTCTTGCATGGGCATGACCACAGTAGGCACTCCTCAGAAGATATGCCTGAGCCCTGTGAAGAGAGGCCCCAGGCTAGCTCTGAGGACAGTAGGCCAAAGATAACTGAGTGCTGAACAGGGAGAAAAACAATATGGTCACCCCTTGGCCACTGCAGTCAGTAAGACCAGAAAAACCAGCTTGGCAAGATTGATAACAGCAGGATTTGGTGTTTTGGGTGTTTTGTTGTTGTTGTTGTTGTTGTTGTTTTGGGTTTTTCGGTGTGTGTTTTTTTTCTCTTTTTTTATTATTAATTTTTCATTATTTTGATCTTTTTTACCCCTCAACTCCTTTTGCTTCTTGTTACTTCTTTCTTGTTTTATTCCTTCTTCCTTTCTTTCCAAGCTTATCTCTTCTTCCTCTCTCTTTTTTCCTTTTCATCCTGCTTCTCTTTATCCTCTTTTCATTTATTTTTCATTCTTTCTCTTCTTTTCTTTTTTTCTTCCTCTTTTCTCTTTTTAAACACCTATGAGTGAGACAAAAAAAAAACAAAACAAAAGAAAACAAAAAATCCCTGGAACTATGGAAAGACCAGAGTTGGTCCCAAAGAGGAGGAATTTCAACATCTGAGACATTGGAAGCTGTGAACACCAGGATACCTGAAGGAGACAGCACCACTGAATTGCGCAGGTATTCTACAACAGAAGTTCATACCATACACCCAGGGAACCAGAACAAATCAATTTAAGAAACTGAGCCTAACAAGAAGAGCCTCACAAACAATAGAAAGACAAAGAAACAATCCCAAAATGAAGAAAAGGGGGAAGCCCCAGGAAGAATGCTAAGTGATATGGAGGCAACTCAACTATCAGATTTTGAGTTCAAAGCAATGGTTGTCAGGAAGCTCCAAGAGCTCTCAATGAGTTACCAGAAACTACAGGGAAGCTACGAGGAACTCACTGCAAACTATATGAACATGAAAAAGGAAATAGAAACTATCAGCAAGGGCTAAGAGGAAATGAAAAATACAATTTCTGAACTGAAGAACACAGTGGAAGGAAGGAAAAGCAGAAGTGATGAAGCAGAAGATCAGATCAGCAAGTTGGAGGACAAAGTAGAAAAAACATCCACAAAGAGCAAGAAAAGGAAAAGAGGCTCAGAAAAAATGAAGAGGGATTAAGAGGAATACAAAACAATATGAAACATAATAATATCTGTATAATAGGGATACCATAGGGAGAAGAAGAAAAAGCAAGGGATAGAAAACCTATTTGAAAAAGTAATGATGGAAAACTTCCCTAATTTGATGAGAGAAAAAGTCACACAAATCCAAGAATCACAGAGTCCCAATCAAGAGGAACCCGAAGAGGCCCACTTCAAGACACATCATAATTAAAATGGCAAAATTCCAAGACAAAGAGAGAATTGTAAAGGCAACAAGGGAGAAAAAGGAAGTAACATACAACGGAGTGCTGATAAGGTTAGCAGCTGACTTCTCAATGAAAACACTTCAAGCCAGAAGAGAATGGCAAGAAATATTCCAAGAAATGAGAACCAAAGGCCTGCAACCAAGACTACTTTACCCAGTAAGGCTTTCAATCAAGATAGAAGGCCAAATAAGGAGCTTCCCAGACAAAAGAAGTCTAAAAGAATACACCTCTACCAAACCAGCTCTGCAAGAGATACTAAAGGGCCTGCTTTAAGGAAAGGAAGGAAAGGAGAAAGAGAGGGAGAGGAACACAGGTACGAAAATGGCAATGAATCAGTACCGATCAATAATGACCTTAAATGTAAATGGATTAAATGCTCTAATCAAAAGGCATAGAATAGCTGAATGGATAAGAAAGCATGACGCACACATATGCTACCTACAAGACACCCACCTCAGGACAAAAGACTTACACAGACTCAAAGTGAAGGGTTGAAAACAAATTTTCCAAGCAAATGGACAGGAAAAAAAAAAAGCTGAGGTAGCAATACTCATATCAGACAAAATAGACATCAAAAGAAGGGCCATAAAGAGAGACTCAGAAGGTCACTTCATAATACTCAAGGGAAGAATCCACCAGGAAGACATACACATTGTAAATATATATGCACCCGACATAGGAGCACCTAAATACATCAAGAAAATCTTTGAGGACTTCAAGAAAGATATTGACAGCAACACAATTATAGTAAGGGATTTTAACAACCCAGTGTCAAAAATGGGCAGATCTTCTAAACAAAATATCAACAAAGACATTGTGGCATTGAACAACACTTTAAATGAAAGAGACTTAACTGATATATATAGAGCCCTTCATCCCAAAGAAACTAAATACACATTCTTTTCAAATGCACATGGAACATTTGCAAAGATAGACCACATGATAGGACACAAAACTAACCTCAACAAATTCAAGAAAATTGAAATCATACCAAGCATTTTCTCCTAGTACAAGGGACTGAAACTAGAAACCAACCCCAAGGGAAAAAAGCCAAAATCCTCAAAATCATGGAGATTGAATAGCATGCTATTAAACAATGAGTGGGTGAAAAATGAAATTAGGGAGGAAATCAGAAAGTTTCTGGAAACAAATGAAAATGAACTCACAACAACCCAAAACTTATGGGACACAGCAAGGGCAGTCCTCACAGGGAAGTTCATAGTGATACAGGCCTACCTAAAAAAGATAGAAACATCTCAAACAGACAACTTAATCCTACGCTTACAAGAACTTGAGGAGCACATCAAAGACAGCCCAGAGCAAGTAGAAGGAAGGAAATAACCAAGATCAGAGCAGAATTAAATGACATAGAGACTAAAAGCATAATTCTAAGGATCAATTAATCCAGGAGCTGGTTCTTTGAAAACATAGACAAAATCAACAAGCCTTTAAGCAGGCTCATCAAGAAAAAAAGAGAGAAGACCCAAATAAACACAATCAGAAATGAAAGAGGAGAGATTACAACTGACACCACAGAAATACAAAGATTGTAAGAAATTACTATGTAGAACTGTATGCCAAGAAATTTGAAAACCTAGGTGAAATGGACAACTTTCTAGAAAAATATAATCTTCCAAAACTCAATGAAGAAGAAGCAGAAAGCCTGAACAGACCAATAACAGCAAATGAAATAGAAGCAGAAATCAAAAAACTCCTGACACACAAAAGCCCTGGACCAGATCATTTCACAGGAGAATTTTAAAAAACATTTAAGGAAGAGCTAACCCCTATCCTTCACGGACTATTCCAAAAATTCCAAAATGATGGATGACCCCCAAACTCTTTTTATGAAGCCAGCATCATCCTAATCCCCAAACCAGATAAAGACATAACAAGGAAAGAAAACTTCAGGCCCATATCACTGATGAACATAGATGCTAAAATCCTCAACAAAATTTTGGAAAATTGCATCCAACAATACATTAAAAAGATCATACATCATGACCAAGTGGGATTCATCCCTGGGATGCACATGTGGTTCAACATTCGCAAATCAGTAAATGTAATACATCACATAAACAAAAGCAAAGACAAATACCACATGATCATATCAATAGATGCAGAAAAAACATTTGATAAGGTACAGCACCCATTGATGATAAAAACACTCACCAAAGTGGGAATAGAGGGAGTGTTCCTCAACATAATAAAGGCCATATATGAGAGACCTACAGCCAACATCATACTCAATGGGCAAAAACTAAAATCTTTTCCACTAAGATCAGGAATAAGACAAGGGTGTCCACTTTCACCACTTCTATTCAATACAGTATTGGAAGTATTGGCCACAGTGATTAGACCAGAAAAGGAAATAAAAGGCATCCACATTGGAAAGGAGGAAACAAAACTATCATTATTTGCAGATGACATGATAGTGTACATAGAAAATCCTATAGACTCGGCCAAAAAACTGCTTGGCCTAATAAGTGAATTTGGCCAAACAGCAGGATACAAAGTCAATATGCAGCAATCAAAGGCATTTCTGTATACCAACAATGAAACAGCAGAAGCAGAAATCAAGAAAAAAATCCCATTTTTATAGCAAAAAGAAAAATAAAATCCCTAGCAATAAACCTAACCAAGGAGGTAAAAAACCTGTATGCAGAAAACTACACAACACTGAATAAAGAAATCAAGGAAGACACAAACAGATGGGAACATATATCATGTTCATGGATCAGAAGACTCAACATCATCAAAATGTCAATACTACCCAAAGTAATTTACAAATTCAATGCAATATCTATTAAAGTCACAATGGCATATTTCACAGGCATAGAACAAACACTTCAAAAATTTATATGGAACCATAAATGACCCTGAATACCACAGCAATTTTGAGAAAGAAGAGCAAAGTAGGAGGGATCACAATACCTGACACCAAACTGTATTACAAGGTCACTGTAATCAAAACAGCCTGGTACTGACACAAAAACAGGCACATGGACCACTGGAAAAGAACAGAGAGCCCAGAAGTAAACCCAATTCTCTACGGTCAATTAATATTTGACAAAGGAGGCAGCAACATAAAATGGAGTAAAAATAGCCTCTTCAACAAGTGGTGTTGGGAGAACTAGACAGCTACGTGCAAAAAAATGAAACTGGAGCACCAACTTACACCATACCCAAAAATAAATCCAAAGTGGATAAAAGATTTAAATATAAGCTGTGACACCATTAAAGTCCTAAAGAAGAAGGTAGGCAGGAAAATCTCAGTTATTTCACGCAGCAACATTTTTACTGATATGTCCCCTAAAGCAAGGGACATAAAGGAAAGAATAAACAAATGGGATCTCATCGAAATAAAAACCTTCTGCATGGCTAAAGAAAACAGTATTAAAAATAAAAAGAGAACCAACTGTATGGGAAAACATATTTGCCAATATACCTCAGACAAGGGTTTAATCTCCAAAATATATAAAGTAGTTACACAATTCCGCACTAAGAAGACAAGCAACCCAATTAAAAAATGGGCAAAGGACATGAACAGACACTTCTCCAAGGAGGACATACAGAGGATCCAGAAACACATGAAAAGATGCTCAATATTGCTAGCTATCAGAGAGATGCAAATTAAAACCACAATGAGATACCACTTCACGCCAGTCAGTATGGCCATCATAAACAAAGCAACAAACAACAAGTGTTGGAGAGGTTGTGGAGAAAAGGGGACCCTAGTGCACTGTTGGTGGGATTGCACACTGGCACAACCACTATGGAAAGCAGTATGGAATTTTCTAAGAAAACTAAAAATGGACCTACCTTTTGACCCAGCAATTCCACTGCTAGGATTATATCCTGGGATCCCTGAAACACCAGTCCAAAAGAACCTATGCACCCCAATGTTTATAGCAGCACAATTTACAATAGCCAAGTGTTGGAAGCAACCTAGGTGCCCATCAGTAAATGAATGGATCAAGAAACTTTGGTACATTTACACAATGGAATTCTATGCAGCAGAAAGAAAGAAGGAGTTCCTATCCTTCACAACAGCATGGATGGAATTGGAGAGCATCATGCTAAGCGAAATAAGCCAGGAGGTGAAAGACAAATACCATATGATCTCAACTTTAACAGGAACCTAATCAACAGAACAAACAAACAAGCATAATATAACCAAAGACATTGAAATTGAGAACAAGAGAGGAAAGGGGTAGGAATTCCAAGGGAAAAGGGGAAGGGTTTAGAGCAACAAGTATAAAAGACACATGGATAAAAGCTAGGGGTTTGGAAATGGGAGAGAGCTGGGGAGGGCTGGGGTGGTGGGCTGGGATAGGAGTAGAAGACAGAAAACTGTACAAAAACTACAATTAAAATAAAATTAAAAAAATTTTAAAAATAGATGGTTCAGATTATACAATAAGAATATTTAAAATGTGGGCTGAACCACTAAATAAAGAATATTATCTTCCTTTCTTGCATATACAAAACATTTTAAATGTATAACAAGTCAGACAAAAAAATCTCCATAACTGCCAAAGCATTTAAATAATGAGGTACAGTCTTGCACCTCTGGACAATGAAATATAAATAAGAGAAAATGTTGAAGTGTAAATTTCTCAGGTTAAAATGAGGATATTACTCACTTTAGAGCAGGTGAGACACAAAATCAAAATAGATAATAATATTTAACTTCTAACAAATTTTTATAAACATGATAATAAAAATTATATATATGATTAAAGGGATGTTTCCAAATAAAGAGTCTTTTATGTATAAGAATATTATGCATAATGATCTCCAATAAACATAGAAAGTTTATAAATAGTTATTAATATTAATAGCTAACATATTTTCAGTGGTTATCTTGGGCCAAACAGTGCTCTACAAACTTTAAATCTATTGAACTATGTAATTCTCAGATAAAGCTGTATGATGAATGGGGGCAGTTCATACATAAGGAACCTCAACATTAAAATGTTAACTAATCTACCCAAGGTTGAAGAACAAGAATTAGAAGAAGAGAAATCTGGCTCTGGAGATCCTACTTCTAACCACCAGAATATACTACCTCTCAGAAGATTTTATGTGAAACTTAAATAAAAAGTGGCAAAAAGGCCAACTGCATAGAAAAAAAAAAATGTGAAATCAGTAATGGTTGAGTCTGGAAAAGATTTAAAAAATCAGGCAAATTTTATCAATGATATATTTTTAAAGTCTTTCAAGAAGAAAGAAGGAAAAAAGAAGGAAAGGAGGGAGGGGAGGAGGGAGACAGGATCTCTACTCCCAATAACTAATTTTTACAGGCCATAGACTCTGTTTCAAACAGTTGGTGAGGGGTTGTTAAAGACGATAAAGATAGTGGAAATGTATAAAAATATGTTAATGAAGCAATAGAAAAATAAAGTTATTTTACTACAGCAAAGGACAGATGTAACCAAAGTCAGGATTTTTTCAGTGACACTATGTTTTATAAGTATATATGTATGTATATATGCATGTGTGGGGGTGTACCCCAAAATAAGAGAAATAATATTTAAGTTTTCTTTCCCCCACAATTACTTTTAGCCCCTTACCTTCTTTGTTTTTCTTTACAGCACCTAACACATCATGTGATTATAGAAAACGTTGTAATCTCAGCCCCCTTGGATGAATGAAAGACTGATGAGAGCAGGTATTATGTTTTCACTGCTGCTCTCCGTGGCTGCCCCTTGGTGAACACTCAGGAAACAACCATGGTGGTAGTTGTTGTAGAGGGTGAAAACCCGACAAAAAAAATTTACTTCATCCTTATTGTAGTTAAGTAATCTGAATATCGCAAAGATGCCAATCCAATAAAAGAATAATTCATTTGATCCCTATGGATATGCAGTTTTGCAAACCAATAAGAATCTTTTATATTAGAATTAGATAAAGAAACAGGAGGAACACTGTGAACATAAAAGAAGAAAGCTGAGACATGCCCTAGCAGATTTTACGGTAATAACATTTTCATTTGTACCCAAATTAGCAGATGCATCAGTGAGACCTGATAAACAGTACTAAAGCTGATCTTAGTCAAAATAAGAATATGAAGAGGGAGACATCACAGAATAATAAAGGAAGAATTGCTTATTCAATAAGTGAGATTAGAAAGATGAATATTAGGAATATTAGAGCAAATAAGTATATTAAAATAAATCCTAGATATATTGAGAAATTGAACATATAAATTATTACTACATAAGACAGATGAATATTTAACTACTTATGGAGTAGAGTGCTTTTTACAGACTCAAAAAGACAGAAACTTCCTATCAAATTACATAAATTTTAAGAAACGGAGTAAACTGGTAGAAATGTATTTTCATCTTTCTTAGCATCAAATACTAAGAAAGGATTATTATCTTCAATATTAAAAAAGCTCTTACAAATTAATAAAGTAAATATTAGAACCTAAATAGAATTATGTACCAATAATAGAAGAAAATAATTTGCACACTAAAAAAATTGCTCGGTAATGCCATGCTACTTTTAATTTGTCAAGGAGTAACTGATTTTTAGAATTATTGATACTTAGTGCTGGGGAGGGTACAAAGTGTGGGAGGTGGGCAGTAGTGTGCTTCTCTGCATGTAGGTCTCACATAAATATTGGTTATTTAAATTTAATGTTAATGAGTGAGACAAAAGTAAAAAAAAGAAAAGCAAAAGGAAAAAAGTCAGAATGTCACTCATTCAAGACAGTGAGCAACTTCCTTGTTACATAGGATGGTAGATTTCTTGAATTGTGGAAAAACTATTTCCTCAATGTTTAGCACTATTTGTAATGTAAGCACTACTGGCATGATATAGTTTTTAAAGTAAATCTGCATTACTAATATTTTCTCGACTGCTTTGTTAAGTCTTGAAAAGCAGCAAAACAATAATTTAGGCCCTGCTTTTGGTGTTTATTGCGTTGCTGTGGGGAAATGATCCCACCAGACTTCAAAAGTGGAATTGCTAAGAGATACACAGTAGCACATTATTATATAGTATTTCCACTAAACAGATGAAATAGATATAAATATTATACCATGATGGGTTCTTACCATATTACTAGAAAAACTATATGCTGTATATAAATCATAGTAAATTAAATACCATTTGATCTGATTGTTGTAATATCTGTTAGGTGTGGGTTTTTTATGTATATTTTCAGGTATGTATAAATGTTAGTATTTGTTTTATCTGTGTAGTACATTTATAGATAATTTATATTATGTTATTTACATTTTTGTATTATTTTCCAAATTTACTACAACTAGCTCATACTTTTCAATTATTTACTTTTTTGTAGCTCTTTCATTGGAAACATGAAAAATTAGTTCCCATTAAAAATTATTCTGCTTCATGTCTTCCAGGATTTAAGAAGTAGGGAAAAAAGGAAGATACCAAAATAAAAAGGGATGTTGTTCAGAAGATATATTTTAGCTTCATTTCACACACCCTAAACAGTTACAAATTCAATTTAAATAATCTGTATCCAGTGTAAGTTCTGAATTTTTCCAGACCATAATATAGGCCCCCTACCAAATTTAAAATATTCTTGAATTGCCAAATTGAGCTTATTTCTCCATTAAACTGAATACTGTCTAGCACATCATTGTCCTCCAAAATGGTTTCAGGTGTATTCTGAATCTGTATTTTCTATATATATTTTCTACATGTTGATTGTAGAGAATGTGCTTAAGCCACTAAGATTCATTAATTTGACAGAGAGGTTCAGAACTGTCCCATATAATTCAAAGCACTTAAGAAAGCATGTATTTTCATAATACTCTAAATCTATCACTTAACAGTGGTAACTCAAGCATATTGTGACTGTTTTACCAAAGAACTGTCATGTTGAAATCATGGTGGTGGTGTCCCTTTATTATAACTGGTCAAACATAAGATTTGCTTTAGAATAATATTTTTATTGAGCATCTGATATCAGATTTTGTATGTTTGCTCTACTGTTGCAGTAGAATGATGAGTACTTTGATGTAAGATATAGGTTGATTTTTACATTGAAAACTGGTCAACCTAAAAAAAATACTACATAAAAGAGTATGTGTCAGTGTGTGTCTATTTATCATGTATGTGCCCTTTTCCATAATTAATTTTACCAAATGGCAGCACTTGGGTTTTGTTTATTTTTTAAAATAAAAGAGATTGAGCTTAAGTATTTTTATGATGGGTAAATACCCTACAGCTCTACATGCAGCTGAATTTCCAGACGTCATCTCATTATTTTTACATTTATTTTTTATTGTTGTCTTTCCATTACCATTTCTCCCCCTTATACCCTCTCCCACCATCACCCACCTCCCTCCCCTCCACAATCACTGCACTATTGTCCATGTCCATGAATCCTTTTTCTTTTTTTTGCTTGATCCTTCCACCTCATAATCTTTACCCAGGGCTGTCATCCTGTTCTCTATCTATGAGTATGTCTCTATTTTGCTTGTTAGTTCAGTTTGTTCAATAAATTCCACATATGAGAGAAATCACATGGTACTCATCTTTCTCTGACTGGCTTATTTCACTCAGCATAATGTTCTCTAGGTCCATCCATGCTATCACAGAGTAAAATTTTCTTTTTTATGGCTAAGTAGTATTTCACTGTGTAAATGTACGATAGTTGCTTTATCCACTCCTGTACTGATGGCCACTTCGGCTTTTTCCAAATCTTGGCTATTGTAAATAATGTTGCAATGAACACAGGGGTCCTAATAATTCTTTGGAATTAGTGTTTCAAGTTTCTTCAGATAAATTCCCAGAAGTGGAATCACTGGGTCATAAGGCAGAAGCTGAATAGACACTTCTCCAAAGAGGACATACAGATGGCCAATGGACATATGAAAAGATGCTTAATGTCAGTAATCATCAGAAAAATTCAAATTAAAATCATAATGTGCTATCACCCAACATCGGTCAGAATGGCTATTATCAATAAATCAACAAATAACAAGTACTGGCAAAGATATGAAGAAAGGGAACCATTTTGCACTGTTGATGGGAATGCTGATTCAGTGTAGCCACTGTGAAAAGCAGTTTGGATTTACCTCAAAATATTAAAAATTGAACAGATCTTGTCTTATTATTACATCACTATATTGTCAAAACTGCTAGAAGCACGTGATCTTTGGTTCATTATTACTGACAAATAATTAGTTCCTCTGATATCCAATGATAAACAGGAAGTTGTTGCTAAAAATATTGCTGACATACTTGTTCCTTGTGGAGGTCTTATTACAGTTAGAATTATCCATTTAGAATTATAAACCAGAGCCCATGACATTAAAAAAAAAAAGCCTCTTTCACCATAGTTGCTCTCCATTCTCAAAATTCAAATCTGGATGGCTGATGTTATGTATCTTAGCTACAAACTAAGTAGAACATTTTTATTTTTGAACATTGCCTAAACCTCTTTGTTTATCTGTTTGATCAATATATGTATTATTTTCATGTTCTCCTCCAGAGCTCAGTATATCAGAAAGATCTAGTCAGGAATAACCTACTCTGTTTATTATATTAGATATTTATGTTTTAGTTTTACTTCTAGACATTTCATGCTTTTTAAATTAACTCAGCAAAGAGCAAATGATGAAGGAGAACTGTGACAGATGAGACTTCTACAAAATGACGAATATGGGGCAGGGGGTGGGGGTAGGTGTCCCCAGCAGATAAAATTAGGCAAGATCATTCTCGTGATGTCTTTCTCCACCGCACCTTAGATCATCTATGGTGTTGGAAAAGGCTCTGCCTATCTAAAAAATTAAGTTAATTTTGTCAAAATTTAATAGAATTGCTTAAAGAGTCAACCTTGGTTATTTAGAACTAAAAAAATAAAAAGGAATAAAACAGACAACCCCCTATACCGTGGCCAGAACTAATAGTTTCCTTGAGAGTTTAACATTCCCAATGAAAATGAAATGTACCTGGAAGCTCTATAATTTGAATTATCAAGTTGATTCCATACCAATTTTTTTTTATTTCATAGCATTTTATAGCAGTGAAATAATGTTAACCACTGAATGTATGACCAAAAGTTAATTAAATGTTTTCAACACAGATGATGCAAGGGCCAAAATACACCGAAAAGGCAGAAAGTTTAATTTAGTACTGGTCATTTAATTGAGTAATGTCTATGGGTGAGAAATTTGTTTTTTATGGATTTTCATTTTAAACTCCAGGTAACAGAAAGACAACTAATTTACCAAATGTGAAGTCATCACATTTTAGCTTCTACTGCCTTTTGAAGCAGCAGCTTGATTTACTACATTCCTGTCTAGCTCAGGAAATAACTCACCTCCCAGAGTTTATGCTGTACCACAATATAATGGAAATAAAAAGGAAGAAAGATTTGGAAAGAAAATGGAGAGTTTGACCAAACAACCCAAGTCTGTGTTAAGGGAAAGGCAAGATAAGGGAAAAAAATAAAAGAAAACTTTAAAAAAATTAAGAAATCATTCCTTGGTAAAAGAACAACAGAAGAATCACCAGGTTTGCAAATGAAAAAGGAAAAAGAAAAGGATAAATTCAACTCAATACATGACAGATTTGAAGTGCCGATGAAATATTGAAGTAAAAATGTCTAGAAGGTAGTTGCTGATAATCTGAGAGAGAAGTTTGGGTAAATTCCAGGGTACAAGAGATAAATATGGGATGAATCCAGATACAAGAGATAAGTTGAAGCCCATGTGTTTATTAAGTGTTATAAGGGAGGGCTTGTCAAAGACGAAGAAAAAAGAGTCATTGGCTTCATCATTCCACTTCAGAGAATTTATATTATATTTTGATGTCACCAGTTGCTTCTTTTTATATTGTATATCCATTAACAAATTGTCGAAGCTACAGTTCTTTTTAATACCTTTGTCTTTTAACTTTTATACTTCACTTTTATGGAGTGAAGTAGTTAACATGTCACCATATTACAGTTTTACTGTATTATGTGATTATTCTCAGATTTTTTTATTCCATAGCACTGCTAAAATAGCTTAAGTGGACTCCAGAGGTTTCCTGGAGCTGTTTCGTTCATGGATAGTTCTTCATTGCCTTACCATTCCACCCCCAAACCCCATTCTGGAAGTGCCTATTATCATCTCTTCAGGCTCAAATTCTTTCCACAACCACGTACAGGCTGCTAATGAGCCCATCACAGTTATTCTCGTTTCTGTTACATTTTTTTTATTTCTTGCATTTTTTTATACTTGCTTATAATTTCCATCTCTCTGTTCATATTATCCATCTTTTCTTGCATGTTGTCTACTTTTTCCTTTAAAAACCATAGCATATTAATTATAGTTTTTAAAAATTCCTGGTTTAATAATTCCAACATTTCTGCCATTAGGGTAACCCAAATTAAAGCACATTAAGATATTGCTGTACGCTTATCAGAGCAGCTAAAATTTAAAAAATAATGACAACAGCAAATACTGGAGAAGATGTGGAGAAATTGGATTACTCATACATTGCTGGTGGGAATGTATATTAATGGTATAGGCATCATGAAAAGTAGTTTGGCAGATTCTTTAAAAAAAAGAAAACTATACTAAACATGAACTACCTATTACCCAGCAATTACACTTCTGGAAATTTATCCTAGAGAAATAAAAATTTATGTTCCCACAGAAATCTGTACAGAGATGTTTATAGCAGTATTATTTGTAATATCCCCAATCCAGACTAAACCTTTGTGTCCTTCATTAGGTGAATGATTCAACAAACCGTGGTACATTCATACCATGAAATACTAGTCAGCAAGCAAGAAGTACAAATGACCATACATACCTGGATGAACCTCCAGAGAATTATTATGAGTAAAAAAACCTAGTCCCATTACTCTATCTGTATAACATTCTGGCAACAATAGAATCTGGGGAGTGGAAAAAGATTAGTGATTTCCAGGGGCGAAGGAGATGTGAGGATGAAAGAAAGTAGGCATAGCTATAAAAAGGCAATATGAGGGGTCCTTGTGTCAATGGAAACATCTGCACCTTGATTAAATCAATATCAATATCCTGGTTACCACATTGTACTATATGCATATATATAGTTTTGCAGGGCTGGGGTACACACACGCTCTCATTACATCATTTCTAACAAGTATGTGTGAATCTACAGTCATGTTGAAATAATCTTTTAAAAAAAAAGAAAAGAGAAAAGCATACTAAAAACAAAACAAAACAGAAAAAAGAAAAAAGAGAGCAGGAAATGTTCCCTAAGAGTATTTTAGTTTGGAAAACACTGTAACACTCTTTATCAATTGCAGGTCTTGTAGAATCCACAGATCCCCAGGCAAGACTCCTTCTTTGCTCCCAGGTTTGCGCTGCCTCACCCTGTGACAGGGACTCACTGAATTCTTTTTTTGAACAGGTCAACAATTTATCTGGATTGAGATTTTGACATGTCCTTTTAGGACTGCAAGCAAACTGCTCCGGCTTCCTAGTGTTCCAACTACATCTCACTTGTAAAACAGCCAACAACATGGCCAAATCTATTGAGAGCATGCCCTTGTCAACCTTCTGAGTTTATTGATATTTACATTTATGATACAAATAAGTTCTCTGAGAGCCTCCTTTTCTGCTGCCTGATGTTTGCTTTCAGAGGAGAGAAGCCAGACAATTGAGAGGGAAGGAGGCAGCCCTTGTGCTGGATTTATTGGCACAGCGCACTGGAGAGCATGCTCACCACCAAATAGAGGATATTGATAAGGAGACTAAATTTATTTGAAATCACTAAAACTCAGTTAGGGGCATATTGTATTAAGTGAAATGCCATTACTGAAGGGCCCAGGGAAAGACTGTATGCCAAGTCATGAGAGCTTTTCGGCTCACTGGAAAACAGCCATGGCACCCACGCACTACATTTGATGGTTTGGAAGCAGAGATAATTTCTGCATAGATCATAAAGGGACTGGAAAACAGCTCAGTCCCTGGGAGCACAGGCAAGAGCTGAATTGTCTCTGAGTGAGAGCATGCAAGAGAGGAACCCTGTGCAGTGAAAACACACATGAAGTGGAGACAGATCCCAACTTTCCATAAAGATCTCCTTAAATTGTGATTGTGGCACATTGGTGTGTTTTAAAAACTCCACACTAAGGATCATCATTTGATTCTGTGATTTATTTATTTATTTATTTATTTATTTTGCAAAGCATCTTACCCTTTCTAGACAGGATGGCAGCAGAACTCTGGTTTATTTAATACACTTTATTGGGAGCTGCAAAGTTCCACCAGCTGAAATAAGTTTCCTACTAAAAAATCATAACAGCATCTCGAGGGCTATTCTTGGTCAAGAGAGGGCTTTCTACTTGCCCTGAGTCAGAGTAGGTTGAGAAAATATGTTCTCGTCTAAGCAGCCTCCTAGCACTTCCCCAAAGGTTGTGTGAGGTTTCCCTGCTTGATGCCACTCACACTGCCCTTACACTGTTAATCCTGGTGAGCAAGGACACACTGGAAATACAAGTCCATTTCGGTGATGTGTATAAATCTTGTCCAGGTTACTCAGACTAAGGCAGCCTCTTATCTAACAAGCACCGGAGCAGACTTTGAAAACGCTTTTCACCTGCAACAATAGCAGCCCAGTTTTGTCCTTGCCAAGAATGGAATAAATGCAATATCTCATGTCAGTTAACTCCATGTCTTATTTATGCCAAATTCTTCTGGATTCAGCATTTTGACACAGGCTTTGCATTGGGATTTTATTCCATCACAGATTCCTAGAATAACATTTCCCAGAAAAGAGTGGAGAGCTTTTTCTTTTGAGTAAAACTCCACAATGACCACAGAAGAAATGAATTGTCTTTGCTGTGCTGTTTCACCTTAAATATATTGCATGTTAATAAGGAGAAATCAGGTTTTAAACCTATGATAATGTTAAAAACTACCAAAGTTGCACTAACGTACCATAAAATGATGCGGGTAGTTGGCAAAGAGGACCAATTACTGGTCCTAATTCACTTCAAACTGTGTTATTTTTTGCCTTATAGTATTCTTTGGTTTTTATTGAAAGGTAGACATGATGTACTGGATAAAATGACCTGCAGTGAATAGGCTTTCAGTAAGGTAGTCATTTACCGCTCACTGGGTACTTCTACCTAAAAAGAAGCACTTTTAAGAATATGAATGCTAATGTAGGGCCCTGACAGAATTATCTACAAACTTCAAAATGCTCATATTTGCAGCAAGAAGCACATATTTCCTACTCTGCGGCCACAGGTGCACCTGGCTGGCCTTTGGGTAGCATGACCATATTTTTTTTCTTGATACACCAAAAACCAAAATGAGCTTCATTCTTTTGAACTGATCTATGGCAAAATAGAGTATAGCTTGCAAATGTTTGTAAGATTATCAGACTTATGATTCACAAGCAGACATTTTAATATATCAAATTATAGTAGGTGTGTCCATTTTGAAGTACCCAGATCCTCATTCATTAATTATGAAGCTTTATTTTAAGGAAGAAGATGGAGGTCCTAGAAAAATAAAAATGCCTAGAACATTGACACTTACATCTATCCCTCTGATTTATGCTCTATATAACCTTGGTGGTCTTTTGCCATTTAGATCTGATCATATTACTCTTCTGGCATAACTCTTCAAGTGTTGCTCACCTCATTCAGGGTAGAAGCTAAACTCCATTGAATACCAACATTGCATACCTCTGAGGGTCTGGTTTCTGTCTAGCTCTGTTGTCTCCTTTCTAGATCTTTCCCTCTCACTTGATGATCCAGCAACACTGAATTACTTATTCCAAAAACACGCTGTGTCTCCCTGCTTCTGTATTTTCACTTTAATCTAGAAGGCCTTCTCATTACTCAGAAGACTTCTATTTACTCTTTTAAGCCTGAGTTTAAATGTACAGTAAGTCCTCACTTAATGCCATGCATAGGTTCTTTGACTTCAAGAAAAACAATTCATAATGAAACCAACTTTACTAGAAGCAAAATGACAAGAGTTTGCTTTTTTTTTTTAGTGTCTCATCAACAATTTCACAAGACAACATTGAACAAAACATTATTTGATGGCCTGTTGTTATAGGCCCCTTCTGGAAGCCTTCTCTAGTTGTTCCCAGCAGACTCTCCTTAGGTTGTATTGTTAACAAATGAGTTTTATAAATACACACATTATTATTTCTACAAATACTTGTCCACATATCTGTTTCCTAACTGGATTATAAGCTTCCTGAGGGCAGGAAGCATGTATTTCGTCTTTACTTCTTCATTACTCAGGGGTGTCCAACTTGCAAACCTGCAGGTCACTTGTGGCTCAGGATAGCTATGAATGTGGCCCAACACAAAATTGTAAATTTATTTATAACATTATTAGATTTTTGTGTGATGACATGTTGCAATGTACTTAATGTGTGGCCCAAATCAACTCTTCTTCTTCCAGTGTGGCCCAGAGACACCAAATTATTGGACACCCCTGTTAGAGTATCTGGTATATACAAGGTCTCAAAGAATTTCATTAAATGTGTGAATGAATAAATGAATCAATGGATTAATGACAGTAGCTGTAGAGAGAGTAAATTTGTAGTTTTAAACATGAAGCAGCAAAATAAAAACAGAGATGAAGAAAAGAGAAGGCAATTGCCTAATTTCCTCTCTTAGTGATTTGCAATGTAGTTTAGGGAGCCTTAAAGCCAAATTCCCAGAGCTGCTGGTGTGATGTTCATCTCTGCTACCTTAACCACACTTAAAATTTCTCAGAGGCATAGTATCATCATCACCCTCCTCCTCATCATCACCATTACTAGGTATATCATCAACATATGCTCTTGTTTTGTTCAAAATCTGTCTACTAAGACAAAGTAAAAGAAACTTGTGCATTTATCAGTTTGTGGCTCGAAGTAAACCACTTTATCTCAGATCTCAGGGAGAACCAGCTTGCAGAAGCAAAATAGATGTGAATGTTATGGCAGAGCCAAAAAAATCTGCATGGCCAGATGTGCACTTTGTCAGCCTTTAAAATAGGGTACAATTTCAAAGCAATGGCCTAATGTTTGGGTCCCTTAGTTATATCCTGCTGGGACTTGTGTCTCACAAAGCTGTGCGTTTTCTAGCAAGATGATCAGAAGATATTAGTGCTTCCTAATGCCCCTTTTGCATTTTACTGGCAGATTATTCACAGTCTCCCATTTAAAAGACTGTTTATTTAAATATTTATTTAATGGCAGTAACCTCAGATACAATATTCATACTGACCTCATAGTAATATTGAAAGCAGCATACTACTTATAAAGGGTCTGAGTTCTTTCTTAAAATGACTTGTAGTAAAAATTTTAAATGTTGAAGATGCAGTTGCAAAACACCATATTAATTGGAGTTCCCAGAGAATAAGTGTGCTGAATACTTGGATTTTCCAGTTAATTGAGTGCTATAATTTCCAAGAGAGCACAGGGATTAAAAGAGTAAATTTGAGAATTAGACTACTTGAGTTCAAAATTGGGCTCTGCCACTTCCTGGCTGTGCAAGTTTGGACAACATTATTAACCTCTCTGGAATCTCAGAGTCTTCATTTTAAAAATAGGATAGGGAGAATGTCTATCTCCAGTGTAGTACCAAATCATATTTGAGCCTGAAGCAAAAAAGAAAACCATGTAGCCCTATATGCACTTATGAAATTTCCTTGCATATTTTAAACCAAATGGAAAAAAATAAAAGTTAGTAAAAGATCTACAGTCAAAAATCATGATGATATTGAAAGCTCCACATTGTCCAATTTGTTGGTTCATTGTTGTGAACCCTGATAAAACCCACCCAGAGAAGGATACTGTGGACCCACAACCCAGGAAACTTGGACTAATTATTATTTTTACAATATATTTTATTTATTAATTTTCAGAGAGAGGGAAATGTAGTGAGACATAGAGAGAAACATCAATGTGTGTTTGCCTCTCACATGCCCCCACAACAGGGGGCCTGGCCCACAACCCAAGTATGTGCCCTGATTGGGAATTGAACTGGCAACCCCTTGGTTTGCAGGCCAGCACTGAATCCACTTAGCCACACCAGCCAGGGTGAATGAACCTCAGACTAATTAGAAATTACTAATCCCATTGCTTGATAATGCAGGGTCATCAAACAACAAACAATAGCTTGTCCTTATTTACAATTTTGATATTTTGCCCTTCATGGGATTTTTGCATCTTTATTTTAAAAAATATTTCATTACAATATTATTTATCTTGATTACTGGCATTTTATGCTCTCACCTCTCCCTTATTCAATCCCTGTCTATCTAATGTCATTGTGAGAATGAAATAAAATAATTAAGGGAAAGCCCTAAACACTGTGCCTGATATACACTTAGCACTAAGTAGTCTTCTTATTGTTTTTGTAGTTCAGGTAGATTTATTTTTTAAATATATTTTATTTATTATGTTATTACAGTTGTCCCAATTTTTCTTCCTTTGCCCTCCACCCACTATGTCCCATTCCTCTGGCAACTCCCCCTCGCCCTTCATTCCATGGGTCATGTATATAAATCTTTGGCTTCTCTATTTCCTATACTGTTCTTAATATCCCTCTGTCTATTTTGTACCTGCTAATTTGCACTTCTTAATTCCTATACCTTTTCCTCCCTTCTTCCCCTTCTCCCTCCCAACTGGTAACCCTCCAAATGATCTCTGTATCTGTTATTCTATTTCTGTTCTACTTGTTTCCTTAGTTTGTTTTTTAGGTCCAATTGTTGATAGTTGTGAATTTACTGTTAATTTACTGTTCGTAGTTTTGATCTTTTTCTTAGATAAGTCCCTTTAACATTTCATGTAATAAGAACTTGGCGATGATGAACTCCTTTAGCTTTACTTTATCTGGGAAGCACTTTATCTGCCCTTCTATTCTAAATGATAGCTTTGCTGGGTAGAGTAATCTAGGTTGTAGGTCTTTGCTTTTCACCACTCTGAATTCTTGCCAGTCCCTTCTAGAGTGCAAAGGTTTTTGGTGAAATCAGCTGACAGTCTTATTGGAACTCCTTTGTAGGTAACTATCTGTTTTTCTCTTTCTGCTTTTTAGATTCTCTCTTTAACTTTTGACATTTTAATTATGATGTGTCTTGGTGTGGTCTTCTTTGTTTCCTTCTTGTTTGGGACTCTTGTGCTTCCTGAACTTGCATGTCTATTTCCTTCACCAAAACTTATTTTTTCAAATAAGTTTTCAATTTCTTGCTCTTTCTCTTCTCCTTCCAGCACCCCTATGATTCGAATGTTGGTATATTTAAAGTTGTCCCAAAGGCTCCTTAGTCCATCCTTGATTTTTTTGTATTATTTTTTCTTCTTGCTCTTCTGATTTTTTTCTTCATGTTCCAAATCACTGATTTGATTCTCAGCTTCACCACTCAACTGTTGGTGCCCTGTAAAATTTTCTTTATTTCACATAATGCAACTTTCATTTCTGCCTGGGTCTTTTTTATGCTATTGAAGTACCCAATGTGTTCCTTGAGCATCCTAATGACATGTTTTGAACTCTGTGTCTGATAGATTGCTTATTTCCATTTTGTTTAGTTCTTTTTCTAGAGTTTTGTTTTGTTCTTCCATTGGGGCCATATTTCTTTGTCTCCTTATTTTGGCAGCCTCCCTGCATTTGTTTCTGTGTATTAGGCAGAGCTGTTTGACTCCCTGTCTTCACAGTGGAGTGTAGAAAAGTGTACAAGTCAGTTGGGTGGGGTGGAGCCAGGGTGGGGAGAACCCTGTGAACCACCTACAGTCTCAGATATGGTGTCACTGCACTGTCTATGGGGGAGGGCTCAGAAAGGGGACAATGCTGCTGCCTGGCCTCTGGAGTTTTGTCTAGGAGGAAGGTGTCCCTTGGCACTTGCTCTGATGCTAGACACTTCAGTTTCTCCTGGTATGCCACTGGTGTCCTTCCAGCTGCTGCCCTAGTGCTGAAGCCAAGAGGGAGTGAGCCTGCATAAGTATTAGTACTGCAGGTCCTTTAAGAGGAGACTCCTGAGAATCTCATAGTTTCTCTCATTGCCACAAACCCCACTGGTTTTTTAAACCAGAAGTTATAGGGACTTATTTTCCTAGCACTGAAATCCTGGGCTATCTTGGGCTGGGATCCCTAGCTCTCAAGTTATCCCTCCCAATTTTTATCCCCCATACACAGGTGTGGGACCACCCATTCTATGTCTCCAACCATCAATATGTTCTCTATAAGATTGTTTGTATCTATTTTGTTTGTTAATTTTGTTTTTTAGATTTCCCATATAAGTGAAATCATACGGTATTTGTCTTTCTCTTTCTGATTTATGTCACTTGCATACCTTCTAGATCCTTCCATGAAATGGCAAGATTTTATTCTTTTTTATGGCTGAGTAATATTCCATTGTATATATGTACCACAGCTTTTTTTTAATAAAGATTTTATTTTATTTATTTTTAGAGAGGGTAAGGGAGGAAGAGAGGGAAACATCAATGTGTGATTGCTTCTTGAGCACCCCCTACTTGGGACCTGGCTCACAACCCAGGCATGTGCCCTGACTGAGAACCAAACTGGCAACCCTTTGGTTTGCCATCTGGCACTCAATCTACTAAGCCACACCAGCCAGGGCCCACAGCTTTTTTAAAATTTATTCATCTGTCAATGGACACTTTGGTTCCTTCTGTATTTTGGCTATTATAAATAATGCTGTGATAAATCTAGGGGTGAATATATCTTCTAATCAGTGTTTTATTATTTATTTGGATAAATACCCAGGGATGGGATTGCTGGTCATGTGGTAGTTCAATTTTTTTAATTTCTGAGCAACCTCCATACTGTTTTCCATAGTGGCTGTACCAGTTTATAATCCCACCAACAGTGTGAGAGGTTTCCCTTTTCTCCACATTTTCACCAAGAGTTATTCTTTGCTGTCTTTTTGATAATAGCTATGGTGAGAGGTGTGAGGTGATATATAATATTGTTTTTGATAAGGTCACATGCGTATGGACCACACATTTCAAGCTCTTTGGTTTTAGCCCTTTGTCAGATAATCTTCTCAATATGCCAGTATTATTCCTAATCTCAAGAGGTTTGTTAATTTATAAGCACCAAAGTGAACATATGTGCTCATTTTAGGAGCTGTTACGTATCCTTTAAACAGAATTATTGTACAAATATCTTAATTTCTGCTTTTATCTTTCTAAACAAACCCACTATTCAGTGAAGGAAGCTAGTCAATTCAGTCCAACACTCAAGTTCCTGCTTTCTCACTGAGTTGGTCATTCGTTTGAGTTTATTCACCTGCCAATTCAGTCACCACAGTTGAACCAGGTGTCTGTGCAGATTTAGTGGTAGTGTGAGATGGGACAAAGGTCTCAAGGTTTGAGCAATTCTTACCATATGCTAGACTTGCTAAATCTTAAAATGTAGCACGGTGTTTGCAGAGGCAGCAAAATAGGATGAGTTGACAGGAACTCAACCAGGTAAGTGTAGTCAACAGCAAAGAAGAACATGTAACTGGCCAAATAGTATATATAAGCAATGGCTAAACCTCCCTTGTGAGAGGCAGAGCTTTGGATATGAATTCTGTCCACCTCACTTGCTGCAGTAAAACTACCTAGCTACCACAATCTCTCATTTTTTAACAGCACACTCCAAGTGGCAAAACCCTTGAGTTCAGTAATAATAGGGCTAATGCCTGTGTTGTGATGTAAAGTAAAGGTGAGCCCCTAGAAAATGTAGCTGATTGAAGACCTGTCTCTCTATGCACGTTGCTCTATGTGTCTTCACAAAGTGACATCTGTAACAGTTGTACCTCAGGTTGAATGTCTGTATCCCCTCTAAGCGATGCACTCTGCTACTTCCTGAAACCTCCTAACAGCAATCTACCTGGCCAGGTTATGATATTGATTACACCCAGCAATGTGATTCACAATGTATTTAAAAGGTGTTTCCAATAGCAACCTTGTCAAAATATATTTGCAATTTCATGAGTAAGACGACAACTGTATGGCTAGTTCCAACACACACAAAGTGCATGATAAATAAGCAAAAAGTAAGCAAATGAAAACCTATGTTATTTTAAGCGGAGTGATATTTTGGAAGGGTTAGACACTCTTCCAAAACTAATATATGACTAAGACTCAAGTTCAGTAATGGTGTAAGAATATTATAAACCAACCCACACAATATTAAAATAAGTTAAAATATATGCAAAATTTATGAGAAAATGTCAGGTGTAATGCTTGATAAAGTAAGCTTAATGCTTAAGAAATTTATCTTCAGGCTGAAAAAGCCAACTCTTGCAATTCTGAGTTAGGGTATAATTTTAGAAACTCTTTTCTGTGAAGTCATTCTTTTATTAATGAGATCAACTCTCGCTGAGCTGAAAGAGGTAACTTCCTAAAGGATCCAGAAGGACAAACAAGATCCTCAAAAGCACTGGAATGTCAGTGCCACATTAAAAAACTAGTGAGAGGCAGCTTCATACTATTCTGTCCTGGGGAGAAGGGTAAAAAATCAGTCCTCAAAAAACCCTTTGAATTTTTATCCATTCAGTCTATTTTTTCACTCTTTGGGATATTGCTGAAACTTGTGAGTCAGATAAAGGGTTTGGGGACTGATGGAGGCTGTGCATTACTCTGGATGTGTCTCCTTCGCCCTGGGTGTGTCATGATACATTTGTGACACTCCTGTTATCAGGCTGGACAACAGTAAAAACATGGCAGCAGGAAGTCCAGGGAACAGATTTCCATTGGCTAACTCGTCACATACTGCAGCTCCCAGCTGAAATAATCCTGTGGGTCAGCAAGGCAATGAATGAAGAAAAAAATCTGCATATTACATGGTCCCTCTGCAGTATGACTCAGTCTGTTTCTCATTTGTAACACAAATGTCCTTCCTTCACAAAGCAGACTTTCATGAGTTCAATCAGCCAGGGTAAATTATTGATAGCCAACACTGCTGAATCATCCAGCAAAGATTAGGAAGGAAGATAGACATGTTTAAACTTGTGAAATCATGTCATTGTCAGGACCATGAGTAATTTTTAGATGTCCTTAAGATCTAGGCTTTTGGCACACTGCTGGGAGACTGAGATCTGGTATGCACTTCTTTCTCATGGGCCAGAGTGGGTGAGAAGGTCTGAGGAATTCAGGGTATTCATTCACCATGCATTTAAAAGTAGTCACTTTGCAAATACCCCAGAGCATTTATGAATAAGTATGGCATTCTGAAACAAAGTTGGAGACATAAGAAAATGTCCCAGTGATTGATTTTATATCTGTCATATCTCTTTTCAGTCACTTCTTCAATTCTGCAAACAAATATCAATATTTTTTTTTAAAAGACGAACGCAGTGGTTTGGTTAACTTTCACTGTAACACCTCAACTATTTTCTGGCATCACTTGGTGTTGGGATAAAGGATCACCATTGCTGTAGAACTGCATTCCCAGAGGCATGGCATTGCAAGATACTCAGTGTGGAAATCCTGCCTGTGAGATATTCAGATGGAGCTGATTAACTTGTTCATAGCTATTCTACATCTCTTATCTCATGTGATTATTTTAAAAGCTATCACACCAAAGAATAGTATCATTTGTAGACATCAGCTTAATTTTAGCTTCTCTTGCTCCAAAGTCAACTGCTTTTTCTCTTTCTCTCATTTTATGTCTCTGTCCTACTCCTCCCTTTCCATCCTTTTTAATTTTCATTCTCTCCCCAAAATTTTTATTAGATAATATTTTACATTGGTTTGATTTCTTGAAACCCATTCCTATTCCTTATTACAAAATGAGGATGATCAATAGATTGTCTGCTTGCCAACTGAAAAAAATAAGAAGAGGTTCCAAATGGAGGAAAATGGTTGCTGAGGTGTGGCTGCCAGATGCCAGAGTTTGGATGAGTAAGCGCAAGTCTATACATGCAGACCAAAATATGTAGATGGTTTCTATATTCGGGAACTTAGCTGAAGTCCTTACATCAACATTAAGTATAGAATCCAGTCTTTTTAGAGGAATATTTTATGGAATGGACAGTTGATATCATTTCAGGTTGCTTGGGTTACAAGATAGTATACTTACTGTAAGCATTAAAGGCTTCTGGAGAAGGAAATGGGTAGCCTCTGAAGATAACAGTTCTCAATATTCATGGCCAGAAGCCAAAATGTCAGAAAGAAAGTGATCACCTACTTTTCAAGAGTGACTGCTGCCCTCAATAGACAATGGAAGGCCTCCTTGGTATTCACTATGCACAAGCGAAGACTATGCCTCCTTTTGGGTTTTGTACCAGGCCTTGCTCTACACACACAGATTACAAAGTTATTACCAACATTGTGATGGACAGTTCAATAATATTTTAAATGGTCCAAATTTGGCTGCCAGCTATTCATGAGCAGCTCTTGCAGCCTTAGGGAAAATAGCCTGTGAGTGCAGGGAAATGGAATCTGGCCCACATCCCATTGCTTCCTCTACGACAAATCGAAAAGAGCCTCTGTGAAGACTAACCACAGTTCTGGTTCAACTGAGCCCTAGTGATAAGAAGCGGCCTTTGTGGGTAACTCTTTGGGCCTAATTGCAGAACCAGTTTTGGGCAAAGATATAAAACAAGTGAAGTTAGGTACTCCAGCTTTTCCCTGACATCCTGCATGTCTTCCTTTGACCCTTTTTAACATGCAAACTTTTTTTTATTATGAACAAGAAAAAAATCATACAAAGCCAACATTTGCCAAAGTATTTTTCCTGGGAGAGTGGTCCTTCAAAATGTCCCACCGTAAAAGGATTCTGTGAAAACTTTCTTTCTTGGAGTCACCGTGCACGTGAGCATATGAGAAGCTTTGGCTCCAGAGGAAATGGCCTATTTAACTGCAATATGGGACCCCTTTTCTGGGCATAAGATATAATACTAGAATTAGCATTGTCCTAGAAAATGAACTTTCACATTTTAGGAGTACAACAGTAAGAGTAGTGTTTAACTTTGAACGTATCATTATATGAAGGTCAGCTGCACTTCAAATCTGGGCTATACCACCAGACAGTTGAATTAGAGAGTCTTTCAAAACCTTGCCCCTAAATGTAGGCATTCTAGTTATAAACTGAAAAAAAATTATAAAGCTTTTTATTTCTTTGGAGACATGATTAATTCGATATGAAAAACAATCTATCTGCTAAGGGAAAACTCTTAATAATGATTTAGAGTATCAAACATGACAAATCTTCCCCAGCTTGGTGGATAGTTTTGCCATCAGTTTGATGACATCTGGAAACCGAAACTAAATGATAGACATTATTTTGTGTTTATTCCAAAAGTGAAGAACTAAGCCAATTAACTCTATTTAGGATATATACCCTCTCGATTTCAAAAAGGATATTTTCCACAGATTTCTGGTAACTTTCAATCATGATGAAATGGTTAGCCAATTGATTTTTAACCAATTTAAAAATAGACTCTGGCAAAACAGTTTGTGCATACAACCATCTGCACAAAGATGGCCCAGCAATCATTTGCTTGGTCTCCCTCTGCAAAATTCCTGGGGAAATATGATCTGCAGTCAACTAGCCCTTTTGTTAGTAAGCACCCAGTGCTGCAAAAAGAAATGTAACAGGCGACTCCATCTAGAGACTTCCGGCAGCTCGTGCACGGGGAGTGAAGGCTCCTTAGTCTTGTTTTTCTGCTTGCATTCCTCAGTCAGTGGCATGACTGGGGCAAGCTTGGAGGAAGTAGGCAGGCAGGAAACATGCACAAACTTTCTCTGACAGAAGTAATTTTTCCCCCAAGTTAAAAGCCAGTTCACAATGTTCTGAGAAACAGAGGCTCTGTAATCATCACATTGGGACACCTGTGAGGAGGTGCAGTCTTAGGTACATGCAACATGACCTTGCCTTAGTATTGATGTTTCTCATGATGGAGAGTAAAGAAACTGAACATTCAGGAGCCCATTTCAGAGTAGGATTTGCTGCTAAGAAGTCAAGCGAGAAACCTACGTGGAATAAATTTTACCTCTGATTTTTTTATTTTATTTTACACATAGACTCATGCCAGGAGCACTATCTAAGATCTAAAAAGTACTTTGGAAACATAAAAGCCAAGATTTTCCTTCATTGGGGGCTACTAGGTTTTTTTGGAAAGGCATGACCTAAGACCAACAAAGACAGAGTTTTCAATATTCAACGTCTGTGAAAGAGAACTCTGGGGGACAACAGAGCACAGAGGAGGAAGAAAAAGGGAGGAAATATTAAGGACTAATAGAAAACAAGCAGAAAGAAAGAAGCTTCAGCATTTTCAAATGAATCAAAGCATTTTAAATGATCCCATTAATTTACTAAATGTTTAATAATACTGTCTTACTCTAAGCTAGTTGTGGAATTATACTTTTTTGAGCAAGTTTAAAGTAGCCACCACATGTATACAGTCAGCCTTCAGCCTAGAGAGAGCTATGGAGTTCTGTTGAGGAATAATCCCATCCATTCACATGGTTGTAAAGACAGTAGGAACAGACCAGAAAGTCTATGTAAGACAAGTACATACACGCTCTGAGTCAAGATGTATTGATTCATTTTTTTATGGTGTAGACCCATGGTTCTCAGTCACCTTTTCTTGATTTTCACACAGAATACTGCCTTAATCTTGGCAGATTCAAGTGTACTAAATCTAAAGCCTTGTCTCTTCATGAAATGCACAAATTCGCTGATTTTTCCTAAACTCTCCCTTTCATTAGGGCCCTCTGGTATTTGAAAGCCTATAATCATTCCTGATTTCCCATACCCAGGTCAATGCCCAGGGCAGATATGAGGTGAGCTCAGTTAGTCTACGTCACTCTATACTTGCTCATTGGCATCTTTGTCTCCTTGATTGGTGCTTTTCCTCACCACCCTTTCAGTGTTTCCCTGCACCTTCTTCCATCCTGAGCAATGACACATAAGAATTTAGGGTACTACTACTTTACCCAGTGGAATTTGCAACCCCTGTCAAGGAGTCATTTTGGTGACTTTCAAGTAAAAGAATGGAGGTACCAGTAGAAGGACTTCAGGTACTAGCCAGTGAGCAAAGGAAAATGTAAGGACCATGTATATCTTGTAATTTGCAAGGCACTGTTTGTGGTGTGTGAGGCTGATGACTTAATCCCTCTGTATTTCTGTTCCCTCATTAGTAATGTGGGGTTTATGAAAGTTTTTATATAACATTGTTATGAGGTGTAAATGACTTAGTATTTGTTAAACACTTAGGAAATAAATACTGTGTAAATGTTTGCCCATTAAATAAAAATAGGTATCCAGCTCTGTCATGGTGTGAAAATAAGATGTGTTCAATTTAAACATTGAGTTCAAACCATGAACTTTCATATGATTCCAATCCCTTCCATCCATGTACACATCCTATAACACACTTTGCTCTAAGCAGACTAGTTTTTAGCTCTCTCCTACACCTGAAATATTCTTACATCATATTCTCCCTCCACTTGGACTACTCCTTCATCTCCCCACTACCTCATTAAATTTAGTTAACCTTCAAAGCTTAGATTCAATTTTCTTCATAAATCAACCCTCACTAACTGGGATCTACCTCTGCTCTCCTTTCTTTGGCCCCTTTCTTTCTGAATAACAACAATGCTCATGGTGTAAAGCATAACTTTTGTGGTTTCTAGACACCTAAAAGTGCTCAATAATTAAGCTGCAAGAGAGCTGATATTCAAAGTGATATCTTATTTTTCTGCTTGCCGAGGGGAAGACTGACCTCTTTCATTCCCACGTCATGAAAGGGAGGCCCATGCTAACTGACAACTCAGCCTGCTTGTTTCCCTTGGTTCACCTCTGCAGAAGAACGTGGTATAATTATAGAATGGCCTCTCTGTGTGAGCCTTTACATTTGTGATGACCAGCCCTCTTTACCCTGATATCTATTCCAAACCACTCTCAATGCACCAAGCATACTTCCTTCCAAAAAGTGAAAATCATAGGCTATGAATAATTGAATGTTTCAATCCATTCCAAGCATCCAATGTCTATGACAAAAACAAGGAAATACAGAAGCACATATGTGTTTACATTTTTTCATTGTTGCTAATTTTTATCAACCTTTGTATTTTTTGTTGCTTTCTGGCTCACAGCTGCCATGATATTCTACAGATATTTACTGAACATCTATTGTGCAAGGCCCTAAGCAATGAGATGGGGAAAAGGTGAATAAGATAATTCTTGTTTTCTATACACAATCATTCTATAATGGTTAAAACTCATTATAGTAAAATAAAATAGTATAAAATAAAATAAATTGCTGATAAGAGAGGTTTGGAAACCTGGTACATACAAAGTCAAGAGAAATTAAAGTTTTCTATGAATCCTCATAACTCTCCCAGGAGTGAGTTTAAAAAATAATAGGAGAAATATTTACCATTTCATTAATATTTTCATTGTGGCAGTTGATGTATCCTACCAAAGCAATAGAAATGCATTTGAAAACATGTAAATTAAGGACTCTAATGTGATTGGGATTAACAATTACAGACAGCACTACTCTTAGGTAGGGAAAATAGGGCCCCTGCCTCACCTTGGGCTTTAGAGGGTCTTCCTCTAGCTCTGTTAGTGCATGTTTTTCCCCTCAGGGAAAAAAGTTTGTGAAGCTGAGGCAATAAGCTCCCCTTTGATTAGATGCTTCAGGTACCAGGATTCCTGATTCTGAACCAGCTGGTGTGTGTACTTCCAGACCTGAGGAAAGACCCACAGGGCACTGTTGGTATGGAATATGGACAGAGCTTAGCTTTACATATGCACTAGGATGTTCCCACAAGTGCAGTGGGACTCCTAACAGTGCAGGATGGAGTAGGGGTGAGAGAGAGAGAGAGAGAGAGAGGCTGGTCAGGGCCCAAGAGTGGTGGGCTGGCCTTCCCTACATCCTTTGTGGTATTACCAAGAATCCAAGAACTCTAAACTCAGACTTATATTTTTAGATTATTGTGAAGGTGTATTTTTCAAAGTAGGAGAAGAGAATATATGTTATTTATCAGTTAGGTTGCTTTATGATTTTCAAATATTTGACATATTATATATGGGTCTCCATATTTATTCTTGTCCTAGCCTTACAATGTTAATGATAAGCCTGGATACAGCCATCAACACATAGGAAACAGGGTTTGACTCAACCCATTGTTCATTAAGAATTCAATCCAGGCTCTTCTTCCTCTGAGCCTCCCTGTTTTCTCCCTCACTTTCTGAACTGTTTCCAACTGCAGAGCTGCCTCTGTGCCTGACCTTATGAGAGCAGGCTAGTTGTTTAGACTGTTGGTTTGGTCTCTGCCCTTGTCTTCTCTCTGAATGCTATCTTACTCCCTTCACACTTTTGTGTCCCTAATGTCTAAACCTAAGTACGTACACTCTACCTTCTTGTTCAAAAATCTCAAACACAGGTGAGATTTGTATGGGAGCAGGTTACATCCTCAGGGGCTTGGCTTAGCCATTTGCCTCAAAACTTGTTTGTTCTCTATTTCTTACCACATATGGCAAGGCTGTTCTTTGTATCAAAAGAAAAAGGAAGAGAATAAAAGTCCCCATAAAGAAAGCCAGCTATTTGTATTGACAATAAATGTAAAAAAAGTCAGGAAAAGATGAAGATACTTAGTCAACAACTTTTGAAAACATTCAAGTTTGGAGTGACAATGTTGGTGACATGGCTGAGATGCACGACCTGCGCAGTCCCACGGCACGTGTGCTCTCCATGTGCGAACTCCCCTGTGCATGTTGAGGTCTACCACATAGTCAGTTTGGAGAATTAGACTCCAAATAGCTCAATAGCTGTTATATTAGTTAATTGGTTGATTCATTAACTCATTGCACAAATATTCATCCAGCTTTATCTAAAGACTACCCACTATGTTCCAAAACAAGCTCACCATGGCTGCTCCATCCATCAGACACAGAATGCTTCATGTCACAGCTATTCAAAAAAAATGAACACTTCTTGCTTCTCCTCCATACAACTAAAGAGCTCCCTTAAACACTAACATGTCTTACTTTTAACTCTTTTTGATAAAGATATTTCTAAAATATCCTCATTTCCTTAGAGTATACTAAGTGTTCTTTAATCACTCACAAAGTCAGTCACTCACTGTGTTTTAATTAATTCTGTGATGTACTTGGGAAATTTCAATGTATAGATGTCAGCTGTTTGGTTTTTTATTTGTGCTTTATAATTTTTTAATCCACTCTTGTTCCTCACTTCCATCACTGTGCCATCTCTAGTGTCTATACTCTCTTTAATGCACCTCTCACCTTTGGTAAAAATATTTTATAAAATAGCAGTGAGTGCCTGACATGTTGTCTATGCTATATTGTCTACTCAAATGGCATAATGTTTATTACACTAATTTCATGGCATCTCTTTTGACTGTTTGCGATCAATTTTGATTATTTCTTGTTTTTCAGACATATGAGATCTGTCCAGAAGGTATCCAGCCATGTAATATGAAAAATAGAGATATTTAATGAAGAGGATACAAGATACAAGGATGACAATGCCTCAGTTCCCTTCAAAGTAGGCACCTTGGGACCTCACAGTTTTCCCAGTCACCATCAGCTGTCCCATCATATTTTCCTCAATTTCACTGATGGTCTAAAATCTCTTCCCTTCAAAGGTTATTTTAGTTGTGGGAAAAGCCAGAAGTCACAAGGTGCTAAATCTGGGCTGTAGCGGGGCTGAGTCACCTGGGTGATTTAATGTTTCACCGAAAAACTGCATGAGACATGAAGTATGAGCAGGTGTGTTGTCAGGATGAAACTGCCAATCACCAGTTGCCCATAGCTGCTGCCTTCCGAATCATCTGAATAGTTTCTGTTGGGGAATGTTCAAGCTCATAGCAAAATTTGATGCAGATTCATTGTTCCACTTGCTCAGTAATTTTGAAAACAACAGCTGCACAGTACACGCATTCACTCGATGGCATCTAACCCCCTCACTGACTAGTAGAGTGAAGTCATCACTGTTCATGTAGACACATTCCAGTCCACTCTCCTTGGCTGCCAGCTTACATCGATGTGGCTCAAACCATTCTCATTATATTCACAATGGCTGGACTTTTTCTGGACAGACCTCATATTCAGAATAGAACTTATTGGATGAATACTTACTAAATGAGATTTTATTGAAATATGTTATGAAGTATGTCATAAGATAACTGGCTAGTTTGGAAATTTTAGTGAAAGTAGTTTGATTTAATTGATCTTCAACCATGTCAATTCACTTCATTGTTTGACTGCATCTAATGTAAAACATTTACTTTGTCTTTTAAACACTTTGCAATGCAAACTCTGAAACATATGGAAAACTTATAAAACAAAAATATTAAAATGGACTAGGAGATCAACCTCCAATATGATGGCATGTGGAATTATTCTGACCAGCTCCCCAATGACACTGGTTAAAATTATTTTTAAAATAATTAAAGCTTCTAGAAATTGTCCTAAAAGTGAATGGCATATGATGAAGCTACTATTCAAGAATATTTTTGAAAATTTAGTAAGAAAAGTCGGAGGGTTTGGTACCTGAACCAAGGTCACTCCCTCTCTCCCCCACTCCCAGCTGAGTGAGATGGATATTCTATTCCAGACTGGTGTGGCCAAAAACTCAGGGTTCTCTCTTCCCCCAGCACCGAGGGAGGGCTTTCTTCTTGGGAGGAATAGGATGTCAGAACTTATCATCCTGTCCCAAGTTTCTTGTGCTGAAGTTAAAGGTGAGTGCAATTGAGAAATAGGGACTCCTTTCTTAAGTCTAGCCTCCTCTGTGGAAGGGAGTTCCATGAGACCATGATCACAGTGTCCCTGGCTTGTGAAGTCATGGTTCCACACCAAGAGAGGCAGACAAGGAGAACCTCATATTTCTGCCTCCTCCTCCATGAAGTCCTTGGCTCTTGGAGTGGAGATGACCTCAGAGGGAAATTTGCCATTTTCATACCCTCAGATACAGAGCCCTGGCTAGAACTGTCTATCCTCTTTCACAAATGAGAGTGAAGAAGTTCAAGCCTAAAGGCCCTCTAAAGAACAGTAGAGATAGCAGAGAAAGACAATTAGGAGGAGTTCAAGACATTAGCTAAAGTATAATCCATCTATTTTTCAGAAGAGAACCAGGGAATAAAACAGCTGGGAAGAGCCCTGCAAAGATCAGAACAAAAAGCAGACATGGGCCTCAGAATAGTACTATTCCTTCAAAGAAGGCATTCATCCATTTGAATCAGTTTGTAGAGCAATTTATACCCACAGGGAATTATTAAATGCAATAGAGTAATCAGCCAGCAATCAATGGAATTTAATAGGTGAATGTGGTCAGGTGAAGAGAGGAAAAGAGTCCTACCAATGCCATTGTACCACTAGGTGACTGTGGGTATATCCAAACCTGTACATCCCTGAGAAACAATGTCAGAGACTAAAAACTGGAGGAGTCATAGAGGAGATAACAATGAAATAATCTAATCAGTTGCTGAACAAATAAATAAGCAAATAACAATAACAATCAAGAAGGGGGACTGAAAAGGAGTGGTGGGGAAACAGTACCCAGAATTGCTACAACATGTTATCTGAAATGCCAACTTACGAGGCATGTAAAGAAATAGAAAAGTATGACCCATACATGGGGAAAAAATGAAGGCAGTTGAAACTACCTGTGAGAAAGAATGGTTGTTGAATTTATGACTTTAAAGTAATCATGATAAATGTGTTCATGGAATGAAAGAAAACCATAACTAAAGAAATAAAGGAAGGTAGTATTATTCTAATACTGCATCAAATGGGGAATACAGAAAGAAAGATTTTTTTTTTTTAATCAAAGAAATTCTGAACTTCACTAGAGGGGCTCAACAGTAGATGTAAAGTGGCAGAAAAAAAATGCCTTGAAGATACATTGATAAAGATCATGCAAAATGGAAAAAAGAGAATGGAGAAAAATGGACAGGTATCAGGTAAATGTGGAAGATCATTAAGCACATTAACATATATAATGGGAGCATTGATGAAGGGAGAGAAAAGAACAGGAAAATTATTAGAAGAAATAATGACTGAAAATTGGAGTGACTATGTTGATATCAGAAAAAATAGACTTCAAAACAAAAACTGCAACTAATAATAAAGAGAGACCTTTTATAGTGATAAAAGAGTCAATCCAGCAATAAGATGTAACAATTATAAACATGCGTACTATCTAATAATAGAATATCAAAATACAAGAAGCAAAATTGACTAAATAAAAAGAGAAATAGACAACAACAGCTGGAGGCTTCAATACCATACTTTCAGTAATGGGAAGGACACAAAGTCACCCAGGAAATGGAAGACTTGACCAACATGGCAAACCGCCTACATCTAACAGGTATCTATAGAACACTACACCTAACAGCCACAGAATATGTGGTCTTCCCAAATGCACACAGAATCTTTCCAGGATAAGCCATAAGCTAGGCAATAACAAAAATTAAAATAGTAGAAATACACAAAGTATGTTCTTCAACCACAGTAGAATAAAATTAGAAATCAGTAGCAGAAAAAAAGGAAATGAAACATGTCTATGTATAAACTTATACATGAATGTTTATAGTAGCATTACTCATAATAGCCAAAATATGAAAACAACCCAAATGTCCACCAATGGACAAATGGATGAACAAAATTTAGGATATCCATGCAATGGAATATTATTTGACTATAAAAAAGGAATAAAGTACTGATACATGCTACAATATAGATAACCCTTGAGAACATTTATGCCAAGTGAGAGAAGCCAGTGAAAAAAAAAAACAATATATCATTCAATTCATCAGAAAGTCCAGGACAGGGCCATTTATAGAGGTAGAAACTGTATTTCATGGTTTCTTAGTAGTGAGGAGATGAACCAGACAGTCGATAGCTAAATGGTATAGGGTTTCTTTTTGACATGATAAAAATGCTCTGAAATTGACTGGTGATGGTTACACACATATGTAAATATACTAAAATGCATTGAATTGTATATACCATGACAAAAATGTTTAATAAATTGGACTGCATATAATTTTAAGAAAACAAATACAAAGTTAAAAGGAGCTAAGCAGAAGAAAAGATATTTAAAAATTTTTAATTTACTTAAGTATAAATAAACTTTAGTACCAATAATCTATAAATAACTTCTATAAATGTATAAAAGAAGTTTACAAATAGAGAACTGAAGTGGTATGTTACAGAAGAAAAAGCCTGAATGTAAGTCTAATGAGAAGAATCTCATCTTCAACAAGTAATCCTGAAATATCAACAATAAGACAATTTCACACTTGTCAGATTAAAAAAAAATAAAAGGTCTAAGAGCACCAGTGTTGTCAATGAAGTGAAGAAACAGGTATTCTCCACATTTGCACTAGTGGACGTACAAGCTGGTATAGCAAATTAAGAAAGCCCCTTGACAAAATTTTACACCCACACCCTAGTCGTTGTAGTCTCAGTTAGAGGCTCTGAAATAAGTCAAGCACATGATTTCAAGGAGACGTATGTAAGAATGCTCATTGTAGCTTTGCTTCTTAGTGCAAAAGTGTGGAGACAACACAAATGTCCGTGAGCAAAAAGTTCATGATATATTTACCACAGGGCAGCAGATAAGAGTTAAAATGAGGAACCAAGGGTACATATGTCAATGGAGATAGATCTTAAAACATATGTCAAATAAAGTCAAGGCACAATTGCCAAATGGTACATATTTAAGTAAAATTTAAAACATTTCAAAAATAATAGTTTGTAAATCTAAGAACTAAAAGTAAATATAAATCAACAAGTGAAAGCACAACATCACATGGGCTTGATAATCATTGAATTAATAATAACCATCATCACAGGGGAGAAAGCCAGTGGAATAGCACTGGAAAGGTGTCTAGAAGGAGAATGTTATTTTTAAAAGTCTGAAGCAAATGTGTCACAATGTTAGAACTGAATGGAAAGGCAAAGTGAAAAGGTGGTATAGGATGAGAATTATGTGCACAGGTTCTGAACCAGAAGGCTCTGGTTCAATTTTGCCCTCTGCTAACTACAGTCTGGTGACTTTACCCAAAGTACTTCAGCTCGTGCCCATTTAGAAAGTGGGGATGGTAATAATAATGTCAGATCACAGGGGTATTCTGAGAATTTGATGAGTTAGTGCTCAGCATGTCCAAACTTTTTAACATTTTTATTTGTTAAAGCTGCATAATAAAGCCTTGATATTTATTTTTTATTCTGGTTTCTCTTTGTGTCTGAAATATCTCATAATAAAAATACTTTTTCTTTAAATTGTACCAGACTTTACATGGAATGAAAAGACAAAGAGGAACTATCCATGAGGACACATTTGATAAGGCTGATCAGTCCCTGCTTTATAACCCAGATATTTGAATTTCTATGAAATAAAAGTTAATTAGAGGGTAAATATTCTAACAGCTAAGGCAATGACCATACCAAGTAGCCACTTACTGAGTTTAAAGGGATTTGTTAAATGTCTTTTGCTTGTCTCGCTCTTCCTTAGGCAGTAGGAAAGTTAAAAATTTATGTATATACATATATGTGTGTGTATACATACACACAGAGCTATACACATATACATACATACATATGCATATATATTCACCAGAGTCCCTGCCCTTATTAGCATACAGAATTTGTTCACAAAGGAAATAATGGAGAACAAGGCAAAGAACTATGTAAATGCCATATTTTAAACCCCTGTGTACTAGAGTAATCCAGTGATGAGAAAGGGCATTTTGGCAGGAAAAATCAGGGACGGTTGGGTGGTTGGTTGATTTTGCTGTTTGGTTTTTAAGTGAAAATAGAACTTGTTTTTGAGGAAAGTGTAAGAGTTCTGTAAGCTGAGAAATTATGATGGGGTAAAGGAAAAAGTGGTAGAGCAAAGAATAAAAGCTTAGAAGCAAGAATGAATTTGGTCTCAAGGGAGGACTAGCTACTTGTTGGGAACAGGGAGTTTAACTGGGGGATAGATAAGCAAAGTGGGTGCCATTAACATAAGAACTACAATTTATGACAATGAAGGGGAATTCTTTGTGTGACATCTGATAGAATTTTTTAGGAGAACTCTGTTACTTGGAAGTAAATAGATCAGGTATGAATCTTCAGGGAGAACTAGAAAGTCTATTCTCTTACCAATTGAGATAAAAAGTATATCTTGCATCTGTTGATATACCTCAAATGATCAGAAGAAGTAGAAGTGGATGTTCAGCATCACAGAGTCTCTTGTAGAACACATACATATGTAACTAAACAAATTTAGTTTTAAAAACAATGATGTATATTTCAGGAGAGTAAAAGCAACTAGCTGTGAAACCTCTCACCACATCCTTTTTGGAGCTTGCAGAGAGAGCCCTAGGGCTGTCTATAGCTACCCAACAAGCTCTTGAAAATGAGCTTTTTCAGTGATTTAATAACACCATTTACAGGAAACTAAACTTAACTTTTTAAATACCCACTAGGAGAATGGAGGCAGAGGAATAAAGCAGTAGCCAGTGAACAATTCATTATCTTTGTAAAAATAAACATGTAAATAATCCTTTGTTTAATTTCATGGATGTGGAGTGGGCAGGGGAGAAAGTAAATCCTTTTCAGACACTGCTGGTGGCTTGAAAAGCCTCCCATCCTACCCTGAGGTCTTACAGAAATGCTGGTGCTAAAGTGAAAATATACCAATTCTAATAGACTGAAAATAAAAATAAACAGCTTAATTACATAGTGGGTGTTTTGGAATGGCTTTCTGAATTTTAAAGTGCCCATGATATGTCTCTATTATTTTCACAGTCCATAAGACTTCCTCACTGGAAGTACGCAGTGAAGTGAGATGGATTCACCAAATAGCCAGAAAGCATTGTATTTAGAATGCTAGTATTTTTGTTCATTTCATCACGGAAGAGGCCAATGCAATGATGAGCATTGTGGCAACTCTGCTGCCCATATTTCTACTTAACTATCATGCCTAGCTCAAAACTTTTATTTCAAATTGGGAGATTATGAAAAACTGGTTGAGAAATAATTTGATTAGCCCTTGGGTAACCGAAATAGAGAATTTTAGATTTCAGGATACATTGTCAGCTTTCAGGAAATAGAACCATATCTATTGAACTTGGCGGTTTTGCATTCGAAGGAAAGCCTAAGTAAAAGCTTCATGAAAACAATGAAAATAAAGTGCCATGTTACTAAAGTAAAATCATTTTGAAAACTCCCTTTCCTTAAAATAAAATTGATGGGCTTTGGGATCCAGTCAAGCAGCCCCTTCCATGGATCTTTCTGGTGTTGACGATGGGATAGAGAGGTAGGGCAGGGCATTTGGAGTTGGAGGAGGAGAAAAAAAGGAAAAGACAGAACAAAGGATAAATGGAAAGAGAGGATTGAAAGATGAAATACAGAATTTTTACTATTAAAGATATATAACTTTCAAAAGCTCTCAGGAGCTTCTGGATATATTTGAACAAATTGATACACTGGAATAGCTTTGTGGAAATTGTCAGTTCCTCATTAAAAAAACAGTCTTTGATATATGCTATTTTATAACAACAAAAATGTGTTATCTACCCTATTCATCAATCTTAATTTTGAATTACTTTACCTTTTTTTCTTAAAAAGCACTCTAGACTGATCTTTTGAAGGAGGGTGGAAGATGTACAAAATAGATGCTTACCAGGTGTGCTGTAAAGAAAAGCAGGTGTGGCTTAACTAAGAGAAGAGCAAGCAGACAGCACAGAGACAAGGAAAGATGTAGGTGAAGGGAGGGTCTCTCAGATTTCTGACAACTTTCCATTTCCTGTCTCCTGAAGTCTCTTCTAAGAGATGTATTTTTACCTTTATTTTGTTTTATCTCAGGTGCAGATGTATTTTTACTTTTATTTTGTTTTATCTCAGGTGCAGATAAGCAGAAGGCTTGATTAATCCTGTTTCTCAGTTCATGGCACTTTCTACACCTTGATGTGAGACCCCCTCTTGTTTTATAAATGTGTGCATGTATTCAACAATGTAGCCAAGTTATGCATTCACATTTTTTTTTAGATTTTATTTTACTTATGTTTAGAGGGGAAGGGAAGGAGAGAGGAAGAGAAGTATCAATGTATGGTTGCCTCTCGTACATCCCCTGCTGGGAACTGTCCAGGCATGTGCACTGACTGGGAATTGAACCACGATTCTTTGGTTTGCAGGCCCACACTCAATCCACTGAACTACACCAGCCAGGTACGCATTCACTTTTATTCTTATTCTCCATTCCCTGCTGCTTACTTCCATAGCAACTACTCCAATGTAACTAACAAATAAACTTGAAATTAAATTTAACATTGTAAAGTGTGGTGCTTTTTTTGTGTTTTAATGTGGTTTACATGAGTGGCATTGTGCTATGGTCTTAACTTTTATCTATAATTTTCTTTCATGTCTGCCCTTGAGAGATCCATCATGTTGCTATGTGTCTATCTAGCTACTTGGCTGCTTCTAACTGCTGCACAGAATTCCATAGTGTAAATCTACATTTTGCATATCTACCTCATTGGTATTTAAGTAATCTTCCATTTTATGCTACTCACATAAATTCTAGAGTAATTACTAGAGAATTTGTCCCATCATGCAATGCCAATTTATTGTATTCTCAGGTCATAGGTAGAATACTGTATGACAAAGTACTACTTGATAGCTCACCAGGAAATTACAATGGCTTCACCATCATCAAAAGTACAAGAGGACTTTCTGTCTTCAACCTCACTAATATTGGCATTACACAACTCTAATTTTTGTAAATCTTACGGGTCTTAAGTCATATCTCATTTTTATATTGACTTTTACTTTTTAAATTACTAATGAATGTAAGCATCTTGTCCTTTACTTGCTAATATTCACTATTCCCTTCTGAAAATTGTGTGTTCATATTTATTCCTTTTAGCACAGTTGGGATATTTTTGTCTTTTTACATTAATTTACATGAGATCCTTACACAAGGTCTATCTGAAAAAATACAGCCATTGTTAATACAATGAGAATGGCTTGCACAACATTGATGTAACCTGGCAGCCAAAGAGAGTGGGCTGGAATGTGCATGTGTGAACAATTATGACTTCACTGTACTAGTCAGTGGTGTGGTAGATGCCATTGAGTGAGCATGTGCACTGTGTGGCTGTCACATTGAAAATGACAGCTACTAGAGCAAGAAATCTACATCAATTTTTGCATTAAGCCTCAAATATTCCGCTATGGAAAATATTCGGATGATTCAGAAAGCTTTCAGGGATGATGCAATGAGTCCAGCACAAATAAAAGTATGGCACAAAATGCTTCAAAGATGGTAGAGGATCTGTTGAAAGTGATCCATGTTCTGCAAAGGCGTGCAACAAGCAGAACACCTGAGAATGTTGAACATGTAGGGGCTGCAACCAACAAAGATCAGCGACTGACAGTGAGAGAACTAGAAGCTGATCTGGGAATTCCAAATACTACTGTGTCCAATATTTTGATACAGGATCTTGGCATGAAACATATCATGGCAATATTTGTTCTGTGGCTTCTGCAAATAGAGCAGAAGGAACATCATGCTGCAGTTGCTAACGACCTGCTTCAAACCACTACCAATGAATCAGGTTTCCTCAAGAAGGTCATAATTTTGAAAGGGACAGAGGCATCATTGTCTTATGTACAATGTTTCTTGTATCTTATATCTTCTTCAATAAATGTCTCTTTTTCATATCACATGGATGGATACTTTCTGGACAGACCTCAAACAGTCAAGATATTAGTTTCATTTTTCAGTATCTTCCTTATCTTTAAACTATCACTTCACTCTGCATTGTATTTGAATGAGCAGATATTTATAATGTCTAAGTAAACAAATGGAGTTGTTCTATAGAATTTTCAGGAAATATATTACTTCTGTTGTGTAACAGTTGTTTCTGGAGACAGGGGGAAAAGGGAAAACCAAATAACTCATTCATGTGATTAGAAAAACCTTAATTTAAATAATAAGATCATTACAAGAAAACTACAGTCTGACTTAACTTGTACACATAAATGAAAAATTATTGCATAAAATATTGGTTAACTTTAATAATGGATTAAATATATAGAGAGTGATCAATGGTTTGTTAAAAGAAGTCAAGGATAGTTCAGCATATCTATAATTCAATTATACATGTCAAAGGATAAATAGCACAAGATTTTCAAATAACCAAACTGCAGAAAACACATATTTAAAGGAAAGACTTCAGTGAATTTACTTCAAGATTAGGAAGAAGAAAACAATACTCCCATTATCCATTGTATTATGTAATACTTTAGGTCTTCAACAAGTCAGTGAAGCAATAAAAGAATTAGGGTGTAAGATTAAAAGAGAAAAGCCAAAACATGATAAATAATTTTAGAAAATTAAATAAAATAAGGCAAATCATTTAAAAAATAGTACAAAAATTCAACTAGGTTTCCAGATACATGATTTTCTCCCCAAACAAATAGTATTCCTTAACTATATAAAAATTAGAATAGAAAAATTAAGATATCACTGACAATGCAAAGAAAAGCTATAAATATACAAGAACACTATGGAGAGAAATTTTAAAAAGTGTTAAAGGAAATAATGAGAGAACCATTTCATTTAAGTACGTTTCATCATCATAGCTAAGAAGGACTAACTTTGTAAAGGTATTAATTCTGATCAAAGTATCCTACAATTTCAAAATAATACTTATCAAAATATAGCTGGATTTTTTGAGAAACTTGATAAAGATATAAAATTAAATGTATAAATAAAAAATAAGAATCCATAAATAATAAGAAATCCACTTTGAAAAAGAAGAATGAAAAATGGGTACTTGCTCACCAGATACTAGAACTTCAAAGCCACTTTAGTAAAAATAGTTTTGTTTTGGAGTCTTAAAAGAACAAATATAATATTGAGAAAAATAACATTGTTCATATATGTGTTTTTTATATTTATTTGAGGGGCAACATAGATCACTAAATGTAGGACAAGTGGATTAGTAGGTCTTAGAAATAATTCCCTATATTATACCATATAAAATTAGACTACAGATTAATTAAATATTATATATTAAAAGTTAAAGTTATTGGGAACACATGTGAAATAATATCTAGTATGGAGAAAAAAACCTTAAAACCCCGCAGCTCAGACAGTGGGTTCAAAATTGGCTCTTGTATCTTTCTAATTGATTCCTTTTTTAAAAATAGAACAAAATAAAGCTAGCTTGAATTAGTTTCTATGTTCACTTTTATTGTCCTATCATGTCAATGCTCAAAAGATGAAGATGTGCTACCTCCAAGAATATATAGTAGACTGAAATGGAATCTGATAATCTTTAAAAAAATGAGAATCACAAAATAAATGCACTATCACTGGAATGATATCTTAACTCTAAAAGAGAACATTAAGAAGAGACATCTCCCCTGTCATTGTAGACCTTTTAATACACTCATATATGAACTAGTTAGATAATCAGTCTCATTATTTTATGATTATGCTCTTGGGGCTTGGGGAAAAGAGCCTATAGTCAGTATTGGGGCCCTGGACAATGCTGACCATATGCAACTCATGAAACTCTCAGAACCACTTTCCTTATGTCATTAGTGAGAATACCTATCCTAACTCTACTGAAGAATAGCTTTGAGATAGGTATGTGCAAGTTCTATGAAATGGCAAAAAATGTTAAGTTTTGATGGATAAAAGCCACTGGGAAATGACTCTGAGGTGGAACCTGAACAAAAGGTGTCATCTATCAGGCTCTTGATAATCATTCATATTTAATTTTTGCTTGTTTTCCTTTGTGGGAAGAGTCTCATTGAAATTGCTATTGTGGTACTTTGTCTAATTCTAGATGAAATGAAAAAAAAAAAAACATTGAACAAAAGTGGAAATATATTTAGGTAGAAGAAATGACTCCAATGCCTTTATCATCACAGAAGGGACAACTTAGTATATATAGAAAGGATTGTGGGGGGTGGAAAACAAATGTACAGCAATAAACAAAGAACAGAGTGTGGTCCAGCTCTTAGTATAACTGTGAGGGAAAAAATATATTTCAATCAAGGGTTCACTAGGAAAGCTATGCAAAACAGAAAACATCAAAGTAGTGCTCTAAACACTGTTAGAATTTAGAGATCATTGTAAGCTAATATAACTTCCTGGAGGAAGCAGACATGAGAGGAAAATTTTAGGAGAGGGGGAGATATTTGGGGTATTCTTGTCTACTTGAATGAAATCACTATAGCACCTTCAATCACCTATACTGGACTGTCCTTTTTTGATAAATTTACATAATCTTTTTCTAGGTCCTAACATATGATCTATGCTGGAGAATGTTCCATCTCTGCTTGTGGAGGTGTATTCTGCATCTGTTGGATGGCATATCCTGTAAATGTCAAGTCAATCTAGTCTAGCAGGTACTTTAAGCCCAATGTTCCTTATTGATTTTCTGTCTGGACGATCTATCCATTGTTGAAAGTGGAGTATTGAAGTCCCCTACTATTATTGTATTGCTGTCTATTTCTCCCTTCGTGTCTGTTAATATTTATATATTTAGGTGCACCTATATTAAGTACATAAATCTTTACAAATATTATATCCTCTTGGTGGATAGATCCCTTTATTATTATGTAATGACCATATTTTTCTCTTTATAGTCTTTGGCTTAGTCTAGTTCATCTGATATAAGAACAGCAGGTCTTCAAGTAATGTAATTTCATTCAATGTCATTTTATTGTAATGTTGATGAGATACTGTATGCCAATTAGCCTATTAAAGTGGTTTTATTATACATAATTTCTCTTAAATTTCAGAACCTGTTAATGACATTAGGTGAGGACTATACTACACAGACACCATTGCTTTCTTTTGGTTTCTGTTTGCATGGAATACCTTTCTCCATCCCTTCACTTTCAGTGTGTGTGTCTTTACACCTGAAGTAAGGCAGCATGCAGTCAGGTCTTATTTTTTCATTCATTCAACAACTATATCTTTTTACTGGAAAATTTAGGTCATTTACATTTAAAGTGATTATTGTTATGTATGGACTTATTTTTGCCATTTTGTTGTTTTTGGCCTGTTTTACAATTCTTTTGCTCCTTTCTTCTCTATCTCTTTTCCTTTGTGATTTTATGATTTTCTGTATTGGTATGATTACATTCCTTTATTTTTAATCATTTGTGTAGATCTACTGTAGATTTTTGTTTTGTGGTTACCATAGGCTTACATACAACATCTTATATTTGTAGCAGCCTATTTTAAACTGATGATAATTTAACTTTCACCACATATTAAATCTCTACATTTTTACTCTCTCCTCATTTTATGTTTTTGAGGTCAAAATTCATATGTTTTTACATTTTGTATCCAGTAACAAATTATTGTAGCTATAGTAATTTTTAATATTTTTTTTGTTTTAACCTTCATACTAGATTTATAAGTGATTTGGCTACCACCATTACAATATTACAATATTCTTAATTTAACTCTCTCTCTCTATATATATATATATAATATATATATCTTTACCAGTACAATTTTTAATATATTTTATTGATTATGATGTTATTAGTTGTACCATTTTCCCCCTTCACTCCCCTCTACCCTGTCCCCCCACCCACATTCCCCCCCTTTAGTTCATGTCCATGTGTCATACTTGTAAGTTCTTTAGCTTCTACATTTCCCATACTATTCTTACCCTCCCCTGTCTGTTTTCTACCCATCATCTATACTACTTATTCTCTGTACCTTTCCCCCCTCTCTCCTCCTCCAATTGCCCTGCTGCTAACCCTCCATGTGATCTGGTTTTGTGGTTCTGTTCCTGTTCTAGATGTTTGCTTGGGTTGTTTTTGTTTTAGATGTGGTTGTTAGTAATTGTGAGTTTGCTGCCATTTTACTGTATGTGTTTTTTATCTTCTTTTTCTTAAATAAATCCCTTTAACATTTCATATAATAAGGGCTTGGTAATGATGAACTCCTTTAACTTGACCTTATCTGGGAAGCACTTTATCTGCCCTTCCATTCTAAATGAAAGCTTTGCTGGATAGAGCAATCTTGGATGTAGGTCCTTGCCTTTCATGACTTGGAATACTTCTTTCCAACCCCTTCTTGCCTATAAGGTCTCTTTTGAGAAATCACCTGACAATCTTATGGGAACTCCTTTGTAGGTAACTGTCTCCTTTTCTCTTGCTGCTTTTAAGATTCTCTCCTTATCTTTCATCTTGGGCTATGTAATTATGATGCATCTTGGTGTGTTCTTCCTTGGGTCCAACTTCTTTGGGACTCTCTGAGCTTCCTGGACTTCCTGGAAGTCTATTTCGTTTGCCAGAACTGGGAAGTTCTCCTTCATTATACTTTTCCACCTGTTGCTCTTCCTATTCTCCTTCTGGAACCCCTATAATTTGGATGTTGGAACATTTAAAGATGTCCTGGGGGTTCCTAAGTCTCTCCTCATTTTTTTGAATTCTTGTTTCTTCATTCTTTTCTGATTGGATGTTCCTTTCTTCCTTCTGATCCACTCCATTGATTTGAGTTCCAGTTTTCTTCCCATCACTATTGGTTTCCTGTACATTTTTCTTTATTCCACTTAGCATAGCCTTCATTTTTTCATCTAATTTGTGAACAAATTCAACCAATTCTGTGAGCATCCTGATTACCAGTGTTTTGAACTGTGCATCTGATTGGTTGGCTATCTCTTCGTCACTTAGTTGTACTTGTTCTGGGGCTTTGATCTGTTCTTTCATTTGGGCCATTTTTTTTTTTTTTTTTTTGTCTCTGCGTGCCTGTTATGTAGTGAGGGGTGGAGCCTTAGCTGTTCACCAGGGCAGGGCAACCCAGTGGCTGGGTTGTGATGCTGTATGTGGGAAAGGGGTCTGAGAGGGAACAATGGCACTTGCTCCACTCTCTGCTGGATTTCAGTCACTCCCCCCACTTCCCATAAGCAAATTGGGCCCTTCTGGTGTTGATTCCCATGTGGGTGGGCTTGTGTATGTTCTAGGACCCTGTGGGTCTCTCCAACAGACTCCCCTGTAAGGCTGGGAGTCTCTCCCAGCACCTCAAACCCCACAGGTATTTTCAATTGGTGTTTTGAGGCTTTATTTTCCCATGCTGGAGCCCTGGGTTGTGCAGTCTGTCTCACTCCCCAGTTTTGCCCGGTTTATCTGTGCAGGAATATGGGACTGCCTGGTCTGCCAGCCACCTTGTACACTGTGCCCCTCCACAATCCGCTGCCTTATTGGATCAGCCAGCTGCTGCCTCATGCACCTGGGGCTGCCAGCCACCACTTTGCCACAAACCCTCTCTGCCCAGCTGCCCTCCTCTGCCCCTCCTACTGGTCCGGATGAATGTGTCTACTTTAGCTCCTTGGTTGTCGAATGTCCATACAGTTCAATTTTCTGTCAGTTCTGATTGTTTTTGTTTCTAAATTGTTGTTGTCCTTATTTTAGTTGTGTGAGGAGGCACAGTGTGTCTACCTATGCCTCCATCTTGGCCAGAAGTCTCCAATTTATATTTTTATATATATTCCTGTTACTAATTAGTATCCTTTATTTTCAGCTTGAAGAACCATCTCCCTTTAACCTTTCTTGTAAGACTAGACTAATGATGATGAATTCATTCAGCTTTTGCTTATCCTTAAAACTCTTTTGCTTGTCTTGAAAATTCAATTCTAAAGAACAACTTTGCCAGGTAAAGTACTCTTGTTAGACAGTCTTTTTCTTTCAGTATTTTGAGCATATCATGCTACTCCCTTCTGGCCTGCAAAGTGTCTACTGAAAAATCCCCTGATGTTTTATGAATGTTCCCTAATATGTAACCACTTGTTTATCTTTTGCACTTTTCAGATTTGCCCTTGTCTTCAACTTTTGACAATTTGATTATTTTGTGTCTTGGTGTGGGTCTTTCTGGATTCATCTTTTGTGGAAATATCTAGGATTCCTTGATCTGGGTGATAGTTTCTTTACCCAGGTTAGGATATTTTTCAACCATTATCTTTCTGAAAATGCTTTCTTATACTTTCTTCCTCCTGCTTTTGGGACACCTAACTACATATATTGGCCTATTTGATGGTAGTCCATTAAGTTATCTTCACTCTTTTTCATTCTTTTGCCTTTTTGCTTCTCTGATTGGTTTAATTCCACTGCCCGATCTTCAGTTTTGCTGATACTTTCTTTTATTTGACGTAGTCTGCTATAAAACCCATCAATTCAATTGTTTTAGTTCAATTATTTGTTCTTCAGGACTGCCATTTCTGTGTGTGGTACTATTTTTTTTCTCTTTGTTGAAATTCTCCTTTGTTTTATACATTGCTTTCCTGATCTCAGTGGGCATCTTTACGATTATTATCTTGAACACTTTTTCAGGTAAATCATATATCTCCATTTCTTTAAGTTCTGTTTCTGGAGTTCTATCTTTTTTTGTTTGTTTGTTTGCTTGTTTGTTTGGAACATGGAGCTTTGTTTCTTCATTTTCCTTGACTCTCTGTGTTGATTTCTGTGCATTATCTAAAACAGCCACCTCTTCCTGTCTTGACAGTGGTCTCATTGTACATTAGGGATCAGTTTAGCCTTAGCTTTATTCAAGCCACTTCCTTTGTTCTCAGTGTCCCCAGTGGTTGAGGGTATACCACATCCCATCAGTATCCTAAAAAGTGTGGATTTCAGTTAGCACCTACATTCAGGATAATTAGAAGCTGGTCCAACAGCACCAAACAGTTGTAATTAGGGCTATTCCAGGGAGAAACCTGGAGACAGATGTTTTGCTTGCTCCCTCTGCACTAGGTCCAGGTATATAGACGCAAGGTGTGTCTGGGTGGTGGCCCTGTGCCCATTAATAACTGATCATTTGTTTGCTACAGTCTTGTGGAACTCATGAATGCAACCCCTTTGAATCTCAGAGCCATGCAATCCAGAATCCTGTGCTTTGGGTGACAGCTGCAAAAGCTGGACATCAAACATCCATGTAAGCTCCTTCCAGGGAAATACTGATGACTTGAAGTAGGCTACAGGGAGAGGGAAGGGTCAGGTGTCCACAGGCTTCTCAGATCTTTGTGGAGAAAGACAGTCGACCCTAGATGCTTGCTAAATTAGAAGAATGACCCTCAGGTAGAAGTTTTTAAAGCATGAAAATAGGCTATTTCAGGAAAAAAACTGGGAGATGGGCATTTCTGTTTCCCCTGTGCTGAGCCCTGTGGGCAAAGCCAGTTAAGAATTGTCTCTTTGTTTGCCACAGTCCTGTATAGTTTGAGAATTCAAGGCCTTTGGCTATAAGATCCAGGAGATCTAGGGTCAGTCTGATTGTATGGCACTATGCCAGGGGACACTTATTTAGAAGCTCTTAAGTGCCAGTTACTGTTGTTGGTTCCAGGAAAAAAGAGAAATATTTTCATAAGACATGGTCCTCATTGATAGCTTTGACAAAGCAGTGGAGGATAGATATACATGAAAAGAGTTATAATGCCCTTCTGAAAATAAACCTTCAAATCCTCAGCTACCTTTTGGTTCTTGAAGTCCTCCAGAAAAGGAAGACTATAATGGCAAATCGTGAAGGCATCCTAGGACTATACCCTGAAGCAGCACCTTAACATTTTTATTCTTTTCATCTTGCACTGTTGAATTTTATGTATTAGTGCCAAAAGATATAGTTTTCTTTTCCTTTTCTGTAGGCTCAAGTGTAGCATCTGATTTTTTACTTGGGGAAAAGAGTCAAATTCCTTGTGAAATGATTTCACTTTTAAGGGAGCTCGTTCCATATACCATATTCCTCACATGTTGACTGCAGACTTGAACAGGGTTTTGAGTGAATCATTTTGGACAGCTAGTGATGTGGTGAAAGGAGCACTCTGCTTAGCTTACCAGCAATAGCTGGGGAGCCTATGTAATCACTTAGTGATCCAAATTCTGAGGTTATTTTTTTGTTCCTGTGTTGTTTTGACAACCTCCAGTAGCTAATAGGTTATGTATTACAATTCATTCAGGTGGCTATTTTATTGTAAAACTACTCCAGGTATGCATAATTTTCCCCTGTGGGCAATGAAACCTTTCTTCCTTCTTTAGGTCATGTGTTCATTGATTCACAAATTTTCTGTCAATGAGACTATATTTACTACCTATCTAAAGCCATTGCTTTATATTCTGATTTATAGGACAGCAAAAGGAAAATTTTCTAATATTTTAGAGAACTTAAAATATTGGTATGACTTTGAATTTTAATACTTTCAACAATGGTTTTCTTTTCAGACTTTCCCCATCTTGTTTTTTCCTCTGAATTAAGTGCCCCCCTTAAAAAAATGGCACCCAGAACTGAACACAATACTCCAGATGTGGTCTGAGCTACAGAGAATAGAAAAACTATTACTGGATGCAATTTAGGAAAATATCTCTTAATGCAAGCTATGAATGTGACTTTTCAAAGGCATCTGCCTCATACTGATGGGTCTTATTAAACTTGTGGTCAGCTAAATCCCCCAGAACTTTTTCACATGAATTTCTGCCAAGACAAGTTTCTCCATCCTGTACTTATATAATTAATGTTTGAACTTTTATGCAATGCATTGTATTTATCACTATTAAATTTCATCTTACTGGAATTTGCTTGGAATTTTTGCCTGTCAGAACAATTTGGAATGTTGATTTTTATATTTACTATTGTTTCCAGCTTTGTGCCTTTCAGATTTCATAAACTTCCTCTCCATGTTGTCATCAAAATGATCAGTAAACTGGATGGGCCAGGAAAAAAACAAATTTTTGTCCACTGGACAGTGGAGGACAAGGAAGTTATTTGGATCTGATTTTTGAGTTTGGTTTACCCATTTTTACCCAGCTTGTAATTGCTTCATGTATATTAATTTTAGAGAAAATGTGTTAAAATTTTATTTAAATCAAACTGTTTATGCAGATGTATCTTGATTGGCCAACTTTACTATTCAGAGGGAGAAAAAAGCTGATCATTTATTAGTGCCTACTATGTGCCATGTGTTATTATATGTTAGAGAAGTGCTGTAGACCATTATAAAGAATTTAAATTTTACTTGCAAAGTGAAACTATTTGAGAGTTTATTAGGTATAGTGAAATAATCTGAGTTTCAAGTTTAGAAGATCATTTTGTTACTATGCATAGAATGGATTAGAAAAAAAGCAAAAATGAAAGTAAGGAGACCACTTATGAAGCTATGGAAATCAACTGAAGAAAAATCTAAATCTGGTCCAGAAGTCTTAGCTTCTATTCTTAGATCTGCTGCTGACAGTATGATTTTGAGAGAGATGTTTCAATCAAATAGCCTAAGTTCCCTTATCTATAAAATGAAGAATTAAGGGAGTTTTGGTGAAATAATGTTGACAAACATTACCAGCTATAACTTTCCATGTATCTGAAGGTTAATTAACAGTAGCTGATTTGCTTATTGTCGAACCTTGAATGTTTCATGGCTCTATGACAATGTAATATTTTTTCAGTTTTTGAGATACATACTCCTCCCTTATTTTAATCTTGAGTCTTTCTCTATTGTATGTGTTCCTTCAAAAGTTGTGAGGATTGGAACTTTGCAATAACTTCTGATGATTCTACACCTAGGCCAGGAGAGGGAAAGTCAGTTCTGGTACCTAGGTTTTTCTTTACTAATCTCTCACTTAGATAGCTATCCTCATTTGATATCACTTAATTGTTGTCTCTCTGAAGACATTGCTCTTTTTTGGGGGAGGACAAAAGCAAATTAAGAGTTGAATGGTTCTGCCTTCTTATTATTGACTATATAATTGGATGTTATTATATGTTTATCACTACTGATGCATTTGCTGCTATTACAGCTGTCATTGGGGTTATATGGGGTACACACTAAATGGATGTATTGCAGCAAAAAACAGTTAAAGTGACCTTCTTGCTGAATAAGTCTACCTATAGACCAAGAGCAGTCATTCCCTATTCAAGAAGTTCATTTTCTCCTGGGCTGTATCATCATCACTCACATCAGTAGCAACATATTGTCCCTGAAATCCATTAAATGTGTATTATATGTCTGGCACTGAGCTAAAAGATTTATGTGCATTTTCTCATTTTATAGGGCAGTTTATTCAGCCATCCACTCATTCATTTGATTACTATTTATGGTGCACCTCTGATATATCAGATATCGAGTAAGCAATATGGTGTGGGGTAAACCAAGCACTCATATTGTTTGTTCTGTGTTATGCGCAGCCTAGAGAGGAAGATAAGCACTAAACAGGTGCTTTTCCTTTTTGGTAAATACAAGGTCTATGGCTGTTCATAGGATATAGACCTACTAGATGACTCCAAATACTGCTATTTTCTGAATATACCAAGCACTCTTCTGCTTGACAGTTATTGAATTCCTGCTCCCCTTATTTAAAGCTCTTCTTCTAGATAGCCATGTGGCTCATGCCCACATGTTATTCACTCATATGAAACCTTATTGGTAAAGACTTTTCTTGCCATTCTACTCAATGGGGCAACTTCTCTCCCCTTTGCTTTCTGTGGCTTTATCCACAGATATTTCTTCATAGAATTCATCAACATGAGAAAGGACAGAGATTTCTTCTCTCAACCTACTCTTCTAGTAAGCAACTTGCATGAGACCAGGAACTTTGTTGTGTTGACTGACATTTCTGGAGTGCCAGAACAACGCTTGGCATATACTAGGTTCTTGCTCAATAAATGTCACTTAAATGATTGATTGAGTGAATAAATGAATGAATGAATGCTATATGGTAGACTAGGAGAAAGCCTCAAATTTGTCACCAGATCAGGGACTGTGTTTTGCCAGGCCCTAAGTGAGTAAAAAGAGAGATAATATTTTTGGATTCAGAGACTGCTTTAACATCTTTGTTTAAAGATGGTTGTGTAAGTCTAGGATTCCTGCATGAAGATAGGAAACCTCAAGCAATCTTATAAAGAGACAACTAAGATGTAGAGGATTTGTTACAGACATGTGTTCAGTTGAACAAATGTGTGTGGATATAAGTGAATGAGTGAATTCCATCTTGGTTTGTTTCTTTATGTAAGATTACATACACTTTTTCCATTTCCCTAGACCTCATGAAGTTTAAGCCCTGTCCTGGCTGAGTCAGTTCCTCTTCTTTTTTCTGAATCTCTTTCTACATATTTCTGGCTGTGATTCTGTCCCCAGAGTTAACATTATAGGACATCTACAAAAAGAGGGCAAGATACAAAGTCAAATAGCAACAAGGGTCACAGAAAAAGAACTATGGATTAAACAGTGGAGACACAGAAAATCAGCAGAATGAGAACTAGTCTGTGGCCTTAAAAATGCAGCATTGTGGAAGGAGCAGGACCCAAGAGCAGTATCTTTCCATAATCACAAACTGGCTATAAAGCAAACCAACTTGTTGTGGAGATACTATCTCCAGGGGTGGAAAGGGCAGATGCAGACATGATGTAATCAGTGAGTGAGGACAAATGGGTCTTCGAAAGGAAAGGCACATTTGGCTTTAGGAAGTTAGGAAAAACACAGAAAGGTCATAGCCACGTCAGCAGGGAAATGTACAGACCACCAAGAATATCCCAGCAACCAGGAGGAGGAAAAGCAAAGGCTAGGTTTAGGGCAGTAAATGCTTTGGGGAATTGAGAGTATCTCAAAAGAACAGCAGAGCCTGTGAGTGATCAGTCACACACCTCTGCCCTAATAGGCCCTGTTTCTTTCCTTTGTATGAAAAGGATCTCTGCATATCATTATGTTTTCCACAGGAGGCAACGTGAAATACCTCAGCAGCAGCATTGTTCCTAAGGACCACAGAACAACTGACTAAAAAAATTACTCAAACTTAATTATGGGTCCTGTAAAATTAAAAATGAAGTCTTTTTACCAAATTTCTTCTGAATTTCAACTATTTTAGTATTTAGGTGCACAGGGCCCCCTAACTTCCAGCTTTACTGACCTGAGATAGCTAGAAGCAAGGGAATAATGGGAAATTATACCAAGAGATTGTTTTTTAAATGTAAACTTACATAGAGGCCTGGAGAGTCAGAAAAATAAGATGTCTCAGCATGTAAACATCAACATGAGGCCTTCTAAGTCTATTCCTCATCTCTTCCTTTAAGAAATATGAGATAATGTTCAGTGAATCACCAGATGGAGAATTTGTTCAGACAAAATGGCTTTGCAAGTTCCCTTGTAAATCGCCTCTGGCTTCTAAAAAACAGTAGCAAATGTGCTGAGGACTGAATTAGCTAAAACAGAAGTTTCACTTTTTTTACTACAAGAATTAGCTGGGCCTGAGCTAAAACCTGGACTCCTACTGCTGGAAGGGAAGAGAGACTGCCAACCAGGCCTGCAGTTTCATTCAGGGAGATGTAAAAAGCTTATGAAACAGAGCAGCATGAGGTCTCCAGACTTGAGAGACATCCGTTCCCTTGGTAACCCTGCATTTACAGGAATTTGTTACCCATAGAATGTGGACACTGATGGAGAGACAAGGACTTCTGCAGAAGATACAATGCAAAGCCCTTGGGGTGGTTCCCAAATGGTCTGGGCATGCTAGAAGAGTCAACCACTTTAAAGTTGATGACAAGAGGTGAGAATCTTCTAGAAGGCCAGAGGCAGGAGCTTTGTCTTGCTTTCTACACTCCAAACCTTCTGAAAGATAAAATTCCAAGAGCCTGCAGCTGAATTGAGGAAAGAACACTGCCCACACTGAGAGATTCACTGGGCCTTCTCATGACCTTGACCTTCACACCACCAGGTGCCTATCAGGCCTGTATCTTGAGCATGTTAGGATTCTGAAGTCTTCAGGACAAGGAATGCCTTTTTAGGGTATTGTCTTGTTGGTATCCCTCACAGGACACCACAGGACTTTGCTCTCACAGGACTCCACTAGTGAGGGGAAGGACTCTACCTTCCCTTTTCATGAAGTAGAAGGAAGAATGGAAAAAATTATGGGATAGAGTGAGAAAAATAGCAGTCAGATATTTTTAAGCCTTACTTTTCAATAATGTAGGTTAAAACTAGGGTATTGACTGAAAATCATAGAGCGATCCACCCTAAATTTACTGAGCTTTCCATGTATATCTTAGCTTGAAACTAAAACTGCACTCGGGGAGAGGGGGGAGCCTGGAAGATCATGGAGTGTGTGCAGTTTAAATGTTTCTGCATTTAGTCACTTTTTCTGACTAGAGAAGGATTCAGGTATTTGGATAATTTCATAAACCATTGACTTTTTAAAGAGGAATATGAAGAAACATATGCCAATTGAGTTAGAAGCTGAGCATAGCTGTGAGATGGATATTAGTCCTTTTTACCAAAATGTGGTTTATGAGGCTTTTAATAGAGATTAAATTGGTGGAAACCAGGTTTTACCTTATTATGGATTTGATAGTTTCTATATTAATCTCCCCAATGTAATGCTGAACTGTTGGACCCTGCATAGATCATCTAGTTCCATTTCAGAAATCAGAAATGGCAAATTTCTATACAAAAGTCAAAATAATCCATTAGTGATTAGTTATTTCCATCTAACAAACCCATCTTCTGTCTCTGTTTCTGATCATGGCCCTAAGAACACTGGTGCATAACTTAGGGTCACTTTGATCTCTATACCCAATTCCCATCCTGGGATGTGCTTCATTTGCCAAAGTCATTATCACACCAAAACTATTTCTAGATGATACTACATATTATGAAGAAAAACAAAGCAGAATAAGGAGAAACAGAATGCCAGGTTTGGAGGGATGCAAATTTAAAAAGAGTAGTCAGAAAGACCTCCCCAAGGGCATAAGAAGAGAACTGAATGGGGAAAAAAGTGGAGTGGGCAGACGCTTGTGCATGCATGAATACCAAAGGACTTGGTGGCTGGAGGGAACTGGAAAGAGGGTGGGAGACAAGGTCAGAGAGGCAGGCAGGGGCCAGACATGTAGGGTTGGACTTTATTTTAAGTGTGAAAGCAGCAAATGGTTGAGTGTGAGAGTGCTGACCATGACAAAGTGCCTCTCCTCATGGAGCTTACTGGAGTGGGAACAAACATGATTAATGAGTAAGCCAGATGTGAGCTGGTTCCTGCTTAAAGAGATCATGCCAAACTGATATTTCACTAAGTCATGAAATCATGGGCCTTCAAACTGCTGAGTTTACTCCAATCTGTAGAGGGATATTGTCCACCTTGAACTTTTATCTATGAGAGGGTAACATATCAACTTTTTATCACGTTGCAGCACACACTTAATGCTTAGGATGGTACACATACTTCCTGCCAAACTTTGGATAGAAAATAAGATTTAGTGTTTTAAAGAGCCTCATTAAATCATTTTGTAAAACTAATTCTAAAGGGGCTACATTTTTCCAAAAGAAATGTTTTATGTACATTTGCTTTTCAACATTGGTTCTTAAAATTCATAAAGTTATGACTTAGGCCATTAAATAGGAAATCTTGATGATACCCCATTTAAAAGATGAGGGGTGTGTGTGTGTGTGTGTGTGTGTGTGTGTTCCTCTCAGTGTCTGCCATTACATGTGTGAAAGAGTTAGTAAAGGAGGACGTAGAAGAAATGAATTGATGCTGTTCTTTCTCAGCTTCATTTTCTTTTGCCCTCTCTCTCTTTGTTCATTTAATAAAATTAAGACAAAGGTCTGGATGAAGTAGCCTCTCCTTCCTCTGCCTCATGTGTCATGAACTTCCCAGTGGTGACCACAGATATGGACACCTCTTGTCTTCCCACAATGAATCCCTTAGACCACTTATAGAAGGCATGACCATAATCTCCCGGCTAACTTTGAATATCAGTCTGGAATCTTCCACATTTCTTGACCCCATTTCCTTCTATCTAGACAAAGAGGTGAAAATCAGTAGTGAATGAAATAAATGTAGATTTAAATTCCCCTTAATGTCCAAATCAAAGAGAAGGAACTGGTTGGCCTGAAGCAGCTACTTCTGGGTAAAAGCTTCAAGGGGCTACTCCGAGTTTCCTGAAGGCCTTGTAGCAGAGACCAAGTTTGTTGACAAGAAATGGCAGGATTCTGAGACAGGGGTGGGGGGTGCAGCTGGGTAAGGAGGAACAGCAAAGGGTGGGGGCAGTTTCTGCAAAGGAACCAGCCCTGTTACCTATGACCTTTTTCTTTTCTTTTTTTTTTTCATGTACAGGTTTATTACTTTCTTTCCATTCAGTTAAACTGCTATTCACCTGGGAAAACCCAAAAATCAGAAGGTTCTTTTAAACAAAGGAAACCAGATGGGTACAGCCTGAAGATGCTATGATACAGGCCATTCCTTCTAAGGAGACATGATAGGGAATAATTGAAAAAACAGCACCTTGCTTTGGTTTAAAAATGCTTATGTTTTTGTTTTGTTTTGTTTGTTCATTTGTTGTGTTTCTCTAGATTCTACATATAAGTAAATCATAACAGTATTTGTCTTTCTCTGCCATTGTAAACAAACATACTTAAATAAAAAATTTTAAAGAAAATGCTATGTGACTGAAAAAATTTGGGGTGGTGGTAGAAGGGGAGGTTGAATGAGGAAGAGGAGGAAGGCAAGTACCTACTTCATCCAAAGCTCAAGGAATTAGAGGTTCTAGGAAATGCCAGTTCTATTCAGTTTGCCTGAATGAGAGCTAAATAATAAAATCACGTTATACAATGCAGAAGTCAACCTGCAGCAATGAATACAGAACAAAGGTACTTTGGAATATGTCATCCTAATATTCCTGTCTGCACAGTTTAGAGTTCTTAAATGTGTTTCATGTTTAATGAAAGAAACAATGACTTTCAGTGGAGGAAAAAAAAGAGTTCTTTAAAGATAATCAAGGCCTTAACTACCTACCTTAGGTAGCTGAGAAAAAGCTACTGTACTTTTTATTTTTTAACACTCCAGATATGTAATTTAATGCAGGTCTAATGACAGTCTCAAACATGGGGCTTTAATCGAAATTGTTCAAGCTCAGTACTGTGACAGGAACTCACAAGCCCCCAGCGGTGCTGCCCATTTTCTCAGGTTTTGCAAGAGAAAAGGAAAGAAGAAAAACCTCTTGAACTTATGTTGCTATTGATGTGTAATATACAATAAAAAAACAGTTAAATTTCAATTACCCACAGGTAATTATAATTTTATTGTTTGACTGTACTACAGGGATTTTTGTAATTCCCAAGACTAATAATTTTCTATAATTTTACAGGTTGTCAAATAAACTATTAAAGATTACCTTTGAAAAAGCATCTGCAATTGTAAGGACATATCATACTGTTCATGGACTGTATTAGTAATTAGAGATTCCTGGATAGTGAAATATCTGTGCTGGGAGCTCACCACTGCCTGGCGCGTTTCCTCACAGCCGCCTCTAATCTCCTATGGAAGCTTTCCAACTTCTCAGGTGTTCTCTTCACTGCTGTAGGATTCATGTTTAAATTTTATTAATATTCCCCCCAGCAATTCCAGTTTGTCAGGATAAATCTCTACCTCCAGGTGGGAAGAAGTTAAAATCAGAAGCTGGGCCTCACCGATCATCACAGGAAAAATCTCAGGACCTCAGGACAAAATGCAAAATGAGAGGAGATAGTTTGGAGGGGAGCTAATGGAGAGTGGTGAGAAGATCGCTGGGGTGGGGGTCTGGGAACAAGATAAGTTATAAAGTTATTTCTACCAAGAACCATTATAATCAATGAGATGAAATTTGCCCAATAGCAAGGTTCTTCCTGAAATTTTCTCTTTCATAAGGCAATTTCTGTCATTTCCGTATTTCCATATATACATTATGTATAAAAGATCAACGCTGTCCTTTTTGATTAGGTAGCAATGCTCCTCTCTTATGAAACGTACATCTATGACAGGCCAGAGAGGTGCAGATCTGACTTCCTCATGAAGCCTCTCATTTTTCCCCAAACACATTTTGCTTGTCATGCCTTTCTGCTTTTATGCACACTCACCCTTAGTCTGAAAACCTTCCTCCTCGCCTGTCAAACTCCAGCTTACCCTTCAGGACCAGAGAAATGTGCCTCCTTGATAAACGTGTTACTAACTCTACTATTTCTATTAAATATTTTCTATTCTCAGTTCTCAGATGGTTTTTAAAGTCTTTATTATTGGGGCTAATGGCACCATGTCAGGTAAACCAAAAGGAAACCTAGGACTAAAGGAGCAGCCAGAGAAGGCCTTTAGCTATCTGAGGGATATAGGGAAGAGCCAGGAATGGCTTCCTGGTCCAAACCAGAGGTAAGGCCTGTGGTTGGTGTGTTGGGGAGCAATAGTAGTGGCCTGACAGCAAAGACAAGAGTAAAAGGTGAAGGAGAAAGATGATTTATTAGGAGACAAGGAGGGGGACACAAATGCTACATGGTCTGATTGGATTACTGAGGATAGATCCTGTGTGAAAAGGTTGAAAACAGTGGGGTCTGTTGGCCTGTGCCAAATACCATCTTACCAGGACCTGCCTGGGCTTATCAGGGCCAACACAGCACTGTCCTATAAAACTATGCTTTCCCCGATCTCCTCCACTAGCCTGTGAGTACCTGAAGGGCAGACATGGTTACAGCCAATTCTCTGCCCCTGGCACCTGGCCTGGTAGGCAGTCCTTGAATGAGTGTTTGCTGGCTGCAGTTGTAAAAGCACAGAAGACCTGGGCTCTTTTCTTGGCCCTGCCATGTCTGTCTCTGCAACCTGCACATAAAGGAACCTCAGGTTTCTGTACTGTAGATGCACTGCGTTTCCTTTTAAAAGTCTTCAGGGAACGTAGAAATCATTTGTTACTAGCACCCTAAATCCTCTGTCACTTGCATACTCATTTCTTGAATCCTGTAATAGGAGAGTAAAATTAACTCTGCAACAAGAAATAAGCACAAATGCAACAAAGGGCAGCATCCAGTTAGCTTTTTCTCACTCTGGGGTAAAGGGTTGATTGGAGATTTTGAGTGAGAACCCAATTTGTTGAGAGAGTAAGAGCTTAGTGGTGTCACAAAGTGTCTTGTGGGTATGAGTAAAGGGAATGGAGGGAGGAAGTAGGTCATAGCAGAGGAAAAAAGAATCAAAAAGGTCTTAGGGATTGCACAGACATATTTTGTCATCTTAACATGCTGCCCAGAATTTTCTTTGGTAAGAAAATTTGATCATAGTTTGATTTTTAGGTCAAAAAAAAAAAAAAAAGAAAGGTCAACTAAAGAGTTAAACAACAATTATATTAACTGTATGAGGTAAAAAAAATAATAAGCTGTAAGGAATGTAATAATGATTATATAAAAAATTCCCCAAGGCCATCCTGGATGATGACAAAGTGAGGACCAGGAATGAAATCTCTTGTCTTTTAGCCCAGTGCTTTTTCTGCACTTTTCTGTTTACAAACTTTGTGCCAATGCTTAAAAAAGAAACCCTAAAACACACAGAAGAGACATTTCACAACCAAACAATGATGTTCAGGTGGCTCATGGGAGGATGAAGTAAGTAAAAAATATCAACAATTCTAGTGTTTAAACAAAGGCTACATCTTCTATCAATGCATGATCTCAATACAGATTTCATTATGATACAACACATTTCCTTACTGGCCATGGCGAAGCTGGTAGTTGGCCTTGCAGTGTAAGTGTTCTGGGAGCTTAAAATTAGAAAATGTAAAATTATTAAATAAATAGTCTTTATTGCAGCATGTCTTAATTTCCAATAAGTCATTTTGATAACAGCTCTGTGCCCTGAACTGAAGGCAATGTCAAGGTCAATTATTTCATTCAAGGCCCCTAATTAAGATTACTTCCTTGAGGTCAGAATAACACATTACTTTATTTTAATAGAGAAAAGATCAAAGCTCTACCTTAAATTTTCCTGATGCAAAGCAATGCTGCTTTAATCTGGGCTACAGTAACCAGGGAGAAAAGTGCTTCACTTATTTTGGAGCACCCCCCACCCCAAAGCTGGAGTTTCACTCACTGGAAATGAATATTACCGAGTGATGGACACTGCCCAACTGCTGTTTTCACTGCGTGTCTTTAATCTTTTTTTTTAAACTATGCCATAAACCTTATTTTTCTGGAATAAGCTTGTATTAGCAAACCCAGTTTGCCCAGAAATGCCCAAATGAGCCACTTTGTATACTTCTGAGACCCCGAGCTCCCCAACCCTTTGTGCTGTTGTGGCTGTTGCTGTCGGAGCAGAGATTATAAGTGGGTGTCAGACACCTCCAAGATGTGCTTCATGGGATACAAACTCAGTTTATACAGTGTTTAAAAGTCAAGAAATTTCTCACAAATTCTGAATTTCTGGATCCTCATGCAAATAATCAAAAGACCTAACAGTGTTCAGCCCATGGTTTTAAATGTCAACAACTGGCTGGGGTTGAGTGAGGGATGCTAGGATGTGCATTCAAATTTCTCACCATCACAGCTGCTCGTTGTGGCAAGGGTTAAAAACTGGCCAATATATTTTGTTTGGCCGGTATGGCCTCTAAATTATTATTAATATTTATTTTTAATTGTAATGTTTTGGGGCAGGAATTAAACACTGCTATTCTGCAGGCTCAAGTTTCTTACTCCTCTATACATGGTCAGATGCACATATTTTTACTGCCAGCCTGGCCTCAGCAGCAACCCTGCCTGACGTCCTGCCCATTTCCCCTCCTCCCACTGGAACTCCCCAGATGCTGAGGTGGATGGTTCCCAGCAGACTCACAGCTGTCCACCTCAAAAGCCTGTGTCTCTCTCCTTCCCTGCCAGAGGGTTTTCCCAGCACTGCTCTGCATATTCTGCAGTAACACACGAAGAGGCAGTGCTGGGCACTCATGCCCCCTGGTGCAGCCCTCCCCCATTGCTGGGGGGTAGGTGGTAGTGGATACATGCCCCCTACCAACATCCGGTAAAATGATTGTGAGGTATGTTCCACATGGGTTCTCAGAGGGTCTCCAGTGCAATGAAGCCCTGCTGCCCACCCCACCGTGGAAATCAGCTCTTTACCACACCCTTTGTGGCTTTTCTCCCTTCCGTGACTCATCCTCCACTCTTCTTCACTTGATCTTCACAGAATCACCACCCGGATCAACTATGTGCACCAAGATTTGGGCTGGGGTTGCTTTCAAGGGAAACTATCCTAAGGCCATATTTAAATGTATTCTACTGTGAGGGTATCCTAACAGCTACACACTGTGAGAATGGCTGACCAGGATTGGGAGGGTTTCAGAATCCACGTCATAGAACAAAAACATACAGGTACTGTGTGGAGAAGACAGATGCAAATGCATCTGATAACTACAGTCAAATTTGGGGAAAATGTGCTCTACAAAGAGAAAAAACTGACAGATTAGCCCAGAGGGCTAGATTAAGACTAAGAAATTTATCTCAGGCAGATGTAGGTTTAAGATGAGGACACATTTTTAATCTTTAGAACACACTAAAATGGAATGGCTGCTTTGTATAGAGGCTCACATTTCCTTCCAGAGATTCAAAGCAATGAAATTCCCTTACTTTCCACAGACCCCTGTAATCCATGTTGCCCACACACATGTACTTAGTGTTGCAAACATAGGGCTATATACAGGGTGATCTTGCTGTTTATCAGGTGGAGGAGCTTTTGAGATGTCTCTCATGAGGATAGGGAAGGGGAAAAGAAAAAGACAAAGCTGACATTTGATGATGGGAGCAGTAGTTCCTTCACCATTATAGAGGTATAATTTAGCACCCCTATAAAACCTGGGAATGCCTCAAATCAAAATGCGTTTTCCTCTTCACACTGAGAATCTCTTAAGTGCACAGGAACGCATAAGATCGAGTGAATTATCTATTATTTGAAAGGTATTTATGATGTCTAAGATGAGAGCGCATGATTCATATCTGCTCCTCACAGGAACTCAGACATCATGGTAAGCTAACAGAGGGGAAACAGCTGAAATATTTGGTAGAACAGACCCTCCCTGCCAGAAGTTACTGTGAATTCAAGTGTTTTCCAGTGCTGCTCTTCTTCAAAGGTACAAAGCAATGAAGTAGTCAAATTAATGAAGTATCGTAAAAGAAATGGAAAGATTCGAGTGTCCTGAAGAGTGGAATACAGTTTTGTTCTTAAGAGGCACGATAGGAAAGAAGCACTTTGGTATAACAGGCTGGCTGGAGGGGCTTTTCAGCTTCAGTGTCACCAAAAAAAATGAATTAGCATGATTTTGTTATTAGAGATACAATAACACATGAGAAAATAGACGCTACCAGGTTGTAATTCATAAGAATTTCAGATAAACATAAGCTGTAACACTGGCTCTATTCCAGAGTACATTTCATTAGAGCCTCCTGTAGATTGAAATACAGCTCCTGTAATGGCCAGCAGTCCTTCCATTTGTATTTATGGAATCCAACCATCCCCACAAGGTAAAAATTAAATGGAAATTCATTGCCACAGAACACAAAAGACCTGGTGGAATTCCCAGAGTGATGGTGGTCAACATTCAGGAAAGTATCAACTCAGATTACTCATCCAATGTCACACAGTGGAATTTATGGAAGTTCACAAGCACCTTAGTCTTAACTCCAAACATCAAGATCTTTAAATCTGAGAATAAAAGTGGTAGTTCTTTGAGCATTGACACAAACAAAATTGCAAAGTAACACTCATAGCATTCCTCCAGTCTCAAGGGCTCCTTGCAATAACACAACCACTAGGACAATTAGAAGACCTGGTAGCATCTATTTGTATCCCCCCAGACAGCTCTGATGACGTCTCTAGCAAAGGGTATTGGCTTCAATCCCTGTGCTCCTGTGGGTGGGCCAGAACAACAGATGACTGTTCAAATGACATGCTGTTTCCCATTCTCTTACTTGTATAAGTTGATTTCGCTGGGATTTTCTTTTGATGATACTAATTCCACCAAAGACAATTAGGGAACAAGGGAGTCTGGTTTTGTATTTGTGCCTTTGGGATGTACAGATTTAGCATATGAAGGAAAATGAACTTCACTGAATGAGAAGATAGAGGAAACTCTATTTTAAAGAAGAAATTAATGCAGCATAGGTTTTGGCATTACCTTCAGAAGCAAACCTTTTTATTATGACCCCTCTGGCGATATGAACATCCCATCATTTCTTCATTTCCTGTTCTACACAGCCAGCCAATGACACCAATATTTGTAAAAAGAAACTTATTTTTCAATTTTCAAACTTTCCTTGCTGGTAGTGGTGGTGTTGATGGATGTCACTCTGAATTATTAAAGTTGAAATAATGTTTCATATTTAACATATTTCCTGAAGAAAAAGACAAAAAACTAATAATTCAACAGCCCACTCTGCTTTTTTGGATGATGTCTCACACACAACTTTCTGACTAGAGTCAGTTGTGACTGTAGCTGCCATAAGACACTCCATGTGGTGAAACTGACAGTTTGTCTTGAAAATTTCAGGATAGCACAAATGGTAATATAATATCACAAAAATTGCAATTATTTAGTGGGGGAGAATACCACAGCCCATCCCACCAACATCTCCACTGCTTATCAATGTACACTTCAGATTAAAAATAGCTATTGTGCCTATCCTGTATATGTGCTATGGTCCTACAACTACAGGGTGCATATAGAGGACTATTAACATAATTTTAGAATTTAAATTCTTTAAAATTTAAATGCTAGAGACTTTGGCAAAAGTATTTGAATACAGCTAAGATTTTGCAGTAACACTTAACCTTCAGTGCTGAATGTGACTAGTAAAATAAGAAAGAATTCGTAAAGTATTGGAAGGCAGTTGCTCAATGCTGTAGAGTTATAGAATTGGGATAGCATAAACAAATTCTGCCCAAGAGACCAAATATAAAGATGTTTGACAAACTTATTGATATTGCAACTCCTCTAAGTTCAGACACATAATACCAAAGAGTTCCAGTGAGTATATGTGTCTGAAAGAGAAGGTGAAATTAATATGTAGACAGAGATTTCAGAGGAAAGTCAATTATCTTTTCAGTTACTTGGGTACTTTGCATATACAAATTAAACATTATAAGTAACTGAGAATTAATTTTATACTGGAATCAATTCTGAACATTGTATTCTCATACACCTGTTATATTAGTAGTATATTTTCATAACAAAAATTAATGAAACTGGCTAGTTCCCTAATATTAAAGCTCATAAAGAACCAAGTTATATGGAGAAAAAAGGCAAAGATTGTGGAAGAAAGAGAGAAAATACAAGTTGCAATTAAGAAAAGTTGAAGGCTATATAGTTGTGTATGTGAGAAAAGCATTTAAGAAAGTTATTGTTCCCTTTATGTAATATTTGATACTTAAAACATTATCGTGTTATCTAAAAATAAGTTTAAACAAAATAAAAGTCACATTTGTAAACTCATTACCTGGCTCAGAAACTAGAGCAGTTATAATGCCATTGTTTCTACATGAGTGTCTTCATTTTATTCCTCAGTGTTTCCACTATCTTGAATTTTATGTTCATTATTCCCTTGATTTAAAAGAAATAGTCTTAACCCATATTTATATATCCCAAAATACTGAATTATTATTTCTTGATTTTAAGACTTATAAAAATGGTATGTTGAATAAAGTCTTATGACTTAATTTTATCAGTAATGTTTTTTAAGAGTCATCCCCTTGTGACATGTAGTTGTTGCTCATTCATTTTTATCTCTGCATGATGTTCCACTGTGTCTATATATCACAAATGGTTTATGTATTATATAAGTTTGCTTGGGCTACCATAACAAAATACATAGACTGGGTGATTTAATCAACAGAAATGTATTTTCTCACAGTTCTGAAGGCTGGAGGTGCAAGGTCAGGGCACTGTCAGAGATGGTTCCTGCTGAGAATTTTTTCTGTGTTTGCAGACTGTTTTCTTCTCACTAGGCCCACACATGGGCTTTGTCTGTGCAAGCACACTCCAGATATCCCTTCCTCTTCTTACAAGAACACCTTTCCCACTGAATTAGAGCCCCGCTCATGACCTTGTATACCCTACCTTTAAATACAGACATATGCAGGGTTAGGGCTTCAGGTTTTGAGGGAAATGCAATTCAGTCTATAATGTGTATTTTCCTGTAGAATTATACTATGGTTGTTCCCCAGTTTTCACTCTTATACTCAGCGCCTCTATGAATATTCTTATACATATCTCTTGGGGTTCATGAGCAAGAGTTTCTCTGAATCACATAAATAGAAGTGAAACTGCTAGCCCATAAGGCATGCAAATGTTCAAATTCATAACTGGCAGCATGTTTGAATCAAGTTTCACTCCTACCACACATGTCTATGTATTCCCAAGGGTCCACATCCTTACTGCCAGTAGTTATTACCAACACACCTTCATTTTTACCAATCCAATGAGCATTAATGGTATCTTATCAAGGACTTAAACATTATTTCATTAATTATAAAAATTTTTGATCATTTTATTCATTTGTTCATTGATTATTTGTGTCCTATTTTCTGTAAAAATTTCTATTTTATATACTAGTCTCCATTTTTTTCTGCTGGTTTGTGTCTTTTAAAAATCTATTAATAGACATTTTATGCACATTTTAGATATAAAATCTTTGCTGATTACTCAATGTCTGTCCAGCAAGTATCCAGCCATGTGCTATCAAAAATAGAGACATTTATTGACAACACAAAAAACATTGTGCACAGCACAATGACACCTCAGTCACCTTCAAAGTAGGCACCTTGGGCCCTCACAGGTTCTCCTACCATCACTTCCACTGTTCAAAACACTGCAAAATCCTTTGTTGGAATCATCAGCTGCCCTGTCACATTTTCCTGAATGTCATCAATGGTCTGAAATCTCTTTCCTTTCAAAGGTGATTTCAGTTTTGGAAAAAGCCAGAAGTTGCAGAGCACTAAATCTGGGCTGAGTCACTTGGGTGATTTGATGTTTCACCAAAAATCTCTGCACAAGACATGATGCATGAAGGTGCATTATCGTGATGAAGCAGCCAATCACCAGTTGCCCATAGCTGTGGCATATTGCAACTATCAACTGATAAAAACATTGAGACAGTCCTCTTCATTATTTGTTTAGTCTGGAGGGGTGAACTCATGATGGGCAACACTTTCCCAATCCAAAAACATAGTTAACACAGTCTTGATCTTGCTACGAATTTGCTGTGCCTTCGAAGCTCCTTCTTCTGGCTGGAAAATCAGGCAACTTCCACTGGGACTACTGGGCCTTTCTTTCCAGATCATAGCCATAGACCCATGATTCATCTCCAAATATGATCTTCTTGAGGAAATGTGGTTCATTGGTAGTGGTTTGAATGAAGTCATTAGCAACTGCAGCATAATGTTCCTTCTGCTCTATTAGCAGAAGCCATGGAATGAATTTTGCTATGTCATATATCATGCCAATATCCTGCATCAAAACCTCAGACACAGTAGTTTTTAGAATCTCCAGATCAGCTTCTAGTTCTCTCACTGATCAAAGATCAGTCAGTCGCTGATCTTTGTTGGTTGCAGCCCCTACGTGCTCAATATTCTCAGGTGTTGTGCCTGTTGAAGGCCTTTCAGAACATGGATCACTTTCAACAAATTCTCTACCATCTTTGAAGCATTTGTGCCACACTTTTACTTGTGCTACACTCATTGCATCATCCCCAAAAGCCTTCTGAATCATCCAATTAGTTTCCACGGAGGAATGTTCAAGCTTAATACAAAATTCGATACAGATTTCTTGCTCTAATAGCTCAGTCATTTTGAATGTGATAGCCATACAGTATACCTGTTCACTCACCAGCATCTACTGCCCCCACTGACTAGTACAGTGAAGTCATTATTTTTCCCACATGTGCATTCCAGTCCCCTCGCCTTGGCTGCTGGCTTACATCGATGTAGCACAAACAGTCCTCATTATATTAACAATAGCTGGACTACATTCTTGTACTCTATATATTGCCACTGCAATTATTTTTGATGGAGCAAAGTTTTGCATTTTAATGCAATCTAATTCATCAATTTTTCTTTAACTTTAGTGCTTTTTATGTCTCATTCAAGATTCTTCTTTACCCCAAGATTGTAAAGATACTCTCTGTATGTTGCTGTATTTCCTAAGCTCTTTATCTTTACCCCACTGTAAACAAACAAAACAAAACAAAAACTTGATTTTAGACTTTACAAAATGTTTCATTAATTTGTATCTTAAATGTTTTAGATGAACATACAAATTTTCAGTTTGGATAATAAACACTTTTGACCCATCTTATTAATACCTACTCCATGCAAATACCGTAAAAGGAACACTATAATAAATAAATTAGATGTAGTCCTTGCTTTCAAGATGCTTAAAGTCTGGCACAGAAAAGTAATTGCATAGAAGTATAATACTAGAGCATATTTTGGGGTGATAATGAGTTCTTTAAAATAGTTTAAAGTTAAAACTTATTGCATTTTTACTACATGCAAGGACAATCTCACTTATTTCTTTATAAACCCTATGAGGTTTTTTCTCTGCTGCTATATTTAAAAGATGGAAACACCAGACTGAAGCTTGGAAAGATATCCTCGGTTGCCCTGGAACACCGTGGCCAACAAAGTATACAGCAGGATTCAATCACAGCAAGCCTGACCTCAGAGTTCTTTCACAATTAGTCTCTTCTTTTCCTCAATGAGGAGGGAGCTAAAGAAGAATTGGACATAAGAGAAAGATTAACTTCGGCTGTGGTGTTGGAAATAGGCATTAAAGGATGGAGAAATTTTTGGAAGTCAGAGAAGAGAAACTTTAATATGAATAAAGTCAAGAAAATACCATATTTGCTGTGTATAATGTGCATCCATGTTTTGGGGCCCAACTTTCAGGGAAAAAAATCTTTCATTTTAATTTTTTAATTGAATTATTTATTTATTTATATTTAGAAACAAAACCAATTATCATATTCCAGTGTATTATTTTGCATATGGATATTGTTATTATTTTTTAGAATTACACTTTTAACACACAAGCATAAATAAAAGAATTAAAAACATTTACATAGATACAGAATTAGTACTACCCCATGTATAATGCACATCCTTATTTTTCCCTCAAAAATTTTGGGGGAAAAAGTGCTCATTATACACAGCAAAATAGGGAAGATGGCAAAATGCATGATTTAATTTGAAGACAAATAGTACATCATAACAAAGTTGTTGCATTTTCAAAAAGATTGGAAACATATGTCATGAGTGGAAGGGAAAGGAATATTACTGCAAAGAATCTAGCAAAATCTGCAGGGCCCCAGTATCCCTCAAGTCCTTCTTGTCTCAGCACTATCTCCTAGCCGCAGTGAGTAGGCATGGCACAGCCCTGCTTCAGGCTCTGTGCACTTGCTTGGCCATTTTTTTATGGGTGCTCTCCCCTCTTGGCCTAGAATGTATCTTCCTTCCCATCATTTGGTTCTACACTTAATTGTTACTCATCTTTTCCTAATCATCTTCTCTAAAACAACAAATCCTCTTCCTCACCATTGTTGACTCTCCTTTATCTTTCTTTATAGCACTTACCCCTACCCAGACTTATGCTGTATCACAATTTCCTTGTTGGCCACTAGGCAAGAACTTTGGATGGCTTTTATTTCAATAACAGCCACAAGACCTAAATTGTGTTGGTACATGATTTGTAGCCCACAAATATTTGTCAAATAAATTAAATAAAAGAATGAATAATGAATGAGTGAATAAATCTTAGGCATATGAGTGCCATCAGAGGTTTTGTAGGTAGCTTGTGCTATGAACCAATATTTTTATAAGCTGTCTATGGCAGACACGCACAGAAGGAATAGGAGAGACAAAGTAGAGCAAGCAGGAAGAACACTTATGAAGTTTTTAGAGCAGCAGAAGTCTAGTGATTCAGAGCTTCATTTCTGGTGTCAGACTACCAGGTTCAAATCCCCACACTAAGACCTCCTAGCTGCGTAACCTTGAACAAGTCACCGAGGCTTTCTGCCTTCTCCTTTGCCTGTAAGTGTGGATGATACTATCACCTGCTATAGGACTGTTCGAAGGCTTAAATGAAATAATACAATAATTAATGATTCATAAGACTCATAAAACATAGTGGGTATTAGCATAAAGTACTTAAGCCAGGGCAACAACAGCAGGAATTGAAGGAGGAAGTGCATAAAGAGACTTTGATTAGGTAGAATAAGAAGGCCTTGGAATAATACAAAAAGGAAATGCTTGGGAAAAGATTCATATTTGTGTTTTGTCTGATTAGAAAAGGGCAATAACTTTCAGTGAAATCCAGGCTACTGATAAGGGATTCAATTTTTGCGTATGTCGGACTGTAGGGAATAGGAAGTAGCAGCCACAGTAAACTTTGTTTTTAAATGTTTGACTTTGAAGTGTACCTAGATATTTTACATGAAGATGTCTAACAAAGATTGGAAATATACATTAAGGGATAATAACAAACTTTAAAGTTTTTTTTTATTCTTCAAGAAGATTTATAATAGAATTTTCTTAAACAATTCCCTCCCTTTGTCTTTAAAATATGATTTTCTTAACCTGGACATTACTATCTCTCTAAGCCTTATCCCTCTAACAAGTAATTCACAGGTTCTGCTGTATTCCATGAGTAAACCCAAAGCTTAATACATCAAAATAATGACCTAATCCCCACTCCCAATCTTCCCCTTATGCTTGCCCCCAACCTTTCAGTTTTAAGGAACTGAGGAAGGATTTTAAACTCCATGTGCATCTGAAGACTTGATTCAAATGTTCTATAAGCCTGAATAAAATGGATCTTAAGGCCCCCCTCCACACAAGGGCATATGACCGACCCTCAAATTTGCAAACGAGAAAGCTGTTGTTTACCATCCGCAATTTTAACCACACACGTTCCTACTCAGAGGGAACAACATGCTCATAGTCAGTCAAAGAGTAAAAAGGGGTAGTTAGAGATCTGTAATAAATGTATGTAAGTGAGACAGAAAATTAGAAAATGGCCACCTGCCAGCAGCCACATAAATTTCAGAGGAAATGCATTTTCGACTGGGATGCTTTATCATAGGAATTGCAAATATTTATTAAAAGTATTAAAATAGTCAGAATGTTAAATGTTTCCTCCAGTGGTGAAATTTCACATTGCCACATTAGAAGATGGGATATTCTGATACAGCGTTTATTAAAATGACTTCATTTTATTAGTCTGTCACCCACAATAAATGGGAAGGTACCTTTAAAACAAGATCTATTGAAGATAAAAGAGATTTGGGGGAGGGGCAGAATCTCATTCGTGTGAATGTGGCTTTGACTACAGCAGTATATAAATCTTGCAACCTTTCCCAAATAATGCCAAGAAGATTTTGTTGGTGGTGGTTTCATATCAAGTTTGTTGAATTCTGTCATCACTTGAAAACAAAATGTAGTATTTTCCACTAACTCTCATGCTCTTTCATGCACGTGATGGGGTTCAGGGCAGGTCACCCAGAATGTGCCACTTTGGTATGTGTATTATTTCAAGCTGAAGATAATCAAGGAACAACAGACTCAGAAAGAGCTTTTAATCTGTCCCTTAACTGCCTAATAGAATGTAGATGAGGGGCTTGTACCAAGCAGAGAGCTCTTAACACAGAGACCTTCTCACATCAGAATGACTGATCTGCACAGCATGGCAAACATTTGTGTTCCAGACATGTGCTCTGCCCATCTTCCTGTGAACTGTCTTCCTGCACTTTGAAATCCAAGACTCCTGTTCCCTTCTCCTTAGCTCAGGATGGCATATAAGCCTCAAATGCCTATCTGAGAGCTTCTGTTTCTCATGTCTTTGTGGGGCTCCCTTACATATGAAACTAAATTTACTTTTCTCCTCTTAATCTTTGTCAATTGATTAGTCCACCAAAGAACCCAGAAGGAAAGACAGGACAAGTTCTCCTCCCCTACATAATATACACCTGATAAGTGTTTGAATGGTTAGTCCTTAGTGGGTTTTCAGACACGATTACCAAACATACCCAAGTGGACATGTTGAATCAACTCCAAATAGCTGAAAATGGAAGGAGGTGTCTGCCTACTGCACCAGGATCATAGAGATGACAGCTAGAACACATCATTCCTGAGTGGCACTAAGTTGAAGAGTGACAGGATGAGTTGGACCAATTACCGCCCTAAGAAGCTTGTGGTTCATGCGAGGCACTGACCTAATAAAGATCTTATGCCATCACACAGCACAGATAGGACAGCCTTTACCCATCTTCAGACACTCTTTTGTGTGATCAGAACAGCTTCCTGAATCCAGCCTGTGAAACTGCTGACGGTGCTATAGGGAATCTAGTCTTTCAGCTAAAATATGGGGTGGGGTGAGGGAGAGGAAAGAAGGGGCAGGGCCTATAGGGATGCCAAATATTTCTTAGCCAGGATAATTAAAAAGCTATTAGCCTTCAATAGGTGGGTAGAGTGGCCATCTTTCGTATTAGAATGTAAGCAGGTGATGGTAATTGTTCCATACAAATTCATTTATTCAATAAATATTTGTGATTCATCTCCTGAACCACAAACATGGGTGCTGGAAATCAGAGGTATATAACAGTCACCCAGGTCCTGCCTCAGATATCCGGCATTCTGGTGGGGAAGAGACAGGCATTTACAAATCAATATATGAGAGGGACCCAAAAGTAATGGAATTACCTGGCGGAGAGCAGGCCTCTTATAGTACAGGCTTCCCCCACTAGGTGAGTGTTCTGCGGACACATCTGTATCAGTGTACCAGCTGGCATTGTTGTGAGAGGCTGTGTTGGGCTTCAGCAAATTTTTTTGAAGACTCTCATCACGTTTGCTCATTTCATGATGGGTGATTTATAAGAACACCTGCCCACCTGACACTGAGTGTTGAGCAGTTTTAAACCCAAAATAACATGACCCCTATGCCTCAGCCTCCCTGTTCACCCAAACTTGCCCTGAATGACTTTTTTTTTTTTTTTTGTTGTTACTCCAGAAGAAAAAAGTCCTCAAAGGGAAACATTTTGCTAATATGGAAGAGGTGAAGCAAAAAACAGCTCGGCTGAAGCACTAAAAGACATCAAAATTGATGAGTTAAAAATTGTTTTGAGCAGTGGAAAAAAGTCTCAATATGTGTATTGCATCAAATGGAGAGTGCTTTGAAGGTGACTGAAATTTAAACAAGTAAAAATAAATACACAATTTTTTATAAGTAAATTCCATTTTTTGGTCCCCCTTCATACAATATTTCATGAGGTAATGAAAGCTTTGAAGAAAATTAAAACAAGGGCACAAGGTGAAAAGTGACAATGAAGGCTTCTTTTAGGTCAGGGAAGGGTTTGGGGTGAGGGGATATTTAAGTATGCGCCTGAACACCATGAGGAATTTGTCCAGATCCTGTGCGTATCTGAGGGAAAAGTGTACCCAGCAGAAGAAACAGCAAAGACAAGGATTCCTGGTATGAGCTGAATGTTGGGTTGTTGCTGCTCTCATCACTCTTCAGCCAGGCTTCTAGAAAGGACCATAAAGATCTATGAGAATATCAGACCTGCTCAGTTAAAGCTTATTTACGTATCTCTTTTGCTTTAATTTCTGGTGTGGTTTCAGTTCTCTTAATCTCCTCGGAAAAGAGATTAAAAAAATACTGGATGGCAAAACCACCTCTCCAGTCACTTACACGGGAAACTAGGTCTGATAAGTCTTGTGGGATGTATGAGCACCTGAAGGTTAGATGGGCAGAAATTCCAACTTCTGCTGAAATCCCAAGGTGACCAGGACAAATTATCTTAATGAGCTATTAAACTGTAAGTGAGAACTTATATGCTGGCCCATTACAAAGCCATACATTCATCCATCATCTCCTTCCCATCCTCCCCACCCTCCTTCATGTACCTTCCAAGCATTATCTATCTATAAGTGTGATGCCATTGGCCACAAAATGCTCTGCAGGGGGGATACTGAGCAGTGGCCATACCATGCACAGTGGTAATGTATGTGCGCAGTGGGTTTAGCCTGTCCTGGTTCAGGGCCTGTGTCCCAATTTACCAGGTGCTTTGTGGCCAACAGACTCCCAACCCTGATCATGCAGTGACAGAACCTGCCTCACTGGACTTCTTCTGCAGGGAGTTAAATGAGATGCTTATGTTGAATTAATATAATGCCTAATACAAAATACATTATTTTGTAAAGTTTGCTCAGGGTCATCAGAACTCCTTAAGTGTTCCTCAACCTCAACTTTTTCTGGTGATATAGTTGGATCAGTTATTTAGAAGCCATATTAAATTCAAAAAATCTTTTTTGTATCTTTAATTTATTAAAACACTTTGTAGGCATGAGCAAGGCATTAGAGGTTAATTTGTCTTGCGGATACAAAAACATAGTACTTCCTTGTCATTAATTTATTTGTTTATTTATTCTACCTATATGCATTCAGTATCTGCTATGCATGTAACTCTGTGCTAGTGCTGAGGATCTGAGAATAGATAGTAAGGGAATTGAGACTTCTTGAAGATAGTAGGAAGATGACTTAAGATGGAAGGGAAGTAGATAAAATCAGGATTAGGAGGCTAATATTTCAGGTGAGCAAAATCACACCGCGGGAGGAGACAGACATTCTGCATTAGGAAAACAGTGAAGTAACTCACTCAAGTAGAGGAGAGACTGTGAAGAGAAGAATTCATTATGCAGCAGTTGTGTTCCTGGAAGTTGGCAGTGAAACAGCGCAAGTCTGGACCTGATCCTCAGGAAGTCTGCAGTGCATGCCATTTGGCAGTGCACTGGGCACCTAGGGTGTGCTTTCTAATACTTGCTGATTATTTTCTTCTGGCCTAATATCTGAAGCTCATCTTTTCCTTTGCCAGAACTCATCACTTTAAATTCAGTGTTATCATTTCACTAGAAGAACTTCCTCATTTGTTTAACACACTGGACTCATGTGAGATAAGGCACTGGCCACTCCAGGGATCAGGATTTGGGGGAGGGATGTGGTGGTGGGGGGATGGGTGGGGGAGCCCAAGACTCTAAGTGGTGTCTTGTACAGAAATCCTTGCTAATTAAATTGCATTCCCAGGACGAGCAGCTTTGACAACACCTGGGAATATACTACGAATATTTAATAAGGCCCCACTTCAGACCTGCTGATCAGAATGTGCATTTCAACAAAGCTCTAGAGTGATGCACATACTCTTTGAGGTTCAGAATCCTCTACAAAAGAGTTCAGTCTATTTTAAACTAAAATCTTGACTACTCCTCTCTCTAAGACAGATGAGAAGGGGAGGGAGCAAGGGTAGCTAGGAATGGTGGAGCTCCTTTCTTCTTCCCCCAGCCTGACGGCACTCTGGCCAAGAGCCATGTTACTGTGTGGTCTCTAAGATACTATGCTTTTTGCAACTTTGTGTCTGTGGATCACCAAACTTTTGAACTTAAATTGTGGATTTACCTATTTATTAGTTGGATGGCTTGAGGGTAAACAATTTAACTTTCCTGAGCTTCCACATGTCCATCTATTTTCTTAAAAACGTGGAAAGCAGAGAGCCCTGTTACAAGCGTGTTTACAGGAAGAAGGACCACTGTGGCTCTCTCAAGGGGCAACTCCGACCCCTTACTTCATCCACCCCAAATCACTGCATGATGAAGGCGAGGAGTGTGAAGCACCAGGAGGTGGCCACCATCTTGGGATGGCTGAAGAATGGTGTGGCTGGCAGTCAGGGGACTCAGGTTCCAGTCTGAGAATGGCGCTTACTATGCATACTTATGTCAGCTGCCTAACCACTGACCATGGCAGCTTTCTCTCTGGTAAAGGGAATGAAATAGGCAACCTTTTAGCTCTAAAATGCCAACCTAATTTTTTGAAAAAAATATTTATTTACAAGTATTTTTGCTGTTGATACTGTCCATAAACTAGCCTACTATCGATCCTAACAACCTTCCTTTATGCCAGCCTGTTTCACAGTAGGCTGGAGCCAAGGCACATCATTCCAGCCTCCATCACAGCTGGGGGATCCACAGGGCTCCACTCTGGTCAACGTGCTGTAAACAGAACTCTGCCAGCGCACTCTTCTACTTTCTTCCTCTTCCTGCCTAGATCACAGGGACTGCTTGAAGATGCTGCAGCCATCACTTAAATATCATTAAGTCATGACACCAGTCTTCGATGATCCATCATTGTACCTCTTGTTTCATGATACTGACAAATCCCCTTCTATTTGGATAAAACAGGGTAGCTGAGTTTAATGTAATTCTAATTATGGTCAGTATCTGCTGTTTTCCAGACATTATTCTAAGGACTAAGGATTCTGCAGTTGTATTTCAGTGTGGGCCAATCTGTTGCCTAAATCTGTTTTTGTTTCTAACAATAAAATATCAACAATAATGCCTTCCCATAGCCCAATAAAGTAAGGGCTGCTCTCCCTGGACTAAGATTAGCACAAGACTAGTAAAAATCTCTGTGTTAAATTTCCCCTATGACCAAAACAATGATAACCTCTACCTGAAATACATGTGTAGGTTCTGGTGTTTCATGTGTCCCTTTAGATTATATGCTCTTGACATGGCATAAAAGGATGAAGAGGAGAACAACCCTGTCCAGGAATGCCTGAAAAGGGGGGTCCTTCACTGTGGATCTTAGAGAGCTGAGAAAAGTTAAGGGGATGTTAAAATGTTTAGTGACAATAAAGGCAAGTGTGTTCATTAAGATATGTTGAATAAATGGGATATGGTTCAGTGCAAACCTTTTGAAAAGGAAGGGGTAGAAGCAGTGTGCAGGGTGGAGGAGCAGAAAGAGAGAGCAAGAGAATGTTTTGAGAACTACTTAGGCATATGCAGAGGGAGAAACCTTGGAGGTTTTCTTTCCCACACCTAGTACAGAGGAACAAAAGAGAGGCAGGAAAATTTTTAAAAGGGAGAAAAAATAAAAAAAAAGGAAAGAGAAAAGGAAGAATAATGGGAGGAAGAAATTAGAAGATGAAAGGGAACAAAGAGAGCAAAGAAAAGGTGAGAAAACAATCTACATGTGCTGGTTACATGCTGTGGTAGGAAAACACTTTCTTGGACCTCTCTCAGCATATCCTCACCACTACTGTAAAGAGGTAGATGCTATTATTTCTGTTCTAAGGTTAAGAAAGCAGGTTTAAAGAGAGGAATCAAGCTGCTTATAGTTCTACAGTGGTTAAATGATCTCCATGGGATCCAACACTCAGGAATTCTACAGAGCTCTGTATCCTGTGTAATCACTGAAAGGGCACTAGATCAGCATCTCTGAAAATGAGTCACTTAATTAAAGGAAAATTTATTGAGCACCTATAAAATGCCCGGGAACTATACCTGTGGGAGAAAACCAAATAAATCCCCTGCTTTTATCAACAAAAATCTAGAAGGGAGAGACAGCTTAAGAGCTACGATGATATGAATAACAATGAAAAAAATTAAGCAGGGTACAGTATATAAGCTTAGGTTTGGGGTAAGGGTTAATCTCTACTGGGAAACTGAAAAGAGCTCAATGATAAGGCAAAACTTAAACAGGAATCTAATATAAATGAAGCACATGAACTATGAGGACATCCTGGGGAAGATATTCCAGGAAGGCAAAACAGCAAAAGCAAAAGTCCCATAGCTTTTAAGAGCTTGAGACTTTAGGGTAGCAAGAAAATAAAAATTTGTCTTTAGTAGTAATTTACCCTCAAGGTGTAGTCAGTTCAATTACTGCTAGTCAGTGGTGGAAGCATTATCTAGGACGTACTATAAAATGTGCAAAGTGTATAAAATGCTCCAAGAGCAATTGAGCTGAAAAGAGACTAGATCAGAGAACGCGTTACAAAAGATGTTTGCATGAGTCTCAAAGAACATCTGACAGTGAACCAAGCTCTGTGTCCTCCAGAAAACTACAGAGAAGAAATAATAAGCAGAGTTATCCACTGGCATCTGAGGCAGACAAATGCTCCCTGGTATTGGGTCAGGTCACATTTTATGTTTCTGTTCCATTTCCTACTCGAAGGGTTTCCATATTGCAGTGAATCTGTGTGTGGCTGTAATGGGGAGCTTCCATCTGTGATCCTGGAAGAGACAGGTCCTGGAGCATAAGCCTGGTCACTCATTGTCTTGGGAGGAAACTAAATTCGGACCCTGGGCAGAAGGACATCCATACAGCACAGCAGATAATCTTCTCAAGACCAGCTGCTCCTTGCTTCTTGGACATGGGATAGAACCCAAATTACCAAATCTGGGACCAGCTCTGTCCTGGGTGCCACATACTGTTTTCCTTCTGGCAAGGACAGTTGATGTAGCCTTTTTTCTAAGATGCATTCCAAAGTGACACAATAAAAGAACCGGCCCCTCAAATGTGAACCCTGGAGTTTAGTGACTACAGAAAAGCCCTTGTCAAAAAGAACACTTGAGAATTAGAATCAAATTCCAAGTAGCTTACCTTCTGATCTCCATGCATTTTCTGTTTTTCCCTGCACCCCTTTTACCCCCCTGCATGACTCCATCAGCAACTATTTCCTAAAGTGGGCTGCTTGAGACAAGGGACCCATCTGATGCTTTTCTGCATCCCCACTGTTCAGTAGAAAGTGGGGACATGTAAGTGCTCAGTATGTGCAAAGAAGAGAATTGACTCATGTCTGGAGGGTCAAATCAGCCTGAGTTTGTTTGGCTTTGTCAAAAGATGAGTGATAGACATTTCACAGGGTCCCAAGAGCTACTCTGTTTTTTTTTAGAATCAGATTTTTTAAAAAAGGAACAAGTGATGGGCACTTTGGGGGGAATTCAAAGAAGAAAAAGCATGATTCTAGGAAGAGAACTTTATAGTCTAAGGGGAGAGTCAAAACAGAAGTATATGGGGATGCAAATGGCACTGCTGAGTTTGAGCAACAGTTCCAGTGCCACAGAAGAACATCACCAGACAGGTCACCTTCCACTGCCAAGTGAGTGGGAAAATAATAAGTGCTATAGATATTCAGAGGAAGGAGGGATTTTTGTCTTCTTAGACAGTCAGAAAAAGATGATAAGGTTTGGGGTGGGGGAGGAATATTTGACTTAGCTCTTGAAGGAATGGGTAAGATTTCTATAGTGTAGAATAGATTTGCTCTCGGTAAAAATACAGGGGAGGAGCATGTATGTGTAAAAATGCTGCTTCAGAGAACAATGCAGGGTGGTTAGAATGGAGTCACCAAGCACAGGAGGTTAGCCAGGGAGAATGGGGGAGATCCAGGCAGAAACCATATTGTCCAAGAACTCCAGGGACTATCTGAAACATTTTTCTTAAACTTTGAGGAGGCCATAGGCCTTTTGGCTTGACACTGGAAGAAATGAAAAGAAAGATAAAGAAAGAAAGAAATGTATGCCTGCCATGATCTCACTTGCAGCCTGACTTAGCAATGTCTTTTCTGGTTTGCCTCTGCTGTTGCTTTTCCTAATTTCCTCGCTGCACAAAGAAAATAAATAAATAAGTGTACTATAGTCTTATTTATCCTTCTTTGGACATTTCTTTACCAGGCAGATGGTCAATTAAGAGCACTAAACAATGACACTGTTTTCTCTGTAAACATTTTTTTCTAATAGCCTAACAAATGTAAGCCTGTGCCACCATACTGCTGAATACCATCTTGACTTTCTAATTACAAAGAACTGTGTCTTGATAGTTACAATTACAGCTGTAACAATGGTGCCGGGCCCTGAACAATACTGTTAGAGGCAAAGTGCTTATCCGAATATTCAAAAATAAAGGCTTAAATTTATGCCAGGGATGTAGATGGAAGTTAAACAATTGGGAGGAAAAAAAGAGGTTGAAAGCACTGGTTTAATGCTACAGATGTGAATTTGAATCCAATTACTCTTAAAGACAAAAAAAAAAAAAAAACCTTGAAAAGGTGCTGTTTTCTTCTGTTTTAGTAATCAATAGGTTAAGGGGTGGTTCAACTTAGCATGTTAATACCTCTAATTTTGATATTTGGCTACATGCTAGTGTTTTCAAAGCATACTATCTTTTCAGCTAAGTGGGTTTTTGTAAGGTGCAAATTAGTATCTCCGTGTTAAAATAAAAGATGAGTATTCTTCAATCAATAAACCCATAAATTAAATAATATAAATTTTGGGCAGTGTGTGTGTGTGTATATGTGTGTATATATGTGTGTATGTGTGTGTGTGTGTATATATATATATCCAGCACTATTTTAAGGAAGTCACTATAGCTCAGTTCTGCCTCAGATTCCACATCTGTAAAATGGGTTTAATAGCAATAATATAACTATTATCACTAGGTTGTAGTGAGATTTAAATGGCTTGATATAAAGCATGTGATGCACTGACTGACGTGGCTCAGTAGGTTAGGCCTCATCCCTCAAACCAAAAGATCGCCAGTTCAATTCCCTGTTAGGGCACGTGCCTATGTTGCAGGCCAGGTCCCCAGTTGGGGGTGTGCCAGAGGCAACTGATCCATGTTTCTCTCGTGCATTGATATTTCTCTCCCTCCCTTCCCCTTTCTCTAAAAATAAATAAAATCTTTAAAAAATGAAGCATGTGATACAGTAATTGCTATAAAAAGTATTTAAAATAGGGCAGCAGGTGTTGTTATTAGTGGAAAGTATACTTCAGAATGAGCTTTTCACACCCTGAAAAAGGAAAGCAAAGGCAAAATGTTAGCAGGAGGGCATCTACTTCAAGGACACCAGGGTCAAACAATACCTCTGGGCATGTCCACAGTCTCTCTGTCACTCACAGCCATCCACGTCATTTAATTGTGTGAGTGCGCCCACCCAGAGTTCTCTTTGACATTAACAGTATTTTAAATTTTCAATTGGGAATTTTCTTTCCAGGTCAGGACTGAGAGCTAACACTGAGATTTAGTAATGTGAATTACACCAACTTTTTTTCCTTCCAACAGTCCACGATCTATTGTACTGTATATAGTACTCCGATACCTAGTGGCCTGGAAAGTATAAGGACAGCCATGTTGTCAGCCCTGCGTGAAGTAAAACGTGTGCTTATTGATTACCTCATTGTTTAGGTAAAGTAACATTTGTGATAACTTGTACTTAATTGTGAATTATACGCATGCCATAGCCAAGCCTATCACATGTGAAAACTTAGTCCTCCCAAAAACTTTATGACAGGTAATATTTTATTTTCTTCATCTTATAGATGCATAAATCCAATCAGTTAAAGCAATGCGATCACATCAAATCATAAATCACCATGGATTTTTAAATCTCATGAGCAAACAAATAATGTCAACACAAAAAAAAGGCCCAGAAGCAAATATACAAAGATTAAGGCCTATTAAGTATGTGAAAACTCTAAACACTTACTTCCAGGGCCAGTTATGCTCAGTCACAGTGTGAGGATGATGTACCCTGACCACTCACATCCAGTTCACCAGCACACAGCTGTCACAGCGAACTGTGGACGTGCCGTCTATCCACTTCATCTTTTCTGTTAAGGCCATCAGGGGCTTCCCCACATGCCTAGGATAAAGGCCAAGGCTTTGCTGGGCACACCGATCCCTGTGATCTGATTCTCATCTCACCTCTGAACATGCCTTCCTGGAAGTCAACTTTCACACCAAGAATCACAGCTCCATGAATAGACCCTGCTGCTTCACACCTCCTTGGCTTTGTCCCTGCCTTCCCATTGCCCAGGATGGAGGACACACGTTTTCTCTGCAGACCTGCCTGGAGCCCACCAAGTGGCCCAGTCTACAGCATCAACAGTGAGTGTCCCCCACCATCATTCAGTGCGTCTGAGCCCTAGTATTGCACAATTTATTTCCTTTGTTTTCTCCCCTGATTAGACTTAAACTCCTGTGCAATGGAGAATCTATCTTAATGGCTATTGTATCTCTAGCATCTAGGTCCACACAAATAAGTACTCAGTGAAAGTTGAGTGAATGTAAAAGATTAGAGAGAAAAGTCTTTATAAGCATCCCAGGAGAAGAGATAAAACCCCACCCAGCCTCACTGACCTCAATAATCAGTTTGAAAAATAACTGAGAGCACACTCTCCCTGCTTATTTAGAATAAACATTTAGAGTCTTAACCTCCTTTCTGTCCTTTTTTTTTCTTCCTTGGATTAGAGATCTGAAGATGGGCCCTAAGGGTACAAATGCTTTAGACTATGATGGCATGAGGAGTGGAGACCAGCAATTATCTTTGTAATATTATCTTTTCAGAAATTTTATTCAATTAGTCAGAGGACTCATGAATTTCCTGGCCAGCCCCTGGAATAGCAAGGCATGATTTTTTTCAGGTACCAAGTGAGATCTTGGCTCCGTGAGACCAAGATCTGAGTCCAGCCATCTGGGTCTGAACCCACTGTGTGTACCACGCCCAACAGTTCTTTGTCAAATGCACAGGTGGTCTATGCAACCCATTTTTGAGAAGAGAGAAAACATTACCTGTAGGGTGGGTATGACATTTCAGATGACCTTTATGCAAAGAATCATCTTGACTTTCCAAATCCTCACACTTTTTAAATTAGAACAAAAACAAAACTCCATAGGGAGAAAAACTGACTGTGAAATTTTCATCCTGAATAACTGAGAATAGTTGTTGGTATGATTAGGAGGAGAATAGCTTGGGCTCGATTCCATGGGGCCGTGTTCACTGAGATGTGTCTATTAGACATGCAAAGGGAGATGCTCAGAGACAGATGGGATTATGAATCCAGGGCTCAAGGGAGACGAAAGGTTAGAAACATAAAGTCAGGATGTCAATGACATGGCATCTGCAGCCATGGGACTGGGTACAATGGCTTAAGGAATGCACGGAGATAGAGGAGGGGTATAAGACTGAGAGCTGGAGCACTCTAAACTTTAGAGATTGGGATAAAGAGAAAAATCCAGCAGAGAAAACTAAGGAGTGTCAATCAATAAGGGAGGAGAGAATAATGTTCAGGAAGCCAAGGATAGAAGTAGAGGGAGTGATCAGCTGTGTGAAATGCTGCAGAATGAGGTCTAAGACACAAATGCCGGGGATTGAACAAAGTGGAAAAAATTCTCAAGTTTAGATTCCTGTGGTTTACTTCTTGCAGAATGCATAGTGCTCGGCAGTTTTTGAGTTTTGCTGTTGTTTCCATTTGCTAAGTCGTCCTCCTGTGCTCCATCCTTTCAGACTGTATAGAGAAGAGACCTCCCCATGTTTCTGGCAGGGGGCTTAAACCTGAAGGAACTGAAGTAAGGGTCACACATCATTAAGGAAAGGTCAATTCCCAGGCAGAAATTGGTATTTTCTTTTCTCCCATTTCCATATTACAAAGATGCCTCAGGCTTCCTGGAGTTTCTATTAAGAATTCCAAATCTCCCAGCAATGATTTTTAAATACTAGTTTTCCCTAGGACAGTTCTCTTTAGCTTGGCTTGCCCCCACAATCCATGAGGGCCCTTCAATCACTGTGAAAGCCTTTTATCACTCTGACTCCATTCTGTCATGTATACCGTCTCTAGACCGACCTTTCCAGAACAGCGCATTCATGATGACAGTAGCTATAATTAATCTGCTCCATATTTTCTCCCTCAATTTTGTGCACATAGTAGGCACTCAACAAATAGTTATGTGGTTTAACATGAGATAAATAACTGCATTCTTAAGTCTCTTTCTTTTGATTAGTAAAATCCATTTTATTTTCATTCTCCTCTGCCTAGCTATTTTTAAATATAATGAGAGAACAGTATCTCCAGATAGTGTGTGAAAGCATTTTAATACTTTAATAATTCCATATAATTCCAAATGATCTTTTCCTTCCCATACTTTACAGTAAGTAATAAGTACATAGATGAAAAATATGTATTTTATATCCAGGGGAACAGCTATGAAGTATCACCAAAAGATGGAGAACATTTTTATCTTAAGCCAGCCACATAAATACCCATTAATTTTTTTTAATGATTTTATTTGGTTGATGGAGTATTACATCTCCAAATTACATAGTTTAGATTTCCCATTACATGCTCCTTGTGGATCATATGCAGATTCACAAAGTTATACAGAACATTCTACAATGGGAAGAAGCCAATTTTCATTTTCTCTGTTCTTGTTTGAGGAACCAAAACTGTTAAAGGATAAAGTACTCAAAAGTGCCTGTTCCAGGTTAATTGCCTCAAATTGCTCATTTAAAGCACCATTATAGTACAGCGAAGACAGTTAATCTACTCTGAAGCTTCCCTTTTTATGGCCGTTGCTACATTTGGTGAAATGGCACCTTTGGCAAACACCCAAATTGGATAAAATTGCCATTTTTCTTGGAACCTGAAAAGAATAACACATGTTTTGAAATCACTTCATATCATGTGGCTCTAAATGGTAAGCTGCATGTTAGTTAGTCTTGCTCTGGAATTCAATCTCTTTGGCACTTTCCGATTTGACCCTAAATTTCCTTTGCTTTACGTGTGTGAGTAAATGACGTGCTTTTGCAAACAATACCTAAGTAAGAGCTGGGGGGAAGGCACAAAGGAAACCGGCAAGAGGAACCATGGCAGTATTTTTAAACATCACAACTGTGTAAGAAAATGATGTGTCCCTGCACTGACACTTGTGCACAACTTTCAGCTGATGGTACCTTTGTTATTGGAAATACTGTAGTTTGAGAGCTTCTTCAATGTCGACATAACTAGCAGGTGCCACGATCATAACGGTAAAAACATTCACTTATTAATCAGCCCACATAATTCCTCTTTAATGCTGTCAATTTAAGATGGCAACCTGATTTTTTTTTTTTTTTGGAGTGGGGAAGAGGGTCAACAATTTAATGAATCTCTTCTGCATTTTAATTCCAACCTAATAATCTGCCTCCGGCTCTTTTCCCTCCTTCACTCTGAGAACATTTCTTCGGATCCTGCTATGAAGCGCAATGGGATATTTACCTTCCTCCCTCAGTTATGCATTAGGATGGAGAAACAGCCAGAGAGCCAGAGCCTCCAACCCAACCAGTAGGCATGTTAACCTGTCACCAGCCCTCACCGGCCTCATCTTCAAACTCCCCTCTCTCCATTTGTTCACATAGAATCTCTGTCCTCCTGGATTCTGACACTGTCATGCTTTGCAGGTTTCTTTTATTAAACACCACTGGGGACCAGATTCAGAAATGTGCAGTATGTTGACATAGTTAAAATAAATAAATACAACCCATTGCCAGAAATATTAAAAAATTCATCTAAATGTACTCCTATCAGGGATGATTTGTTTTCGTCCAAACAGGAAAGACTGGTGGCTTCAGGATGGACTGAGTAGAGGCTCTCCTACTCATTCACTCCTTCATTCATTCATGCCTTCATTCGTTTTCTTGTAAAAAAGCAGCCTACCACCCCTTGCTCGCCATGTCAAATGTAAACAAAATAGACTTTGTTATTAGGGGAGATGTGACTCCAAGTGTCTGAGCTGCAGAGTGACAGCCAGCTCCTCTCTGAATTTCAGGCAGCCTCTGTCACTTGCCTTGACAATGAAGAGAGTTAATATATTCATGACATTACCACACATGCATTCGCAATTCACAGCATATTGTATTGTTTACCCCTGTTCTTTTGTACTACTGCATGTAGTAATTTGCCTTCTAGCAACAGAAAAATTCCTCAACTGAAGATTTTACCCTCATTTTATTTACCCTTAATAGAAAAACCACTGCTTCCTGGCCCATCGCAGTTGGTGAGACCACCTTTCTGCAGCATAGCAAACAGATAAATGTCAGATTTTACATTTTGATCAGATGTGTCTAAAGTCATTTCCTATACATATTCCTCATCTTCTGCCTCCCACACCTTCCTTCAGCAGTCCTTGCCACCCCTTCTGTGTATTCTTAGCGTATTTGGCACTAGGAGGCCAGCTCTTACAGGGGAAAGGATGGCAGTGAGAGTGAGAGAAGTGTGGCCTGGATTGGGCACCATCCCCTAACAGTGGGGCAATGCTGGGGGAAAATGAAAGAGCATTGCAAAGCCCCACTCCTTCACCAGCTGTGCTCAGTGTGCCCATGGTGCTCACTGTTTTTACACAAGTAATGCTTCTGTTGGTTTTTGCATCACTCTCCTGGACTGGGTATATTCTCCAATGTATAGGCCCCCACCATTCATTCAAAACCCATCTATGGGACATTGATTACTCAGCCTCCTTGATCAAACTTATTTATTCTGAAGGGGTGCTAACTTGTAATAATGTTAATGCTTAGACAGATGGTTCTATTAGGATGAGTACTAGGTAGAGTACATTGTTATTCTAAGATTTGGCACTATTGTTCTTCAGAACTTTGCTATTGGGGACCAGAACTGAAATGTACTTTGATGGCTTAGGGCAACTTTGTAGAGATGGCTGGAGAAGGCAAGCAGTCTGAGTTAGCAAGACACAATGGCTGTTTCATTTTTTTCACAGTGATGAACTGTCTGCATTCCAATGCATGTCACAAAATTCCAGGGCTAAAAGAGGCCATGAGGGGTCACTCAGTCCACTGCCCTGCCTTTGAGTAAAATCATTTAAAAAATACCCAGTGCTAAGAGTCTTCAAGACAACCTATGCCCCTCAGTCCAACTGAACGTCAAAACCCTTTCTTAGAAGAGACATGATCTTGTCTGCAATTTAAAAGCATCTCCTGTTCTGTTAGAGAGAAAGCATTTGGTTGCTCTTTATATTCAAACCCTTTTCACACTTAAGAATTATAATTGAGTTACAGTCTCTCAAATTCTGCTCTCATAATGGGCTATGTAATTCAGGGTTTGCTTTTGTAACCTGGTTCCATTCTACTAGTTATTTCTTGTTTCATCTGTGTATGTCTATCCAATTAACTTGTAAGCTTGTACTGAGCAGAAACTGTAGATTACAAACTCTTATAAAGAGTAACAGGCTCTAGGGTAGTGATTCTCAACCCTGGCTACACATTTGGATAATACAGAAGGATATTTTAAAATATTGATGTCTGTGCTATACCCCCAGAGGTTCTGAGTTTAAATGGTCTAGGGTACAGGGGTTGTGGCAATTTATTAAAGCCCACCTCCCCAACCCAGGTGATTCTAATGTGCAGCCAGGACTGAGAGTGTGATTTGGTACAGATGGTTTCACATCACTAAGTCTAAGTCTTGATCTCTTTAGTTGAGAAACAGGGATAAAATAGCAACTACCTTTTTTTTCTTTTTGGAAAGATTAAAGAGTTCACATATGCAAAAACCTTAAGCACAATGTCTGGACCATATATGCTATCAATAAAAGTTAGTATTACTATTATTAAGATCACTATTATTATTTGCCCCAAAGTGTCTAACACACTATTGGAAACCTATAGGGCACTAAATAAATTCATATTAATTAATAACTTCAGGTCATTTACAGGTCAATTCACATCTACAACTTAAATTAGCAACACAAAACAAAAAAATTAAAAACTCAATACTATTTAAAAGAATATAAAAACAAAATCTATACAATAAAACATAACAATAGCTATTTTTTTCTAAACAGTGAAGAAGTCATAATCAGGTGGAAAATCAATCAATATAAAGAGGACAAGTAATTATAAAAATTATAGAATTACCAGTTAAGTATTTTAAAAGTGTACTGAATATACTTGAATAGTTAAAGGAAAATATAAACACAATGAGAAAAAGTGGAAGATATAAAAAGAACCTAATAAAAGTCCTAGATCTATAATATTACAGAATTTAATATTAAAAATTTACTAAGTTAGTTCAACACCTCATTTATCACTGAAGAAAATCAGTGAACTTGATAATCTAGCAATAGAAAAACTCAACATAGAAGGAAAAATAGATGAAGAAAACACATAAAGTGGTATTAGTGACTTATGAGTCATCTAAAAGTGTTTTAATGTAAGTGGTAGTAGAGTCCCAAAAGGAGATAAGAAAATATTGAAGAAATATGATCAAAATTGATGTAAACAATATAAACTCAAAACCATAAAAAGCTCAATGAACTCCAAAAAAGATAAACACAAATAAAACCATACCTAGACACATTGTAATCAAATAAACCCATGTTTATAAACCCATGAAAAAGAAAGCCTTAAAGACAGCTAGAATAAAAATACAATAAAATAAATAGCAACAAAGATAAAAATAAGATCTAAATTTTCAACAAAAGCAACACAAGATAGGAATAACATTTTAAGAGAAAAGAGAGAAAAAATTGTCAATTAAAATTCTATATCCAACAAAAATATCCTTAATAATAAAGGTTAAATAAATATTTTTTCAGTCAAAAAAATGAGATTCATCACTAGCACAGGTCTGTTAAAGGAAGTTCTTTAGACAGAAGAAAAATAATGCTAGATAGAAATTCAAAGCTATACAAAGGAATAAAAAAACTGGAAATGAAAATATAAGAGTAATTATAAAAGACTTTTTTCTTATTTATTATTTATTTAAAACACATTTTACTGCATAAAACAAAAATAATAAATTATTTTGAGAATTGTAAATGTGTAGAGACAAACTTTATGATAATAAGACAAAGAATAGTACAGGAAGAATAGAAACATATTATTGTTAGGGTTTTTTATATTACAGTTAAATGGATATAATATTATTTGTATGTAGACTGTGGCAAGTTAAAAATGTATATGATAAACCACAGAAATGCACTAATGAAAACAAATAATTAAACGAATCAAGGGACATATTTAAAAAGCCAAAAAAAAAAAAAAAGTGGGGTGAGGGAATGTTAAAGACAAGTTCAGAAGAAAGAAGGGAAAGAGTAACAAGAAACAAGTGGCATAGAATGCAAAAGATCCCAGCAAAACTGAAGACTTAAACCTGACTACATCAATGATTATATTAAAGGCTGATGGCCTGGCACTGTAATTACAACACAGAGACCGATGGATTAGATAACCAAAGCTGACTCCAACTATATGCTACATACAGAATAAACATTAACTATAAAAAAGATAAAATTTAAAAGGAGATAAAAAGTAAAATTAAAATTAAATTAAAAAGAAATAGGATAAAATGAAGAAGATAAAAAGAAATTAGAAGGCTGATTCGGTACCACACAATCACCACTCTAAAGAAAGATGGAGTGCCTGAATTAATACCAGATGGAACAGACTCTGGTCAAGCAACAGTCAAGAGACAAAGAGGATGTTTCATAAAATAAGTGGTCAATTCATTAAATGACAAAAATCCTACATGTGTATACAATTATAACAGAGCTTCAAACAGGTGATACAAAAAGTCATAGGACTATAACAAGACATAGACAACCTACAATTTTATTCAGAAATTTCAACACCCCCTCTCAGTTTAACAGAAGCAGATGACAAATCTATCAACCAGTACAACTAATTGACATCTAGGTACCAAGACACATTACAACAGCAAAATACATATTCCTTTTAAACATACATAAATTATTCACTCAAATAACATAATCTATTGTGCCATCAAAGGTCAATAAATGTTAAAGGACACAGAGTATGTTATCTGACAATAAGAGAATTAAGATACAATTAATTTTTTTAAACTTGCAAAATCCACTATTATAGGGAAAAGGATATTTCTAATAACCCATATCAAGAAGAATTCAAAAGGAAATTTAGAAAATATTGTGAGGCATGTAATATACAACACATGAAAATGCATTGGATACAGCCAAAGTAGTATATGAAGGATTTTTTATGTTAAAATGTTTATATTAGAACACAGAAAAGATAAAAAACCTAGGTTGTTGCATTAAGAAAAAAAAATGCACATTTAAAAAAGAATAAATAAGCCCACAATAAGTAAAAGGAAGACAATAATATACTTTAGAGTAAAAATCAAAGAAATGGAAAACAAAAAATTAATAAAATCAAACTGATTTAGTATAAAGATCAATACATTTAATAATTGCTTAGCTAGAGTTATCAAGTAAAAAGGAAAGGAGACACATTTGCCACCATCAAGAATGAAAGAGAAAACAATACTAGAAATTATACATTAATAAGATATTGTGAAGAAATTATGAAAGACTTGGGATCATAAGTTCAACAAATTAAAAAAAAATTCTAGAAGCAAATTATCAAAACAACACAAGAAGAAATAGAATACAACTGGAAAGAAGAAAATCCTTTTAAGATACCAATTCTAATTAAATTCATCTACAAATTTTATACAATCTCAACAGAACCCATGGAAATCCTACCAGAATGTTGGTAAAACTGCCAAGCTGAATTAATATGAGAATTGTAAATAGAAATACAAAGGATGCAGCATAGCCAAAGCACAGTTGACAAAGAAAACCAAATATGAAGAACCCATACTACTTGATTAAAGACATACTTTAATTAAATATTGCACTTAATTATAATTAATTAATCTCAGCCTTTACCTCACACCACACCCTGTAATGTATGTACTCTAGTGAATGTTAGACTTACAATAAAAGCTTAATCTTTTAGAAAAAGTCACAAGAGAAAATATTTGAAATCTTAGGGTTAATAAACGCTTCCTAGATGTTACACACAGATACACACAATCTAACCTAAAAGAAAAAAAAGAATTATACTTTATTAAAAAAAAAAAACTATTACTTGAAAAGCACCATTAAGAACATGAGCAAGCAAACAATAGACTGGAAAATAATATTTGATATATATATATATAAGAATGTATAAAGTTAACTTTCACTCTATTATAAGAACACAACCCAATATAAAAATGGGCAAAAGATTTCATTATATACTTCACAAAAAAAGATGTGCAAATGGCCAACAAGCACGTAAAAAAATCAGCATCATTCATTATCGAGAAAATACAAAATAAAACCACAATTAGTTACCTCTACACACCTATTACACTGGCTAAAATTAAAAATGCCAATATCAAGTGCCGATGAGGGTGTGGAATACTGCACCAGGCACCCTTGAGTTGCTGGTGGTAGCCTAAAATTGTACACCCATTTTGGAAAGTGGTTTTATCTTATAAAACTAAGCATACACTTACTCTATGATCAAGCAATTATAATTTAATATTTTACCTAAGAGAAATGAAATCTATTTCGACAAAAAGCAACTTTCTTCATAATACCTCAAAACTGAAAACAGTTTGACTGTCAATCTCAGGTGAATACAATTAAATCATTTCATGGTATATCCATACAAAGAAGTACTATGCAGCAATAAAAATGGACTACCAATATATTCTACACCACTATGCTGCATGATAGAAACCAGAAACAAAGGACTACACACTGTAGGACTCCTTTTATATGAAGTTCTGGAATGGGAAGAACATAAGTTATAGTAATTGAAAGCAAACTAGAGGTTGCCTGGGAACTAGGTTGGTTGGGTGGAGTGAGGAAATAGGAATGAGGGATCTTACTTGAGGTGATGAGAGTAAAGTGTTCTGTATCTTAGTTGCACAAATGTATGAATATAGCAAAACTCATCAAACCATTCCCTACAAATGGGTGCATTTTAATGTCTATAAATTATACATCAATTGACTGAACCCTGTGAATTTTAAAGACTTGTAAACATATAGCAGTAAGTTAGGTTTAAAAAGATATCTTTTCTATAAGAAGCACATCTTTTAGGAGCCTTTAAAAAAAGAATGCTGCTGCAAAGGTATACTAGGACAGGAACTTGAATCAGAACTTACCTGAAAATCTCTTTGCAATAATAGACAGCTCTCAGCAACGGAGCACACTTTAGGGTGAGGGAAGTATCGGACAAGCAGGAAGACAGTCATTGTAATCAGATACCATGACCATTATAGAACAAACAGATCTGGCCTCAGTTTAGTTGTGAAGGATAAAGAAGAGGATAGAATTCAAAGGCAAGTCAATAGATCCTTGAGTTAGGAGAAAGAAGACAGAAAGAGGAAAGCCAAGAAGGAGAGCAAATGTTTGGGGAAAGTCTATTAAACTCTGTTTTATAGTAGATTGTACATTTTGCTGAGATGACAATTTATGACAGGTATAAATATTTCGTTGGCATTATCTGCAAATGTGGGGCTGGGTTTCAGATGAAAGAGGTGAAGGAGTTAGTTTCTGAACTTATTAGCCTAGAAATAGTTGCTGAAGATGAGGGTGTGAATGACATCTAAACGGAAGGTCATACGGAGAAAGGAGACAAGGATAAAGATAGAATTTTAGGGAATACTTCCATTTCAGAGTTAGAAAACAGTAGGGTCAGAGAAGGAACATTAAAAAGAAGAGAAAATTGGAATGTTTATAGAAGCCAAGAAAGAAGACGATACCAAGCAGACAGGAGTCATCATTGAAGATAGTTTAAAATATGGCACAGAGGATTAAAGCAGATCCAGACACTTCCATTTAACTTGACCCTCTGGATTTGAACATAGGAGATAATTTTCTGTGAATTAATAGATACAACTCTTAGTAAAAAGCAGTGAGTATATTTTTTTCAATCAATTTAGTGGGCAAAAAGAATAATACTAAGATAGCATGTTTATTGTCAAATAAAATGAAAGCAAGATAATTTTAGAAAAGTAAGTGCATATGTGTGTTTTTATGTAAGCAACACAATTAGAGAAAAAGACCAAAGATGCCAAAGAAAGAAGAGTTGTTTCTTGCAGATCCTGGAAAAACCAAGCAGTAGGAGACCAAGAGCCCCATGGGACTTGGTGACTTTTGGTGTAGTTGCTAACTCTTAAGTCTCTGCTTCCTAATAAGGTGACCAAAACAGCTACTTTTAAGTGCCACTGAGAAGCCCATGTGCAAAGTGTATAACAAGTCTACTTCAGTGCTTGATACACTGTAGTTATTATTTTTAAAAACCTAGGATTTCTTTTGGAAAAGAGATGGAAACAGGAGGGAAGAGAAGGCAAGATGAAGATACCAGAGAAAGTTGCAGAGTGAAGCGTGGTGACAGATGGAGAGGAGGAAAGACTATGGAGGTTGCACCAGATGGCCTCTGCTTTTTCAGTAAAGTAGGAAAGAAGGTCATCTGTTCAGAGTGAGGATGGCATGGTTGAGAATGAGGCATGAAAAATGTAGAAAAATTTTAGAACATTTTTTCCCCTGAGTGAAAATGGATATACAGTTCAGAGAGGCACAAGAAACTGAGATCCTGAAGAATAAAATGCCTAGGAGTGAGGCTGGGAAACAAGAGTTTAGCAGACCCAAAGACAACTTTCTCAAAAAGGTATCTGGCAAAGCCTGGCAGCTGGGGAATACATGAGTAATCCACAAATGGAAAGGGGACCCATTTGGGGGATTTGGCATGATGGAGGGCACTGGCAGAACTGGCTCTTCTGTGTTAAGAAGAACCACTTAGAAGTCACTGACAGGGATGGCTCCTGAAGTGGGAGGTAGGGTAAAGAACTGGGAAAATTGTGAGGAAGTTGAGCACACTCAGGTGCTTTGGCAAAGGTCAAAAATAGATGCAGAAGATGGGAAGGAACTGAATGGCTAGAAGGTAAGATTGTCATAGTAGGTGAAAGGAGCTCTTAAACATGACATTTGGGTCAGTCTTAAAAGAAGATGAATCTAGAGGGTACAAGCATAAGGGCAACAGGTGTGCACTAATATCAAGGCCATTAAGAATTAAAGGGGTTAAGAAAATGTTGTAAAAGGTATGATTTTAGACATCAATGAAGATTCTCAAATTATTGAGCCGATAAAAGAATTAAGGAAGAAAAATACAATACTATAGCAGTCTATATTGAAAAAAAAAAAAGGTGAGAATGGTAGTGAAGCTATGAAAAGACCTATAATGGTGCCATAAAATTTCAAAACAAAACATTTACCTGGGAACCAACATATTTGAGTTTGAAGGATGGTTTTGACACCAATAAACTGTAAGGTTTCCTAGCTAAAAAGGAAGAGACTTGGACTCTGAGATTAATTGCAGTTATTTCTGATAATTATGAAAGCTTAGACTGAAAAGTTACAGTTCACTGGAAGAACAGTCAAGTTAGTAAGATAAGTAAGCTTCAGGCTCGTGAAAAAAGAATTAAAAATTTGAGAGTTAACCACACTAGAAAGAGTTGAGATGTTAAGCGAGTGGCTAGCCTATTTTTGCTACAGGTGTATCTCTGCACAAGAGCCCCATGCTCAAGTCACCAACTTTCATTATAGAGAAATGAAGCCCCATGCTCCTGGCTTTTGAACAAGAATCAGAATTACCTAGTCATGTCCACCAAGGTGTGTCTTTCCAGTTAGTTTGGTGTTTAACCAATGTCTTACCCAATGAAGCTTCAGGCCAGCACCCTCCCCTCACTCTAAGGAAGAACTCACTATAGAGAGGAGCACAGAATGGTCCTCAGCAAGCCTCTCACTCCCACCCCTGGCAGTTCCAGGGGATTTTCAGCAAACTCTCTAGAGTCTGCTTCTCCCTTTCACCCAACACACCCTGCACCCAGTTTCTGCCTCACTTTCTATCTACTCACTTGCTATCTCCCATATGTCTTTTTTTTTTCATTTCAATAATATGATTACAATAGTTCAGGTAATTCAGTACCTTTTTAAAGCTTTATTGAGGAATAATTAATATTCCAAAATTACACACATTTAATGTATATATCTTGATGAGTTTGGACTTACTACCTTCTGAATAGGTCTGAAGCCAAGCCCTAGGGAACCTGGGGTCCTGCTGCTTTCATTAACAGAATTCTTATCACCGCAGCTAGGAGAGGCCCAATTTATGTCTATAATCCTGGTGTACACAGAGCTGCCTTTTCTATTGGGAAGAGTGCTAGGGTCCACCATGTTGTTTTAATTTTAATTTCTTTGAAAATAAAAAGAAAAAATGAATATTATGATGAATCAAGCCTGGATTATATTCACCTTTATACCATCACAGTCATAAATAATAATTTTAATGCTTTCTTTTTCCTGGAGGAAGAAGCCCTTGGAGCCAAAAGTGCCTACAGACCACAAAAGTCATAAAACACTGTAGCTTCCCCCCACCTTCAAAATTGTCTTAATTTCAATGAAAAAAGTATGTGGTAACTTTACATATGAGAAAGAGGAAGAGAGAAGTGGGGAGAAGACACATGGCAGAAAACAGAACCCTCAAACCTAAAGTAGAACAGAAGAAGCCTGTTTTGGAGCAATACTTGTGGTGAACACCGACGGCCATTTTGAGCATTCTGTGTGAGTTTGTCCAGCTCCAAAGTCTCCTTCTGTTCTTAGAATTATTCTAAGACAAGCCAGCTCACCAGCCTGGACACCAGAAAGTACTCATGACAGAAGGAGCACGGAGAGAATGACTCCATCCACCACTTCCCAAAACCCTACCCCAGGAGATCCCTCCCCCACCATCTGTTTTCCCCTCCCCCTTCTCACTCTGTCTCCCAGACTGCCAAGTTTTGTTAGAGTTATTTTCAAAAAATGCTGATTAGCTTTGCCACAAATTCCTGTTCTCTAACCCTTCACTGTGGCTCAGCAATCCTTCTTTTCATCGCTTGTTAACCCTGTTTACTCCTCCTCTGCTGGCTTGGCATAGATTAGAATGAGAAACAGGTCAGTCCTACAAACACTTAGCAGTCTTGGCTGAGGACCTACCGCAATGTCCACCCAGGACAAACTCAGCCTGGTCTTGTCATAGACCTGACCTTAAGTTGTGTACTATGTCGTGAGGAAAACAATGTGATTCACCAACTGCTTTTTACTTAACTACTATGTGGCAAGCAGGATGATGAACACCTAAATATTAAAAAGATGAATTTGATGTTGGCTCTGTTTCTCCCAAAGAATTCATTTTTCAAATACATAAATGGATAGCTCACCAGTCAAATGTTTCCTCTCTTTAACTGAGGGTTGGTGGGACTGATTATGCTAAATTTACTAATTCACCTGAGGACAGACTCCCGTTCTCTGCAGAAATTTGACCCAACTTCCCCAGTAGATATGTCTTAGCTCTTAATTTTCCCTCCTATCTGCAGATATGTCTACATTAAAACCGAAGTGAATACAAGCTTATTTTTAAATCATTAAAAACTTTGGCCAAACAGCTAGCCAGAGCATGTTGTTCTGTAGTTAGGAGCTGTCAGAATCACTTAAAAACAAAGTTGAACAAAGCGTTAAATAAATGTACAAAAAGAGCAGAAGGGGCCATTGAGATATCGTCAGGTAATCCAAATCCGCTGTGGATTTGGGGAGAGTGCATCTGCAGACTCTGAGAGACCACAATGCTGATTAGTTTTTTAATCTTACCCCAGTAAGGCTGAAAATTTTTCCTGTTACTGAGACACACGAGGAAACCATTACTTCTTTGTAAAGACAAATATCCATTTCAGTAAGTAATTCGAAGCACACACTGTGGAGAACATGTGTGGATATTTGGCATAGGGCTGGAAGTACTAATAAAATAACTTCTCTTTAGCTGATCTTTTCTAGACTAAAAGACAATTAATGGTGTCTCCTTTATGGTATTTACCATATTCTAGATGTTTACAGTTGATCAACTGTTAGAAATAAAGAAGTGTTATGCACATAACAAGGTAAGAAGGACAAGAGATATCCATCACCATTTTCCATCCTGATTAGAATGCCATCAGTATTTAACAAACACTCTTGAGGTCAGCCTGGCTGATGACTCTGTCTTTCATTGTTTAGATACGTCTGTACCTCAATAGCCCTGGGATTGTGTCTATTGTCCACAGCTGGCGTTGACACTGTTTGCCCCCTTAGGATTTCATGCTTTATCTTAAGAAAAAAATACATTTACATTTTTAAATGGATATTATTTCCTGACATGTTGTGAGGCTAAAAGAAGATTGGGAATTGATGATATTACAGGGCACTAAGAATAACTTCACTCTAGAAACCATACATCTTGCCAGCTGTCCCCCATCCTGGCTTCCTGCTGAGTGAAGGGAAGATGCATTCAGTGTTCATTTATATAGTCAGAGCATGGGGCTGACTGCTCTAATGCAAAAAATCCCCATGCTATTCCTGTTATTACCCTCATGGAGCTTACTATAACTTGTCGGCAACAAGTAAATATAAAAAGGGCCAAATATAACAGTTAAGTAGTGAAGCTGGTGCAAACAGAACAAAGTGGTGTTTGTCATGACATACAGCGTAGGCAAAGGTAGGTTTACAGTTGTGAGCAAACGAAACACAGAGTTTATTCTTGTATTATTATTATGTTTTCATTATTGTATTATTTCCCATAGTAGGTGCTCAGGAAATATTTTTAAATGAATGAATAAATACTTTATATAACCCAGATGATGGCTCTGAACTGTCATATATTTGCATCTCTATTGGCAAGGATGAGGCTTCAAAATTCTTAACTATTTTCTCTGTACTGGAAAATTGGGTTCTTAATAGGTATAGTTTAACAAATGAGTACCAGAGCAATCAAGTCCACTGACCCTGTGTCCACAGAAGTTCTGGGACAGGGGACTCTCCTGAGCATAAGAGGTGGGGACCTTGTAGTGAAGACATTTTCAGGGATTTTCCTACATCATGGCTCTGCAGAGACCCTCCCCCACCCAGATCATTGGCATGCATCAGGGACTCTTCATACTACTTTTGTAATTAGCAAAAATCATTACACAAAATTTCCTTTCCTCCCTTTATGCCCACTGCAATGCATCATCTTTTGGATTAAGTTAAATGGTTCCTCTCCTCTCTTTGCTTTTCTACCTTTGAAATTTTTTGTGATCTGTAATTATTCCCCATCCTGGCAATGGCTTCAATGAATTATCCATTTTCTTTAATCCACCCAGATAACTGAATTCTTCTATGGGCTTAATCATCTTGTTTCTCTAGCCTGGAGTTCCTCTCATTGCTTTTCATTGGTTTTGAAAGGAGATGCCTCAAAATGAACCCTGTACTTTGGGTGGATTTTTAGGGAACAGATGTTCTCTTGGTATCCCTATGATGCAATTTTATTGCTATGTGCCTTTTATGGCATTATCAATAATTTGTATTTCCTTCAAAACTGTGTCAAAATTTTGCACAATTTTACTTGTATTTATTGATCATCACTCTATTTGAATTTGAGAGAGAGATAAGAGAGAGACCATATGTATGTATAGAAGGTATATAAGATGTGATGGAAAAGGTGTCAAATGCACTTGTACTTTTAAGTAAATAAATACTTTCTTTTGATCCAAAGCATTGGAGTTTAAAACTCTCCAGCTTAATCTTAAGAGTACTTCCTTACTCAGCAGTTTATAAAATATTGTTTTATAGATAAATGCATACACACACACACGATTTAATCCTGTGAGGACAGAATTATTCCTATTTTAGAGATGATGAAAACAACCATCAGGAGAGTTCAATGGCTGGCCTAATGAAGCAAGGAGCAGATCTGGGACTCAGCCCTGGATCCCCTGACTCCCAGGCCAGAGTCATTTTTGCTCTGAAAACAGCTGTCTCCATCACAGCTGTTGTTTAGAGAAGCCAATTCCAGTTTTAGATACTGCATATATAGTAAACATTATGGTAAACTTTATACTCAGCCTCAAACACTTATTGTATACTTTGTTTTATCAGTTTGTTTTGCAACTATAAAAGGGAGGGAAGAAAGAAGCTAAGAAAGTGGAGTGCAGCTTATATTTTCCTTTGCAGAGACCCCTGTGAAAGACTGGTGTCAAGAGCCAAGGACAAACCCATTGTTCCGAGCTATCTCTGGCACAGTGGGAGAGACAATATCACCATGCTCTGATGATAATAAAACAGATCACGTGACATGGGGAATACAGCAATGATTTACCAGGCTGTGCATCCTCAAATTATGAATAGGTTGTCTTCCAAATGTTCCCTTGGAAGCAAGTTGTTTAGAATAATGAATGCATGTTATTGTGGGGGGAAAATGTCTTATAAATGAGGTTAAGAGTTTAGGTCTTAGCCACAAAAGCTTGGCCTGGAGTGTGGTACCAGGCGTTCTGGTGTCTCTATAGTAAAAAATGAGTTTGGGAATGTCTAGGACACAAATCCAGGCCACAGCCCCTAACCACTGCAGTGAATTGAGTCAGGATCTTTCCAGACTTCTAATCATCAGCATCCAGGTGGGATTCTATGGCCTGGAAAAGGGGACCCAGAGGAGTGGCAGGCCAGGAGAGGCCCCTTGCAGAGAGAAAGAACCAGGTAGTTGAAAGTAGAAGCTATTGTGAGGGCCAGAGACTTTTGCCAGGAAAGTTGTAGGGAGGGGTTTGTCTTTTCTTTAGTCTTACCAGCCCTGGAGGCTGAGCCACTACCTCTCCTTTCTGCTGCTAACACCTGACACTTGTTTTGCAAATTTTCTTTTGACCAGAAATATGTTGGGTCAACAGAGAGGCCCAGAGCTTCCTCTTCATGCTCCATTCTGGAAGCCTGCACACAGTGATGCTAAAGATTGGTGGTTATACCTTTCAGGTCCCTGGGCATAAAGATCACACCAGAGGAAACAAATCCTATGCCATGCTCTGCAATCTTGCTGCTCTATCAGTATCATTCTGTGATTTAACATATTTAAAACATAATCTTGCAAGATGTAATTGGTCAAAGTATCAGTGGCTTAGGTTATGCTTATTCAGAGGACTTATAGCTGGTATTACCTAGTGTAAACTATCCAAATTAATATCCTTAGTCCCAATGTTATCTACTTATATCTAAATTTCCAGTGTGGATTATCAAAATTTTCTCTCTTTTATTGCAACAGTGATGTGCTCTGGAGAAGGACTGCCTGGTTTACAAGCTTGCTGCTCTTTATATAGATATTTATATCAACTCAATGAGAATAAAAATAATACCCACTTTAAAGGGTTGTTGAGAGTGTAACAGGGAATATCAGGGTCCCCCCAAAAGTGGGGAGTTCCCCTACCAACCTGGATGGGGGAAGTGGTGCAGAGCCATTGAGAGTTACTTTGCATAGCTAAAGCACTTGGCTGTGCTAAATAGCTGTGTCTGCCTGGAGCCAGGGAGATGGGCATGACTCTAACCCATGATACAATGTAGCCTTAGCTGGAGGGGCTTACTGTGCCTGCAAGAGACCTGGAAGGCAGTTAGTTCTACAACACAGGATCAAACTTGCCAGACTAACAATGGCAGCTGAGAAAGGCAGAAGAAACTAGAGTACTTCCAGGTGTAACCCTTTGTAAGAGGAGTAGGAAACAGTGTTAGGAAGGAAGATCCATGCCAGGATTTAAGCTTAGGCATGGGGGCAGCCAGGCCCTCTCTCTCAGCCAGGAGAGCTCTGGACCATGTGGGAAGGAGGGTAGCAGAGCCATGGGAGGCTCTCTCTTGCCAGTGCTCTTAACCATGAGACTTGGGAGCAGGGAAGTCTTTCTTGGTCATGCAGTTTGAAAGGACGCAGAAGGATTCTCCAGCCTACCAAGAGGATGTAGTTTTGGAATAAGATCTGGAGCCCAGCTAGCCAAGCATGGACAACTAGAGGAAGCCATAATACAAATTAGAATCTGCCCAGCTAAGCTATAGAGTTCTAGTTCTTTTCCTGAGAGATGGTGCTTCTGACTGGCCTAGTTTGGCAAGGGGGGACAGGACCATGTGTTTGTAGGTGTTTCTTTTTTTCTAAAGCAAATGAGATTTAACAGCAGAATTCCACCACTAATGTAAACCTGTATTACTTTTGAATAAACAGTTCCTTTCCTTTTCATAAGACTCTGGCTTTGGGGGTCATGGTTCTTATCAGTGGTAGGCAATAGAATCCACAGCATTGAAACCCAGGGTTCTGTTACAAAGGGGTTAATGAATGGATCAGTGCTTGTAATGGACTGATCCTAGTAATTACCATAGAGTAAGCACTGAGTGTGTTATCTTGCATTATCATTGCTGTCCTTGTTGTTTCATTATGCTTTGGAGTTATATGAATTCCAGCTTTCCTATGGAATTTTATCAAGAACATTGGGAAGTCCACTCTGTTTCTATAGGGTCCTCTAAAATTGGAGGAGAGGGGCTGGCACCTGTGAATTTAATAATGATCTCTCAAACTCCCAGTAGAACACAGGAGGGTGGAAGAAGCAATCCCTCTTCTTTGCTCTCACCACCACAGAGATGGGTCTGCTCTACCCCAATCCCAGACTGAATGAGAAATAGAGTTGGCCATAAGGCCAGAGGGCAGAGAAGGAGGCAGATGAATGTAATAGTGATGAACATGTATTCTGGGCTGACTGTCTGGGTTTGAACCCAATCTCCACACTTTAATACTTGTATGACCTTGAGTAAGGTACATAAATGCTCAGGGCCTCAGTGTCCCCACCTATAAAAAAAGATAATGATAGTATCTACTCAGAAGGTGGATGAAAGGATTAAATATGTTAATGTATACAAATGGTGTAGAATAATACCTATCACAGTGTAATGACTATAGAAGGAAGAGGAAAAGGGGGTGATAGCCCAGATACAGTTAATAATGATAAGCAGCCCCCTCCAGTGGCTTTTCTTGAATCCCATATATACTCAAGATGTGTATATATGCGAAGTGTGTATACCAACCTGTTTTGTTTAAATAATGGACCAACTATCTTCTAAGCTTTTTATTGTATATGATTACATTTTTTATCCATGGTTTCTCAACATCAACCTAACTTTATTATCAACTTCAGGAAAAACAAACAAACAAACAAATGAACAACAACAACAACAAAAAAAAAAACCCAGATGTCTATTTTCAGCCCTCCTTTGTATGGGAGATTCTTAGTGTGTGTCCAGAGTGTATACAGATTTTTCCCATTAGTGACTAGGTAAGAAGTAGTCAAATACATGTCCATCTCTGCAAGAGGCATGACCTGGCCATTCTTCCTATTCAGTTCCTGCTCTGAAGTAATGCTAGACTGTTCTTTGATTAATCCAAGGCTATGCAGTTTCTCCCCAAAATGGCCTGAAATGATGAGAGACAGTGAACAGAACAACAGAGTAGGTCAGATTAAATCAGGCATCTGCCCTTAGAGTGGCTACTTGGGCCCTCTGAGCTTCACTTTCCTTCCCTGTAAAATGTATATAATATACCATGTACAAGTTGGTGCATCATTTCTAGAGACAGAACTATTATAAGTTATTACTGCCATACTTTATTTTACTATTATAATTGTATTTTCTTTCTTGGTTTCACCAAAATATATACTTACCAATGAGAGTATGTTATGAAGGTGAGTACTGTTTTTCATGTGTGGTGAGGCAGGAAATGGTCAAAAACAGCTGCTTTTAAGAACTGAATGGATTGCATGCCTCTCAGGGATTCCTCACCTAAACTTCTGATGTGTCCAGAGAGGCAGAGAGTTCATGTTTGTGCTCCCTGACAAGTATACCATGTGTTGCTCTTCTATGTCTCAGGTTTGCGCAGAAATGGAAGGCCCAGTAGCCAGCCAACCAAGCTGACACAAGGTTTGACCTTCTGTTATGAAAGTTAAAGACCCTGACAAGGATGCTCGACTAAACAGAAGGTCATTTTTGCTTCCCACTGAAGCACTTTACAGGAGTCTCTGTGGCCCGAGCCAAACGACTCCTGAGGTAGTCTGGAGTCGCCAGGGGTACAGAGACAAAAGTCTAATCAAGACCTGGTGCCCAAGATCAGAGAGCATGACTGTTAATGATCGTCATCTAGAAAGCAGATATAACAAAATGTCTGTTTCAGTTATAATAAAATAAATGAAGGTCCCAAAAGGGAAGGCAATTATAGAATGTGAAAGACTCAACATTCAAGCTTCTTGTATACTCTCCAATGAATATCTCCTGGTATCAAATGTGTTGATTTGCTGTGTCATCCATGAAAGTCTGTGGCAGTATTGTGAAAAGCCAATCAGATCTATAATGATGAGTTTTCTGTTTTTCATTGTATGTATTCACATTGACTATAATTTCTTAAGTATGGAGGAGTAGAATATATTGTGAATGATCTAGTAGACCACGTTATATCCAAGTACTGCCACATGATTTCAGTGCTCAGGTTAACATGTGAGTTCACTGTCATATTGGGACCCAATGATCATAAAGAGTTGGAGCATTTTAGGCTGGCTTTAGGCGATTGTGTCCTAATGTTAATGAGACAGCATTCATCATGTGTCTGCTATTGTACTTTTGTTATATTCTTTTACTAATTATAAAGACAAAACTTCTATTTTACAGTGATCAGCTACAATTGAAAGATATTTTCACAGAATAGGATTTTAGCTTTATAATTTATTTTATAAATCTAGAATGTTTTGACATCATGAAAATGTCAATGTGGTGAAATAATGTTCTACATTAATTGTCATGGGCTAATGAGAAAAGAACAGAGGCAGAATATATAAATGGATTTTTTTTTTGTATCAAATGAACAATAAATGACATCACAGCACCTGGTAGAAACTGCCAAAGGTTTTACAGTTGTCGAAAGAGGGAATTCTGGTTGAATAATTAGATCATTGTGGGGCATACTAAACTCAAAGAAATACAGGCAGACAGAGCAACCTGTACCATTCATGTTGCTCCTGGACATTCTGTGCAGATCCATATTTGTATAGTTCAGAAGGACTAAACATCAATAAACAATGAAGAATTTCTCATTAAGCTCTATTTTGAAATTATTATTTAGTATTAATTTTGTATGGACTGCTAAATACATGCATCCATTAAAACTATGGATTGAAATCTGAATTAGTTATTTTTTAAAAAGGAAAGATGATTGCCATGATGACAATGGTTTAGTAATGGCACATGAGACTCAACATTACAAATATACAAGTTGACAGAAAATGAATCAAATGGCTATATTTTTTTGTTACAACTAAACTCACATAAATCATTTAGTTCATCAAAACAACAGCATCATCCACTCCATTAAATCATTTTGAATATTTTTGGCTACCTATTTTTACTTATATGTGTTAAAAGATAAATGGAAGCATGTTAATAATTCTAAGTGTTTATCTGAGCATTTATCCACTAAAATCCAATAGTGCCAAATCAGAAGTGGTTAGGAGTACTCACTGACAGGAGCCAGGAAAAGACTTATACAGAGAAAGTGCAGGAGCAAAGAAAGGAAATTATTTAATCAGCTATAGCTTAAAGGCTGGTTGGCTGTTTGTGATTGGTTGCCCTTAGTGTTTTGGTTTTGTAATCCTGAGTCATTTGCAGACTCCGATTTTGGTTTGACTATGTAGGCTGCCACATCATTAGAGCCATATCAGTCTAATGGGCTCCTCGTTTAATTAGTTTAACATGTAAAATGTAAAGTTTTGTTTTGATTTTTTGTAAAATATGAATTATGTATTTGCATTAGGGTAAAATATTATTTTTTCACAATTTAACATAACAATGAAAGCTTATGATCATTCTTTTCTCCAAAAGTTTTATTTATACAAATACTATGTAATATTGTTTTTTAATGGATAAAGGTTTTAGTAATAAAGTTTAACATTGATTATACATACACAATTAGGTATTACCCTTCTAATTTTAAAAACAAAAAACATATGTTACAAGAAAATAAATGACATGTCCAAAGTCATAAAACTACTAAGTAGCAGAATAAAGATTTGAAGTAAGTTATGTATGGTTGTAATTTTTATTCTTCTTCAGAACAACAAATGCTTCAAGGCTTGAGCCAAGAAAATATGGAAAGGCAGTTAAAAATAATGTTTGGTTTTGGAAAAGTTGACTAGTAGTCCTTACATTTTGATAGTAATTGTATGGTAGGTCCAGGAATCTGAGGAAGCTACTATTAATTATTAATATAAAAGGTAACTTGCCAAGGAACAAAAAGCATTCTACACTAACTCATAAGTACTCAACGACAGTGAAAAAATTTTAGCAACTGCTGCATGCACATAGCTCATCCCCTACTTTTAACATGACATCAATATCCACTCTTAACAAACGTGATTTACAGGGAAAACAACTGCTTTGCTACTCCTCTGCCCTCCTCTTTTTTCTTCTTTCTCCTCCTCCTTCTTCATCCTACTGTTTCTCCTCCTCCCCTCTCTTCCTTTCCTTCTCCTCCTCAACCTGCTCCTTCATTAGTTTGGTTGGTTCCTTTCTCCTGCTTCACATCTCCTGATGTCATTGTCCACCTCCAAAGACATTTGTCCTGTATTGATCTTCTAAGTAGAGAACTTTGCCTTCACAGAGTAACTTCAGGTGGTTCTAGCTCCACTCCAAGGACAAGAGAAAAATGTTTCATTTATCTTATGTGTGGATTATAATGTTCCAATACCTGAGAATCCAAAATTCTTTAACTCTAAAAAACAGTATTTACTGGAGGGAATGAATGTATAAGAAAGGCATGAGGCTTTTTGAAATATAAGTAAATCAAGCATTTGTTGAGCACCTGCCACATGTGAGGACCAGAGTAGCGGGTAAAACATGAAAACAAGGATAGGGCAGTCCTTGCCTTCAGATTAGGTATCCAAAAATTTACATTAAAATACAAGGTGAATAATTACTAAGGGCAATTATAAAAAAAGTTAAAAGGAGATCTAAAATTAACATGTGAAAAGATAGTGAAGACTAATGCTATAAAGTTGACAGAAGACAAAGGTATAATTTGAATTGGATCCAGAAACTTTATAGGGATTTTCATCATTGGAAAAGTGAAAATTCAGTAGGGTTATTATTGGATTAAAGTGGTGAATTATTCTGATCAATTCTCTGTGTACATACACAAATCAATAATAAAATGTTCTAAGAAACCCAGAATCACTAATGAAGATATCCATTTGGAGAAACTGTATATTATTATCAGGACTAGTTGGGATAGCAGTATTGGTAACAGTAGAAAGAGCAGTGGTTAACACAGGGAGTCACCATTTCTGGAAGGAAGGCCTACTGCATTGACATGTCAAGAGCTGTAATCTGCACTGCACACCCATCGTGAATGTAAAAGATTGAATGTGGCAGGTCATGAGTGGTAATTATAAATTGTTTGTTTTTTCCTAAACTATTCAATTCCATCTTTTACATTTAAATCTGCATCAAGTTAAGTCTTGGAAATTGTCACAGATGTGATTTATATGGGAAGAGAAGGCATTATTTTGGCACAAGGCAAAATGAAAAAAGTTCTTTTTGCACACATGTTTCCAGTTTTGCTGCTTAATTTTGGAAAGAGGTAATTCTACATCAAAATTAGGCCAAGTGAAAAATGCACACACAGTAATCTTCATTTTCATTATCTTGAGTAGTTCAAAGGCTAAAAAAATGGGACTATTCTTAAAGAAAGGAATGCGTGTTCAGGTAATTACAAATAACAGACGCATCTGGCTATCTTAATTGTTTGGGAATGTCTCAATTAGCTGGGAATGTTTTCATGATGACTTGCAGACAGTGAAAATTTTTCACAGCAGATTGAATTCAATAGTGAGAGAAAATATAGGCAGCTCACCCTGAAGTCTATTTATGTCTACACAATTTATTCAAAAATCTCCATCTTTTGGGTTTCATTTGCCTCTAAAGATAATATAAATCATATTTATTTATTGACTTATTTATTATTTCTGCAGCTTCATGGTTGGGCTGGAGAAGAGGCAGGGCCGTCAATACCGTAAACGCCAGCTTACACGGTCAGCCTGGCGCTGTGCGACCTGACCACAGTTCCACTTTCCACCAGATGTTACCTCCTCACTGAAATTTGATTCTCAGGCACACTCAGCAGTTTGGGCCTGCTCCTTGAGAAGTTTAGAATGCTCCAAAAATAAAGTCATATCCTCAATCTGGTTTAGGATTAATAGTTTTTGGATACTTAGAAAAGTCTCACTGGAGTACTTCAGTCAGTTACTTAACAACACTGTTTGTCTTAGACCTGCTTCCGCAGGGCAGAGTTGGTACCATACCCTAGCATGCTTCTACTAGATCAAGTTCAACCCAGATGCTTCCCTTTCCTGAGCTCTACTTCTTTAATTATTTTATGCATTTATTTATTTTAAAGAAACAGATTTATCAACTGCAGGATGGTACATAAGCAATTACTATGATATCCAACAAACTGATGTCTTATACTCCCAAACTTTCTTCCTGGGTGAAAAGCCTTTCCATCCAACTCCCTTGCTCTGTGCTTCAGTAATGTACATTAAATATTAAAAGAGACAGAGTCATCTGTTGAAGGGGAAATTGCCAATGCAACTGTTTAGAAATATTTCAAGAGAAATTTTTCCAAATTTGACAAGCACCCTCAAGCCAAATGAATCTTTCTTTGTAATTCCTTTGTTGAAGAGATTATGAGCTATTAAATCTCACTAATTCTTTGCTTAACAGTTACATTTACATAGAAAACACAATCTGGATTAAATTCTATAGATAGAGGGAATGCACACCTGGGGTTATTCTAACCAGTAAGTAGATGTCCCATCACCCCAGACAAATTCAGATCAATATTATTTATCCATCAGCCCTTAAAATAAACCTGGGCTCCTCCACCAAAAATTTTTTACCTGTAAGAATTAGCAGGGGAAACAATATTCTCTGGCCATTACCTACACCTAAAAGAGAAGTCAGTTCTTCCTATTTTTCCAGTGTAGCTCCACACATATATGGCATACATGCTTAGGAAGTATTGAAGAGGTGGGTGAAAATGAAGGAAAGTCAAAACATGAAGATATTAAAGATACAAATGCTTGACTTCTTCTCTGTGGGGTGGGGCATAAGACCCTGGTGCTTCAAGTATCTTTCAACTTCTAGACTGTAGATTCACCTTTGAAAAGGTAGAACTTACTCCTTGCTGGTTAACAGAGACTTACCAAATTACAAGGGTCCCTACTGACTTGGGCAATAGTATTTCTTTTTAAAACTAGATCCTCAGAAACAAAAATATCAGTGTAATATGTTCTGAATTAATATGTAAAGAAATGGTTTCCAAATGAACTAAGGTTCAGCCTCTCAGGGCTTCCTTCCTGTCACATACTCTCATCCAATTCTTGCCTGCCCACTGTGGAGATGTTAGGGAATTCATTGTTGGATTCCATCAAACCTTCTATGTTTTGGAAGACAGCAATCAATCCCTTTACTGACAAAGCCTGAAAATCTTTCCTTTATGAATGACATATTAAGTAGCCTTAATGTAGACATACAAATCCTGTTCTCAAGGAGCATCTTCTCACTCATTGCATATCTTTTTTTTTCTGAGGAATACAATGGCTTTGGGCCCCTCCCTTTAATATATAACACTATCTGTTAGGGTTTATGATTTTCACCTTCCTTAAATCTGTCAGAATTGTTACCAATGTCAGAAAATCCTCTTAAAATGGTTTTTGCCTTCAATACTCATCCATCCTTCAGGGTTCACTTTAGTCTATCCCCTCCTAACTGTTGTGAAATCTGTGATTACTATTCTACAATCAAAAACCTTCCATCTCAGAAGAGTTATAGTACTTAGTCTGACAGGGAGTCATGTAAATTTTCAGTCAAACCCAGTGCTACTTACTTTGCTGTGTATCTACTGGCATTCATAACTTAATTTAGGATAGAAATGTGCTTTGCATATTTAGTATTTAGTACTATTTTGCCAATAGGTTCTCAGGTAGAATAGGCTGAGGGAGACACATCTGCTAGACTGCAACCTTAGAGAGAGTCTTCCAGTTGTGATTCTGAATGGCAGCTTTAGATCTTATAGAAATAAAAGTTTAAAAATGTAACAAATTACCTTACAAATTACAGAGGCCAATATTCACTTATTACAAACTAGAAAGCAAAGGTCCAGACATTGTTACTAATTCAGTTACTAATATACATTTTTATTAAATTAACAATGTAGGTGAGTTAATGTTACATACACACATTGGTGACAAGAACACTAGGACTGGCATTGGGCAAATGATTCAGAACTCAATAGAAAAATCCCTAAGCCAGGGGAAGAAGAGTCAGTAGTGCTGTGAGCAGCAGAGAGTGTTTAAGCCTTCAGAGTTACAGACAACTGGCCTCAAATCTCAACCTTGTTGCTTGGGCAGGTCACCTGACCTCTTTGAGCCTCCATGTTTTCACCTGTAAACTGGAAGTAACAACACCTCACAGAATCAAATGAAGTTGAAATTCAGATAATACCAGAGTCTCAGGGTTTAAAAACAGCAGAATACATATACAGTCTCATTAACACCACTACTTGATTGAGCCTTGATGCTTCAATAGCCAACCTGGTTTTTACAGAAAGCCTAGACTTACAGAGTTCTTCTTCCCCAAATATTTCCCAACCCCAGGTGGCTTTCCTACATCCACCGATCTGCCCTAATTTTCCATCTCTGCTACAATGATCTCAGCTGAGACTCCATAGAACTTAAATTCAGAAATTGCCCCAAGAGGTCATGCTGAATTGAAACTTTGCTTCCTTCACTCACACTACAGCTAAAGTGCTGGCTGAGATAGAAACCATCCACTGTCTTGCCAAGGGAGTTAGAGCCAGAGCCATGGCATGGTGCCGGTGCATCTGGCACTCAGGTGTGCTTGCTTTAACTCAGTGGAATTTGACAGACCAGTGACTTCCATCTTAACATTCCCAGAGTTGGGAGCAAACTGGCCCCTCCCTGTAGGTTTATTTGGATTAGAAAAGGGAGAGTAGGATGCCTCAGCAAAGTTGATTAAGACCTCAAGTATTACACCTTTTTAAAAAGTTTTTATTGTATTTCTTCCATTACCATTTAACCCCCTTATACCTCTTCTCCCTTGCAATCACCACACTGTTGTCCATGAGTCCTTTGACCTTTTCACTCAATCCTCCCACCCCCCCAACTCTCCCCACCAAAGCTGCCATCCTGCTCTCCATCTGTGAGTCAGTCTCTATTTTGCTTGTTAGTTCAGTTTGTTCATTAGATTCCATATATAAGTGAAATGATATGGCATGTGTATTTCCTTGGCAAATTTCACTTAGCATAATACTCTCCAGGTCCAGCTATACTGTTACAAAGGGGGGGGGGGATCTTCTTTTTTACAGCTGAATAGTAGTCCATTGTGAAAACATCCCATAGTTGTTTTATCCACTCATCTACTGATGGAAACTCGGGCTACTTCCATATCTTGGTGATTATAAATAATGCTGCAATGAATATAGAGGTGTTTATATTCTTTCAAATTATTGTTTTGGGTTTCTTCAGATATATTCCCAAAAGTGGGATCACTGGGTCAAAAGGCAAATCCACTTTTAATTTTTTGAGGTATCTCCATACTGCTTTCCGCAGTGATTGCAACAGTCTGCATTCCCACCAACAGTGCAAAAGTGTTCTCTTTTCTCCATATTCTTGCCAGCACTTATTTGTTGATTTATTGATGATAGCCTTTCTGACAAGTGTGAAGTCAAGTGTTATATACCTTTTAATTTTGGAGTTTTCCCACTGGGAAATTATAACTTCCTTTTCATAGTGCTCTCAGGCCACCAGAGTAAGAGGAGCAGACTAATCCTGAAAATCACCACTAAGTTATATCCAAGACCAAAACTACTGGACCAAGCTCTGTTACCAGGCCTGCCTGGGTATCAGCCTTTACCCTTGCTTATGATGCAGGATCTCATGGGTCCCATTGTTTCTAACTGTGATCTTTACCCAAGTCCATTTCTGTCTGTCTATCTGTACATATGTATGTATGTATCTATCAAGTCCTTACTTCCAGCAGTCTCTTCTATGTAAATCAATGGACACAAAATTAGGATTCTTCCTAATTTTCTTGCACCATAGAGTCCTCATCCACTTGGCTTAGTACATAAACATCAATGCGCTCAATAATTCCTTGACTCAAACTACATATAAGAAAAAGAAGGAAAGAAAAAGAGATTCAAAAATCAAGGAGTGGTCAGCCATATGAGAACTTCTTCAGAAAATTAAACAAAATTGAAACAGTTTTTTCAGTCCAAATAAATTGAGAGTTGGCTGAATTTGTGAAACAGATAGACAGGTTTATGAGTTAATTGGATAATTGGTGAGCTTCTTTCAATTCAAATATAAAGACACAAAATTAAACCAAATTTCAGTAAATGAAAACTAATTTATTTCTTTATTTTTACCTGTCTAATATTCATAACCATTGCTCTTCCACACACTGCATAGAGAAGGAGCATTGGTGGGCACAGTTAGAGAAGCCTAGAGAAAATCTAGAAAAGTGTCTCCATTTTAATAGGAAAATAATGGAATTTTAGGGTAAGAAGATTTATGTCTTCCAAATCACAAAAGTCAGATACGCTAATGTTTATAGGTGAGGACACTGGGACAGAGAGAGGTTATAAGTAAAACCAAGATGTTATTCCTCAGAGTTTTAAGTAGAAGCTTAATTAGTTTAAGAAAGTCTTAAGAAAAGAACAGAACTTAAGACATTTCCTCAACTTTCTGGGCACAGCATACAAAATAATTTCAAAATAAATAGTGAATTTTCAGTTTCAACCTAGTACAAATAAGACCGAGATTATGGCCACTAGTCATTATATACATTGGGTCTTGTTTTCAGAACATGTATATGTGCAACTTGCAGATGGTTTATTGGGATTCAGGGACACACATTTATATGTCATTATTTAATTTTAAAAGGGACAAAACAAAGTGTGTTAGACACCATGACAGAGTAAAAAGAAGGCAAGCATTCTCATCTTGACTTTCCACAAAACTGAGCCTCAGTGAGGCATGTACTCTCTCTTTCTTATCTCCAAACCCTTTGTAATGTGATTTTGCAGCTCTTCCCATCATGAAGTAGTGGCTATTTCTCCAACCCTTGAAACAGGGCTAGCTTTGGGATTTAACTTGACCAGTAGAACACAGCAGGAGTGACAGCACCCATTCCAAACCTAGGCCTCAGGAAGCCCTGCTATCTTTTTCTTTTACTCTTAAGGGCAAGCACAGTCTAGCTTACTGGAGAAGGAAAGACCATGAGGAGCAGAGAAAAGTCAGCCAAGTTTTCCCACCTAAGAACCTAGACATGCAATAGAATCAGCTAACATTGCAAAATCACCTAACTGACCTGCAGCTAAACTCAGATGCATGAGTGATTCCTACTAAGCCCAGAGGTGCCCAGTGTACCCATAGCTTCATGAACTATAATAAATGTTTGCTGTGTGGAACCACATCATTTGGGAAGCGCAAGTTTTTACGCATCATTTTTGTGGCAATAGACAACTGATAGAGAGATATATGTGTTTGTGGGATTAGCCATTTATAATATCAGTATGGCCCTGACTTCTGGTGAAGTGGATTAAATGTCCCTAAACTGACTGTGAAGAAAAATATAGGGATATAAATGTGCATATACATATTTTTTATCTAAGTGTATGTATATATACAGACATATATACATTCACACAAAAATGCAATATATAACTACATCCCTGTACATATGTACAACTTTAAATATATGTATTTACCTATATCTATTTCATAGACACAAACTGTAAAATCAGACAAGATGTTTTACACACAGGTTCTCAACTTGATGCATTCATCTTCATATCAAGGTAAATTACTTGTTTCTGTCATCAAGGATTTACTAAAGGGCTCTATGGACAGCATATCTTGTGCACCAACATAAACCGGCTCAGGGCAGATTTACTCAGTATGTTGGGTAACTAACATATCTTGTGATTTAGCCAAACATAGGTTTTATTTGCTCAACCATCTTTTCTCTCCTCTTATTACAGTTCCGGTGGCCCTGCATAAGATTTGCTCTCATCAGTGATTAGTCTCTGTATCATTTTTATAGGTCTATTTTTAAAAGGTGCTTATTGAATTGACTGGCAACTAATCATAGTTCTATAATTGACTGAAAAGTTGACTCAGTGTAAAATCCAAATTAAATTGAAAAGAAACCCAAACCCTCATTATAAATTATTCTTCCCAGCTCCACAAACACTCATTTTACAAACAGCGAAAGCCTGAAGAGACAAAGTTTGCCTTCCTGCAAAAATATGTTCAACAATTACAGACCAAAATTTATAGCAAAGGAAAAATGTTCCTCTTTCTTTGCTGTGACACTAATAAAAGGAAAGAATTATAAGTACTGCTTAGTGTAGGCTGGGAAATGCCTACATTTTAAAATTAGAATAGTAGCATTTTATTTCTGGACAAGCTCAACTGATCTTTTTATGCAGAGCGACAGACAGGCTTAGGAGGGCATGAACTCATCGCAAAGATCTGGGCTTCAAAGGCAGCTTCTCAAACCTCTTGCTGATCACCTGCCCTTCTACCACCCCAAATTAAACATTTAAAAGTTTTGAAGCCTTCTTGCTTTACATTAAACATTTTTCTACCATCTTTCAGTCAATTACCCAGAGGCCAAAAATATCTCTTCCCCCATTCAGCTCATGGCACCTCAACTGTGAAGTGCTCTAAATCCATTAGCAGGGCCCTCTCCACATGCTCCGTCATCAGAGGAACAAAGCTGTGATGATGTAGAACAGCCCACGTTCATGTATATCACCAGAGTTCTAGCCTCCTGATCAGCCGGCGGACTTAATAAACATTCCAGATGGCTTGCTCTGCCTGAAGGAAGAATGGATAATCACACTGCACTCCCCTCCAAACAATAATAAAATAGGCCATGGTAGCACAGAAGCCTGAGCCTGCCAAAAACACTGAAAGGACTGCTTAGAACAATAGAATCAAGTGATTGGAAAGCACATCAGTGCCCTCACCCTTTGTGAAGGAAGGTGGCCTGCTTTCCTACAAAGCATGCAAAACCAATTGTGTTATGCAACAGCTCTGCTGAAAAATAAAGCAAAAAACAACAACAAAAACTCCATCTAAATACTTTTTTAAAAAAAGAATTTGGTGAAAAGGGAATTTAAATAAAAGCTCAGAAATAAAATGACTTTTGCAAGCCAGAATCATAGGCTATGTGTGCATAGCCTGAGACATACAGCTGTGGGTATTGCTTTGTCAGTACACAGCAGAAGAAGTCTGATCACTTTTATATTCATTTTAAGAAATCCTGAGTAGGATTCCATAATTGGTGTACCTGGAGTTACGCTGGAGAGTATGTGTAGAGGCTTAAAAAAATGGATTTACGGAAGGAATTAAGGGGAGCCCCGGTAGAACTCGGCTCCTAGCTTGATTCTTAGAACACACATCTCTTTAATATTTGCCAGAATCTCTCTCTCTCTTTGTTCTTTGTGTAGCATCATTTGCTCTCTGAACAAATACACATTTGTTTTATCATTAATAGACTCCTGATTGATAACTTATATTCCTTTTCATAGTTTAAAACATTTGACTTTCTTGTCATGTGATCAAAGTATATCAGAGTTGGAACTTAAAATTGGCCCAATATTTATCAGGAAAGGTTTGTCCATAAAAAAATACAAAGGATATTTAGGATAGCGAAACTACTCTATATGACATAATGGTGGATTCAGGTCTTTCTCCACTTGTCAAAACCCGCAGGATGCACAACTTGAAGAGTGAAGCCCAACATAAACTGTGGACTTTGTGGGATCAGTTGCAGCAAATGTAGCACTGAGTGTGAGATGTTGATCATGGGTAAGACCAGGCATGTGTGGGGGCAGGGATGTGTTGGAAATCTCTGCACCTCCCTTACAATTTTGTTGTGAACCTAGAACTGCTCTAAAAATAGAGTCTACCTTAAAAAGAAAAGAAAAGGAAAGCTATTTATTTATTGACAATTAGGGGAATTATTTTACCTAGGGGTCTGTGTTTATGATACACATCTTAGACTCTGCTTATGATCCAAGTGAAAATTTTTGAGTTCTGACTAGAGGGATCTGCATATTAGAGAGCACCAAGATTCCTTAAGGGTAAGCCAAAATCAAAAGATCATTCCCCAAGGAAAAGCAACTGTAAATAAGGGGCACATGTTGCTGGCTCCCATCTCTCCCAGTAATGCTGTCTGGTCCTCATTATGACTTGAAGGTTGTTATGGTGATGAGAAGAGGAATAAGCAAGTGTAGACTGTGAATTACATTGCCGTCTTCTGCTCCTGAAGAGGAGCATACCCATTTAAGGGTTTGTAAGGTATATACATACATGTGCCTAACATATAAGATTTGTGAAAAATTAGTCTTTTAAGTCGGGTTTGACATTTGGCATATTTTGCTCCCATAATATCAGCTTATTGTATGAGGTTAATAAATCAGACATTCTGTAATCCAAACCATCTTCTGTCTTCAATGCATTATTTAATATAATATGAGCATGATAACATAAAAGGCTTAAAAGAACTATGTTATATTATGGGTCCTGTTAAGATAGAAATTCTCTAATTTGATGTTGAATATAGTACATTTCAAATCAAACCTGAGATAATAATTTTTAAAAAGTTCATCTGGCAGAAAAATAGGTAAGAAGTAAAACTATGTAGGAATAGAGGAAGAATATACAATGTATTACAATTAAAATAGTATAATAATTAAAACTGTGATACTAGAACTTTAATGGAGAAAGGAGACAATGAAATAAATTCCATGTCAATTTAGGATAAAATAAAGGTAGCAATTCAATCACTGGAGGGAAAATTATGTACAAGAATAATAAATTCATCAAAAAGTTCGACATAAACGTGAAATGGTGTTCAATTGCCCTAATGATCCAAGAAATACAAGTTACAATAAATGGTAAAAATTATAAGAAATATGACAGACATATATAAAGTAGAAGAACTCTTCCAACCATAAAAATACTGGAACTACACAAATTAGATTGATATAGATCTCATTAAAAACAGTGAGACATCTCTAGCCCTCTTTACCTGTTTGGAGGATTTTTATGTGAGAAAAGTACCTTGTGCGTAAAGACCTAGATATAAAATAACATTTTGTGAGCCCTGAATGAAATCACAGTTTTGTCACTTTTTTAATCTAGAGTGAAACCCACTGTTTTCTAGAAACTTATTATAATTCCTTTCTTAAAATGAGTTAAAAATCAATTATAAATGTTGGGTGATAGGTTTAAGCATGAATAAAAGAGAACAAAAAAATAAACAAAACAAAATGTCAAAAAAATTAGAGCAAACAAAGACAATATAGATATTGGAAACTTAAAAAAAAAAAAACAAACCTCTGGTAATTGATATCCTCTGAGGCAGGAGAACATGGGAAACCCATTAATTAATTAATAAGGAGCTGTCATAAGAACAAACATCATGAGAAGAAGGAAGAGCCATGGAAAACTGAAAATGTTTTAGCTATACTTTTAATAAATCAATGCAAAGTTAGAAAAAAGTAAACTTAGAAGACATTTTAAAAAGAAAAAAGGCTAGGACAGAAGAAAACGGGTAAGAAAATCCACGAAGTCAAATATCCAAACTATAGAGCTCTCACAGAAAAAGAGAAACATTAGGGAGTAAATTATCAAAACATTAACAAGAAAATCTTCCAGAAGTGAAGATCAGTAGGCTCCAGTTTTAAGGTCTCCACAGTATACAAAGGATGCAAAAATAAATACATAAAATGACAGAATGATAAACTTGAAGACAGGTTATTAGAAATTATACAAAAAAGAAAAAATCAGTGGAATAGAGCACCGGAGATCTGTGGGATAATACTATAAGGTCAAATCTATACATAATTGGAATCCAAAAAAATAGAGAAGTGAGTATGACAAAAAATATTTATAAATAGCCCAGAAAACTGATCAAAGACATCATTCTACAGGGCCAAAAATTTCAGCACACATTACTCAGCAAAAATATAAAGAAAAACAAACCTAAGCACCTCAGGGGCAAATTCTAAAAATGAATGCTAAAAACAAAATCTTAAAAGCAGCCAGAAAAAAAAGCTACATTATATATGAAGAAACAATAACAGGAATGCATCAAACAGCCAAGTTATAAATGCAAAGGAAAGTACTTGATGAAAATTAAAAGTAAACTGGTGAACAAAAGAATCATAAGAAAGAAAAACAGCCTGTTGGTGATGTGGAAAATTTTTTTGTGATCTGGATAGAATATCAAACCAGCCACAACTTTCCTTTAAACAAAAGCTCATCCAGAGCAAGTCTGTAACTCTCTTCAATTCTGTGAAGCCTGAGAAAGTGAGGAAGCTGCAGAAGAAAACAATCAACTAGTAGAAGTTGATTCATAAGGCTTAAGGAAAAAAGCCATCTTCATGACATAAAAGTGCAAAGTGAGGCAGCAAGTGCTGATGTAGAAGCTACAGCAAGTTATTCAGATGATCTAGCTAAAATATTAATGAAGGTGGCTGCACTTAACAACAATGAATAAGAAACAGTCTCATATTGGGAGAAGATGCCATTTAGGATTTCCACAGCTAAAGAGAAGTCAATGCCTGGCTTCAAAGTTTCAAAGGACAGGTTGACTCTCTTGTTAAAGGCTAATGCAGCTGGTGACTTTAAGTTGAAGCCAATATTTATTTACATTCTGAAAACACTAGGGTCCATAAGAATTATGCTAAACCTACTCTGCCTGTGCTCTATGAATTGAAAAACAAAGCCTGAATGACAGCATATCTGTTTACAGTAAGGTTTATTGGATATTTTAATCCCACTGTTGACACCTATTGCTCAGTAAAAAAAAAAAAAAAAAAAAAAAAGATTCTTTTCAAAACAGTACTGCTCATTGACAAAGCATCTGATCATCCAAGAGTTTTGATGGAGATAATGTTGTTTTTATGCCTGTTAGCACAACACAACATCCATTCTATAGCACATGGATCATGAAGTAATTTTGACTTGCAAGTCTTGTTATTTAAGAAACGCATTTTGTAAGGCTATAGCTGACATAAATAGTGATTCCTCCTCTGATGGATCTAGGCAAAGCAAATTGAAAACCTTGTGGAATGAATTTACCTTTCTAAATGCCCATAAGAACATTTGTGATTCTTTGAAAGAGGTCAAAATATCAACATTAACAGGAATTTGGAAGAGGTTGATTCCAATCCTCATGGATGACTTTGAGAGGTTCAAGACTTCTGTGGAAAAGGTAACCACAGATCTGGTGGAAATATCAAGATACCTAGAATAGAAGTGGAACCTCAAGATGTGCCTAAACTGCTACAACCTCATGGTTAAACTTTAATGGATGAGGAGTTGCTTCTGATGGATGAGCAAAGGAAGTAGATTCTTCACAGCGAGTCAACTTCTGGTGAATAAGTTATGACAATCATTGAAAAGGCAACAGAGGATTTAGTAACAATGTGTAAATTTTGTTGACAAAGCAGTGGCAGAGTTTGAGAGGACTGACTCCAATTTTGAAAGTTCTGCTGTAGTTAAAATGCTATCACACCACATCACATGCTACCAAGAAATCATTCAGGAAAGAAAGAGTTAATTGATGTGGCAAACTTCATTGTTGTCTTGAAACTTCTCAACCACCTCAAGTTTCGGCAGCCAGCACCCTAAACAGTCAGCAGGCACCAATGCTGAGGCAAGACCTTCCACCAGCAAAAAGATTATGACTCACTGAAGGCTCACATAATGTTTAGCAGTTTTTAACAATAAAGTATTTTGACTAAGGGATGTACATTATTAGACCTAATGCTATTGCACACTTAGTAGACTATCTTTAAATAGGTTATATTTAAAATATGTAGTATAATATAAACATAACTTTTATATGCACAGGAAAACTCTCTTTATTTTGATATTTGTTTTATTGCAATGGTTTAGAATTGGACATGTAATATCTCTGAGGTATGCCTGAATGTAAAACTTGATGCATGCATAATAACTTTTTAAAAAGACTATTGGCTAAGCAAAAATAATAGTATATCATGAGGGTTTTTAGCATATATGGGAGAATACTGTGTGACAAGACACAATATATATACACATATATGTATATATAGTACATATATCTTTTGTAAGAGACATGTATTTATATATGTAATGTATATATTTCTTATGAAAGACTTGTATTTAGAATACATAAAGAACTCCTATAAGTAAATAAGAAAAATGCAGACAAACCATAAAAAATGGTGAAAGGTTTGATAGGCAATTCACAATAGGCATTTTAATAACCAATAAATATATGAAAAGATACATCACCTCATTTGTCATTAGGAAAATGAATATAAAAACATTCACAGAATGAATAAAATTAAAAACTCTAATGCCAAATTTTATGAGAGTGTAGAGCACCTTGATATTTCATAAATTTCTGGTGGAAATATAAATTATTAAAATTATCTTGGAAGGCTTTGGCAGTAGCTACTAAAAGTGAACATATGTATGGCCTAGTGATTCCCGCCTTCAGTTTTCCAAAATCAGACGAGATTGGGCATGTTCAGGGTGGTATAGCCATAGACACACCTTTAGTTTTTTAACCAGACAATAAATGGACATATATACAAAATACACACACATCCATATAAATGTTCATACTAGCTCTGATTATAATGGAAATTGAGAGAATTATTTATCAGTGGTAGAGTAAATAGTGGCATACTCATACATTGGTATATTACATAGCAAGGAGAATGAATTGACTATTGCTTCACACAACAGGACATAGGACAGAGAGAAGCTAGTAGAACCTGAAAGGAGAAAATCAAGCAGCAAAAAAACTGCCTTGAGAAGCAGTGACCTTTGGCCAAAGGATCATTCACACTGGACAAGGGCTAGCAAGGAGGGAATCACAGGAATAAGCTTCTTGACCAACTTTTACTTCCTCCCCCTAATCTCTTGGCAGTGTTTCCCATCCTATGAACCCACTTAGAAACACAATGACAAGCAAGACTGATTTATCCCACATAGGGTCAGTTCTGAAGGCAGGAGGAAGAGTAGACAGGGATAAAAAATACACAGAAGATGAAACAAGTAAAAATAAGATCCACTTATTTGTTTTGTGGGGATTATATATAAAAACATGTAATTGCATGCCAGATGTCTTGACTGTGATAATTATTTGATCACATTTACACAAACAATGAATATTGAGGTAACTTAAAGAATAGGATGGGCATATATGGTGGGGGAAGGGTATGGTATATAGAAGCAAAATTTCCACTTTACGCATTAGAAATTCAAGAGTACCTTTAAAATTTTTATAGAAATCAAGAAAGAAAGTAAATAAGCATGAAATTCAGAAAAACAGTGATAAAAAGCAGAACATGAAGTTTGTTGCATATTGTTGATTTGAGAGAGGGAATCAGGAGGTAAGAGGTTAGGTAAAGGGTCTGTTTGCTGTTAACTGTTGCTGTTGTTAAAAACCATGAAAGACTATTTGGTATTTAAACTGTGTATATTATACAAATAAAGAAATAAAATGTTCAACAGTATTGAACAAAGAAGTAAGTGAACATATTATTTTAGCTCATATTTTTAGAAGATTTGGGGGCTTTCCATCCATTAAAAAAGGCAATATCAAATAATTCAAACTAAGAACTAAAAAATATTGTTAATAAATTATATACACACATACAGGGAAACAGAGAGAGACAAAGAGAGAGAAGAGAGCAAAAAAGGAGATAAAGAGAAATTCATATACCCACAGAGTTGTACATGTTAACAGAACTGGATTATCAACTGATAGCTGAGCAGAACAATACCAGTTTTAATACATAAAACCCATCAAGATACTTTTTAAAAATACCATAGAGAATAACTTTTCTGAAAATTCACAAAACTTAGAATCTCAGTGTTGAGAATAAAGAGAACATGTTTGAATAGGTAAGAATGTCAAGCACTTTCCTAAATAACCAATGGAGTAGAAAAATTATCATAATAGAAATTATAAAATATTTACAATTAAAGAAAATAACTTATGATATCCAAGAAAGTGGTACTTAGAAAATTAGAGTTTTAAAATTATTTTCTGGGAAAAAAAAAACAAAACACTAAGACTAGGGGGAAAATGAGCAAAGTAAAGAAGCTTATACCAACAAAAGTGTAAATCCAGAGTAGAGTGATAACACTCATAATGACAAATTAGGTTTTGATCTTTACTAGTTTTGGAGAAAAAAAGATAAACTTTGCCCAATGTCAATGAAGATATGAAGAAACAGTCAATCTCATTCATATGGTTGGTGGAAGAAAATGCTGACAATATTTCTGGAGGGCCATTGACAATATATTTTAAATATTTTTAAATGGGTACATCTTTGGATATATTTTGCTTAAGGAATTTTATATTAAAGAAGAAATCAGGCAATATACAAAGATGAATCTTCATCCTCGGATGAGGACAAATGAAAAACCCAATATCTGGTAATAAAAAATTGGTCACAGTCATAAAGGGTTGATATAATATTGTGTAAACAGTAAAAAAATGATGAGATATAGTTCTTTTTATTAAACTATGACAAGGATCTATTTTAATGTAAAAAATTAGATTATATGTGCATAATACAGGGTCTGGCACAAATAACGCCCCTCTTTATTACAAAATCACAAGCATGTAATTCTGCAACATAACAATATCATACTCACACACACAGAATGACATGGTGAAGTGTTCAAATTTAAACTATAAATTATTACACCCATTGTTATTACCCTACCAACCACACTCAAGCAAGCCTCACTTCTAATGGACCTTGTATATAATATACACAATTATTGTATAAGAATTAAAGAAAAGTACAATACTGTACTGGCAAAAGTATCTGTAATGTTCATGTCATTATGGAAAACCTAATCTGCCAACTCCATAGACTGACAAGACCGTTATCACTTGCATGATTTTTTTTGTCACTTTAGTCATATACTGTCTATTATGTTTATCTACATTGATGCAAACTGGCTGGAACTCATTTCTTGGCCTGGATGACTAAAAACTGTTCACAGAGATTTATTCCTTAAGACAGTCAGATAACCTGGACATTTTTAATCCTAGGACATAGGATGCTTGGCCTTTTATACTTCGTATAGCTGTCTGTCTGGCAGTACACTGGAGCAGAACTTGCTTGTAGGGTAACTGATGACTTCAATTACAGATTACAATTTGCTTTCTTTATTGACTAAGTTGTCTATGTTGAACAACTATGTTCCTTGAGAGCAAGAACAAGAGCTAATAATTTGCCTAAGAGGTGTACAAAATATAGTACAATATTTATAGGGGGATTAGAAAAAAGAATGATTGAGCCAATGTTTATTGGGGTCCCCCATTTCTAATATTGTGTTTGACACATTCAAGTTAAGAGAATGCTTTCAAAATATAGCTATATATACCTGGATTAATCCTGGGAATCTAAATTCTCTCTCTATACTTTGTAAGTAGAGTACCAAAATGTCCTTTCAGATCTCTAACTTTGTCTGTCTGTTTCATGAAAAACTTTGGTGGCAAAACTTGGTTGGGGACTATGGGTCTGACGGTGAAAACAGAGTGCCGGAGGAGAGGTGGGCAGTGAGAGCAGTGTGTGTGTCTGGTGAGAGCAGGGGCAAGGATACAAAGCAGAAAGACTGACTGATCCAGGTAAGGCACATTGGGGCTTAGTATTTTTAAAGCATGTCTTCATTGTTTGTCTTTACTGTCTTAGAAGAGATGTTGGGGCTTATGCCCTCAACCCATTCCTTATATCAGTGCTAATAACTAAGAAATGGCTAAACATATGCTACTGATCCAGAAAGCTGTTACACACATCTGGGTGATTTCACTTACATCTTACCATAATTAGATATGATTTTCCTTTGTGTTTATTTTGACTAATATAGTGGTTGAATATTCAAACTGAATGCAATATTAATCACCCAAATGTAGTTAAAATTAGTCAACACCACTGAAATTCTCTCTAAACAAAAAGAGTGTGTAAAGCTGTGGAGATGAGAGAACCTCCTCAGGCAGTTTAAATACTAATACTGTACATCAGGAGTCACCATTTTATTGAGTCCTTCTCTCAATTGTCTTTGCTTCTTTCATCTGGAATAAAATGACTTATGTGAGGTTATTCCTGCTATGACTTATCTTATATTCCTAAATACATGAACTGTCAACCTACTAGGTCTGTCTGGGAAAAGTCCAGCCATTGTTAACAAGAATGGTTTGCACAACATCTGATGTAACCTGGCAGCCAAGGAAAGTGGGCTGGAATATACATGGGTGAACAATGACAACTTCACGGTACTAGCCAGTGGGGGGTGATAGTCACCGTTGAGTGAGCAGGTGGACTGTGTGGCTGTGGCATTCAAAATGACTGAGCAAGTAGAGCAACAAATCTGCATCAAATTTTGCATTAAGCTTGATCATTCCTCCATGGAAACTATTCCAATGATTCAGAGGCTTTTGGGGATGATGCAATAAGTGCAGTACAAATAAAAGTGTGACACAAACACTTCAAAGATAGTCAGGAATCTGTTGAAAGTGATCCATGTTCTGGAAGGCCTGCAACAAGAAGAACCCCTGAGAATGTTAAATGTTTTCAGGCTGCAATCAACAAAGATTGGCAATTGTGGGTCTACAGCTATGATCTGGAAATGAAGGCCCAGTTGTCCCAGTGGATCTTGCCTGGTTCTCCAACCCAAAGAAGGTGTAGCAAAGTTGCAGCAAGATCAAGACCCTGTAAACTGTGTTTTTGGATTGGGAAGGTGTTGTCAACCACAAGTATAGCCCTCCGGGCTAAACAATAAATAAGTAGTGCTGCCTCAAAGCTCTTTGTTCATTGTGAACTGAAATATGATGAAAATGGCCACAGCTATGGGCAACTGGAGATTGGCAGCTTCATCACAACAACACACCCACTCGTGTGTCACATCCCATGCAGTTTTTGGTGAAATGTCAAATCACACAGGTGACTAAACCCCCCTTCAGCCCAGATTTGGAGCACTGCAACTTCTGGATTTACACTAAATTAAAATTACATTTGAAAGGGAAGAAGAGATCTCAGACTGTCAATGAGATTCAGGAGAATATGAGGGAGTAGCTGATGGCAATTCCATAAAGGATTTTGCAGAGTATTTTGAACACTGAAAGAGACACTGGGAGAACTGTGTGAGGTCCCAAGGTGCCAACTCTGAAGGGGACTGAGGCATCACTGTCTTATGTACAGTGTTTCTTATATCTTGTAGCTTCCTCAATAAATATCTCTATTTTTCATATGATGTAGCTGGATACTTTCTGGACAGACCTCCTTTAATTTTTTAGGGTTTTATATCCAGTGAAAGCGTGAAAATTTTTGGATATCCTGTTGCTAGAGTGGCCTCTAAGGAACACCTTGTTAGGTGAACATAAAGCTATAATAAGCTGGATGGGGATGCAAGTTGCCAAGACACTGAAGTAGAAGCAATATGCACAAGTACTAATCCTGGCCTCCCAGCAAACTCATTGCCATTCAGAGCATCACTATGGCACTGGGACAAGATCTGGCTCCTCCACATAAAATTCAAGGCAAAAGGAGCCTGCTGAAACAATTTAAGCAGTTTAGAGAGGACAAGAGCAATACCTTTTTGATGAACACTACCTTCTCAATGAATGGCAAAGGGATGAAAATTACTTATATCCAAATGAAAAAAATAAAACCTCAAATGTAGTTGGTACACAAGTTTTAGTAAGGGAGGGTTGAATCAAACACAATGGTATCAGTTTATAAATTAAATGAAAATGATCACAACAGCCTATCAATATTCCATTTGGCCTCTTTTCAGGCCAAAATAGGAAGATCATATGACCACAACTCTGGAGTGGTATCTCAGGCTGGTTCCTTAAGAAATGATTTGAGACTCTTTGTTAGGAAGAAACTGTTTGGGTTTTTTGCTTTCTTTTTTCCATCTTTCTCTTTTGCCTTTGACAATGTTAGAGTATGTTGAAACAATATTTGTTTTTTTATGCTGTGATATTTTCATCAATGAAGATTTGTGCCTGAAATTTTTATTTTTATTTTATTTATTTGTTTGTTTGTTTGTTTATTTATTTACTTCTCGAGGCTCTGGTGACTAAAGCATGCTCCAAAAAGAAAAACTATATTGAGTCTCAGAAAAAATAAGACTCAGTGGGAAATGAACCAGAGTGTGTGTGAGGATTCTTAGGGGACAACAGAGACAGAGAGGGGTTTAGGATAAGTTCAGGTGTGTGAGATGCTGGATGTCGGCCATCATCACAGTTTGCATTTCACTGCAGTTGGGCACGCTGAAAAGATCTAACTTTACTTTGTAGAATGTGAATCTTGAACTTCTGTTTTTTTTACTCTTTATCCAAGTTTTCTTTTAGATAACTTTATATCCTCCTTCAAGAAATTTACAACAATAGAAAAAATATTTCCAAAGTAATTGATTTAAAAATTCTTTTCTTATGGTGGACTAAGATTTTTTTTTAGTTTTTGTTTAATTAGGTTATAAATCTTTCCTTCCTTAATTACTTTTTTTGTATTAACACCTAAATATACTTCTATGCCGAGCACAAACATACAGTGATAACAATTAGCAGAATAATTACATTCTTTCTGTCAGTGTAACCTCATGGCACAGAAAGTATTACAAATCCATTTTAAAACATATTAAATGTTCATATTAATGAGGATAATAGAGAACAAGTATCAGCAAACTAAATATTGTTAATGATTTTGAGCTATTAAATTCATTACCATTTTCTTTCATAATAAAGTGGTTACTTGCTAATTAGACCTTTTTTTAACTCATCATTATTGAATTCATTACAATGTGTGCAGTTAACCCTTAGAGGTCTGTGGGTGTGTGTGCACAATTAAAATCACTTTAACACCATATTAAGGCAACATGGGTAATTCTTATGGCTTCTCTGACAGTTGTTCCATATACTTTCCTTATGTACATTTTCTTGGCAGGATATGGCTGGCAGCCTCATAGCTGTCACTGAATTTTTCACCAACACTAACCCAGAAGCAGCCTGAATTCTTAGGCTTATTATCATTAGTGCTTAAAATAAAAGTGCACCCCACTTCTTTCACTATAAAAACTAGATGTACAAAAAATACACTTAAATCAAATTAGGCAAAATCTAAAATAATTCTTGTGCAGCCTATGAGTTAAAGCCCATGAGGCATTTTTTCTACCAATCTAAAATCCAGTAGAGGTTAATATTGACTTAGGAGGGAATTATAGTCTCAGAATTCTAAAATTTATTTTTCTGTTTAAAAATGTTACTACTTACTATTCTTTTGTATGCCTCTACCCAAGTGTGTGTGTACATATATGCACAATAGTATGTGTGTGTGTATATATACACACATACTCTGCATTCATATATATGTATACATACATATCATATATGATATACTCACACACATTAACTTGCTAAGTCCCTAGATATGGTCACGTTGACCCTGAAGCCCAAACTCTTTTTCCGGATTTCTCCTGTGATCAAACATGCACATGTTTTCATGGCTGCTAGCGTAAGTCAGACAAGTATGACTAAGAAGCAGAGTTTTGGTCTATATATGTATTTAGCGGTGAAACCTAAACAGTTATTTTCAGCAATGATAAACTCAATCTCAACACAAAACTTCAGGTGAGTGGAAAGGTATATAAATGAAACAGATGTTGATTAGCAGACAATGAATCTGACAATGTGTGTGTATGTGTCTTTGTGTGACACAGATGGGCAAGAGAGAGTGATGAGTGTGGTATTGTCTGGAGTTTCTGTGACAGGTAGGACATTGGCAGTGTAGTAACTTTAAGACATCGGTCAGTCAATAGATTAGAGGATAGAAGACAGAGCTTATTGTGTTAGCTTGTCTCCAACTGAATATATAAAGACCTTTCAAAAATTAACAGTAAAGCAAATATCCAGTGAAATGGGCAATATTTTTCCTTCCCTGTCATACATGGCATTCTTCCTTTGAGAAGACACCCTACTCCTCCTCTCTCCTTGAATCTGGGCTGGCACTCATGACCCACTTGACTAATAGAAGGCAGCAAAACTATTATCATAGGACTCCAACTCTAGATCTTAAGAGCGTCTTAGTTTTCTCCTCCGCCTTTTGGAACTCTTACTCTGGAAAAACACAGCCTCCAAGTAAGAAATCTAACTACCCTAGATTACAACTTGTAAGAAAATCCAAGTTCTCCATTTGGAGAGGTTATTTACAGAGAGCAATGACAAATCAGTCCTAAACTATTCCAGTCACCTCAGCAGTGCTGGTGCTGAGTGAAGAAGCCTTCAGATTACCCCAGCCTCAGCTGTTCTCTGACTGAAACCATATGGAGGGCCCCCACGTGAGAACCCCACCTAGTCCATCAGCCCCAGAACCATGAGATAACAATAAATTGTTGCTTAAAGCCACAAAGTAATAGACAACAAAAACAGATAACTGAGACATTGCTCACTCTCTAGGCAGGAACTTCAAACAACTTCTTCTGTGGCCATTTCCACTTCTTATTTTCTCCTTTTGCAAATTTAAATAACAACAACAAATAATTTCCAGAGCCAAGAAATTGCAGAACTGGAATGGAATATCATTGAAAAATAATACAATGTAATTATGCCCTGGAGCATTTCATTCTATGTAAATGGTGACTTCTGAAGTTGTAAAACACAACAGTCCTATCAAGCACAGTATTTTTACAGAGCTCCCCTTTTAACAGATAACTTTGTCCTTACATCTCATTTCCTTTCATGACAAACACTGGCAATACTTGGGACAGAAAACAGAAGGTCAAAGTGGACTAGTGATTTGCTCAAAGTCACACAGCTGGTAAATATCAGAATTTAGATAAGGACCAAGGTTCAAAACATTTTTCACTATATAGTCTTGAAAGCCTTCCTGGCATGAATTTTAGTTTCTGCAAACCCCAGAGTATATAACCTTCCTCTCACACCTCTGGAGTTAAGTAAATACTTGAGTGACCTTGAACAGTCCTTTGACTTTTCACTTTCTATGGCCTTATCATTTAAATGGGCTTATAATACCTCCCTCAAATTCAATGAGATTAAAAATGTAAAAGCACAATATAAAGTTTAAAACATTATACAGAGGTTAGATAATGTTATTATAACTCCTTGCCATATAGCCCTTACCAGAAAATAATTTACTTTACCGTGAAAATTAGACTCTAAGTGCTAAAGTAAATCGGAGAAAGGAGACATTAGCATAAGGAGTAGTCAGAGGAAATTCTATGGGGAGGGGAGGCAATTACAAGCATGTTTTGAAGAAAGCAAAAATCATTTGACTAGATTAATGAGGACAGAGAAGAAGGAGAGGATCACAGAGCAGTCATTGGCAGGGATCTCTCAGAGGAAGCACTAAAGTAGAATTTCTGAGCAGAAGCAACAGAAGGGCACTGGGTACTGAGAAAGGCTGTCAAGGAAATGTGTTGGTTGATGGTCCTTACTTAGCACATAAAAAAAAAAGACAAACAAACCAGAATCCATTATGATAGTTCCTCTTTCATTTCCCTTCATCCTCCTTTCCCCTTCTTCTTTCTATCACAGCAGCCCGTGTAAGTTCCTACAAGCCACCACCCCTTAAGTTACCTCACCATGCAGCTTCACATTAGATTTTACTGAGAAAATACTTAACCAAGACATGACTTAAATGAAGTCTTGCATGGAAGCTACATACACACATGGTGTGCATGCACACACACACACCCCATCACCACCATCATCACTACCAATTACTGAGACTAAAGTGAGTGATATCTTATCTCATGGTTTCATCTTTTAGAGCAGAAATTATGTCCATTTTGTTGATTAGTTTTATTAATTAAACATTTTTATGACAAGACATACTACATTTTATTTTAATAATAGAAAAATGAATAAAAATCCCTGGTTAGAGGAAAGCATAAGTTTTTGCTGTGTACACTGCAGAACTACTAGGTAAAAATAAATCCTAGTACATACAGACATCTTCTGCTTCCAAGCACATGTAATTCTAATTTAAGCACAACCAAACAATATAACCTGCTGAGAAGAATATGCCACTTTCAAGAATATTCCTCTTGATTAAAAAGAAAATAGAATTGGTGGGAACCCCAAGATGGAAAATAAAACATTTACCTTATATGTTTTCCATGTTTATGATGCTGAGAGGATTAAGAATAAAAGTTGAACAATAAAAAAATAAAGTACTTAAAAAAGAAAATCTCATCCATGAAAAGAATTAAAGTTGATACAATTAATAGCTTCTTTGCTCTATTTGCTATTTTATTTCTTCATAAAGAACTAAAGCACAGAAAATATGAAAGTAAAGAAAGATTGGATTTTGTTAATCAATACACTGAAAAAATGTAGGTGAGGTTGCTGGTCTTCTCAACATGCTAAATGCCTCTCAAAATTACTTTTTGAAGGATCTGGGGCATGAGTTCTGTCCCTCTGTGCCTCCCCTGCTAAAAGGTTTTCAACTCTGCATCAAGATTGTTGACCAAACAAATGACTTTCTTCTCCTCCCTCCTCAAATCTCATTAAAATGACAGAAAAAAATATAAAAATACATCTATAACAGTTCTAGGAAGCCCAGTGGGGGAGGGGGTTCTAGACAAATGATCAGTTAGGAAATCTGGAAGATATTTAGCAAATGGAAGTGATAGACCACAAAAGGAAATATACAATACCTACAGACAAAAGAAAGGACTTTCAAATAATTTTTTTCCAGTTTTATCTCCAACAAAATTTGAGGTTAAAGGCTAGAAGAAGTAGCAGGTTTGGTAACTTCTAATAGCGCAAACAGCTATATTTTATCCTCTGTTAAATATTGAGTATAGTCTTTTAAAGTTGGATTTCACATGCAAGGGAAGGGTTATCTGTGGGCTTCAGCTCAGTTAATTAATGGGTAGTGCTACTAATGAGGTCAAGACTTTGAGTTGTGGACTGAATCAACTTGCATTTATTTGTTTGTTTTTTCATTGATTTAATAATTTGGCATTGTGCCAGACACTGTGAACAAACCACAGGTACCAAAATATTTCCTTAATCTGTAAGGATTGACACAAATTATATTTCAAGTACCAGTCGCCACTTTTTCTGTGTGATGACCATCACCACTCTGAGAGTAGTATGATTTAGGGTGAAATACATGTACCACACTTCATCCTGGAAGAAGAGAGCATCATTACACAGAGCTTCTGAGGCCATACCAGCAAGTACAAAAAGAACTGCATTCTTAAATATTTTAATCTCTGTATTCAATGAGCTAAAAGGTCAGTTTTAGAAACAAATTTTGACCAGCTCAAGATTCCAGAGGCAATTTTAATGTTCAAGAGAACAATATGTTGGGTAGGACTAAATGATTTGCTATGTAGTTGATCAACACATATTTCATGAATAAATGTAGTTGGGAACATATAGACGTAATAAAAAAAATAACCCAGTATTTCTTCACAAAATGAGTAAATCTGTCTCGGATCAAATGTGGTTTTGTTCTATGAGGAGTTCAGCTCTTTTGTCATAAAAATAATAGGGCCAAATTTATTTAAAGCAAATAACAAAATATTAACAATAAAATTATCCCTATTAAAACATAATTTATAAAAATTTTACTCTTATTTCAACAATAATAGTCCCTTTAACCCCCTATTTTTGGAATATGTCTTTCAATTTACCTTCAGAATCCAGGGCATATCTATTTAAGCATTCTCAACTGTGACACATTCTTGTCTTTTTACAGTGAATTTGATTCAAGGGTACAAGCTGGAATTGTAGGCCTGCCAAGTGCTACTCAGTTTATGGTGGAGAAAAGAACACCAAGAGGATTAGAGGACACAGCAATAAAGTTACCTTCATAATCAGGGGCTAGAAAAACTGTCCAAATTATTCTATTACAGAATTATGGGTATTCAAGAGTTTTATGAATATTGTTGTAGAGCTGTATGATATTTGAATAAAATCATGGAACTGTAATCACCCAATTCTCCTATATCAAATCTCCTAAAACTGATTGTGAGGAGCAGTCTACCATTCAAATATTCCATCAGAAATTCAGGACCTGCCCTGGCTGGTGTGGCTTAGTGGATTGAGTGTCAGCCTGTGAACCAAAGGGCTGTTGGTTTGATTGCTGGTCAGGACAGACACCTGGGCTGCGTGCCAGGTTCCTAGTAGGGGACATGGGAGAGACAACCACTAATTGATGTTTCCCTCTCTTTCTCCCTTCCTTTCTCTCTCTCTATAAGTAAATAAAAATCTTTAAAAAATTCAGGACCTAATCACTTTCTTTCTCTCCCATCTCAACCATGTCTCATTCTCAATCTCTCCCCCCACCCCCGCACAGACATACACACATCACTACCAGTGCCTTTTTGTCTTTTATTTTTCACTCATGAAGAAAGACAAACTCGGTCTTCTTTTTTTTTTAGTCTTTCTTTTTGCTCATTTCAGTATTAATTTATCCCCTTTAAATTTAATGTCCCATTTGAATATGTTTTTTTTATTTATTTTAATCATTGTTCTTGTACAGTTTTCTGTCTTTTGCTCCCATTCTGGCCCACCGCCCCAGCCCTCCCCACTCCCCTCCCATTTCCACCCCTGCTAGTTTTTGTCCATGTGTCCTTTATACTTGTTGCTCCAAAACCTTCCCTTTCCCCCCTGAAATTCCCTCCCCTCTCCCCTCTGGTGACTATCAGCCCCTTCTCAATTTCAGTGCCTTTGGTTATATTGTCCTTTGTTTGTTTGTTTGTTTGTTTGTTTGTTTGTTTTGATTAGGTTCCTGTTAAAGGTAAGATCATATGGTATTTGTCCTTCACTGCCTGGCTTGTTTCACTTAGCATAATGCTCTCCAGTTCCATCCATGCTGTAGCAAAGGGTAGGAACTCCTTCTTTCTTTCTGCTGCATAGAATTCCATTATGTAAATGCACCAAAGTTTCTTGATCCATTCATTTACTGATGGGCACCTAGGTTGCTTCCAACACTTGGCTATTGTAAATTGTGCTGCTATGAACATTGGGGTGCATAGGTTCTTTTGGATTGGTGTTTCAGGGTTCTTAGGATATAATCCTAACAGTGGAATTGCTGGGTCAAAAGATAGATCCATTTTTAGTTTGCTTAGAAAATCCCATACTGCTTTCCATAGTGGTTATGCCAGTCTGCAATCCCACCAATGGTGCATTAGGGTCCCCTTATCTCCACAACTTCTCCAACACTTGCTGTTTGTTGCTTTATTTATGATGGCCATTCTGACAGGTGTGAAGTGGTATCTCATTGTGGATTTAATTTGCGTCTCTCTGATAGCTAGCAATATTGAGCATCTTTTCATGTGTCTCTGAATCCTCTGCATGTCCTCCTTGGAGAAGTGTCTGTTCATGTCCTTTGCCCATTTTTTAAATGGGTTGCTTGTCTTCTTAGAGTGGAGTCCTGTAAGTTCTTTATATATTTTGGAGATTAAGCCCTTGTCTGAGGTATCATTGGCAAATATATTTTCCCATACAGTTGGTTCTCTTTTTATTTTAATACTGTTTTCTTTAGCCATGCAGAAGCTTTTTATTTTGATGAGATCCCATTTGTTTATTCTTTCCTTTATGTCCCTTGCTTTAGGGGACATATCAGCAAAAATGATGCAGTGTGAAATGTCTGAGATTTTCTTGCCTATAGGACTCTAGGACTTTTTAATGGTGTCACGGCTTATGTTTAAATATTTTATCCACCTTGAGTTTATTTTTGTGTATGGTGTAAGCTGGTGCTCGAGTTTCATTTTTTTGCACGTAGCTGTCCAGTTCTCCCAACACCACTTGTTGAAGACGCTACTTTTACTCCATTTTATGTTGCTGCCTCCTTTGTTGAATATTAATTGACCATAGAGAATTGGGTTTATTTCTGGGCTCTCTGTTCTATTCCACTGCTCCATGTGCCTGTTTTCCTGCCAGTACCAGGCTGTTTTCATTACAGTGGCATTGTAATATAGTCTGGTGTCAGGTGTTGTGATCCCTCCTACTTTGCTCTTCTTTCTCAAAATTGCTGCAGCTATTTGAGGTCATTTATGATTCCATATAAATTTTTGAAGCGTTTGTTCTATATCTGTGAAATATGCCATTGGTAATTTGATAGGTATTGCATGGAATCTGCAAATTGCTTTGGGTAGTATGGACATTTTAATGATGTTAATTCTTCCAATCCATGAACACGGTATACGTTTCCATTTGTTTGTGTCTTCCTTAATTTCTTTCTTCAGTGTTGTGTAGTTTTCTGAGTATAGATCCTTTACTTCCTTGGTTAGGTTTATTCCTACGTATTTTATTTTTCTTTTTGCTATATCAAATGGGATTTTTTCCTTGACTTTTGCTTCTGCTCTTTTGTTGTTGGTATACAAAAATGCCTTTGATTTCTGGATATTGACTTTGTATCCTGCTGTTTGGCCAAATTCATTTATTAGGTCGAGGAGCATTTTGGCCGAGTCTATAGGATTTTCTATGTACACTAACATGTCATCTGCAAACAATGATAGCTTTGTTTCCTCCTTTCCAATTTGGATAACTTTTATTTCCTTTTCTTGTCTAATTGCTGTGGCTAAGACTTCCAATACTATATTGAATAGAAGTGGTGAAAGTGGACAACCTTGTCTTGTTCCTGATCTTAGTGGAAAAGATTTTAGTTTTTACCCATTGAGTATGATGTTGGCTGTAGGTCTCTCATATATGGCCTTGATTATGTTGAGGAATGCTCCCTCTATTCCCACTTTCCTGAGTGTTTTTATCATCAATGGGTGCTGTACCTTATCAAATGTTTTTTCTGCATCTATTGATATGATCATTTGATTTTTGTCTTTGCTTTTGTTTATGTGATGTATTACGTTTACTGATTTGCGAATGTTGAACCAACCTTGCATCCCTGGGATGAATCCCACTTGGTCATGGTGTATGATCTTTTTAACGTATTGTTGGATGTAGTTTGCCAATATCTTGTTGAGGATTTTAGCATCTATGTTCATCAGTGATATTGGCCTGAAGTTTTCTTTCTTTGTTGTATCTTTATCTGGTTTGGGGATTAGGATGATGCTGGCTTCATAAAAAGAGTTTGGGAGTCTTCCAACTTCTTGGATTTTTTGATAGGGGTTAGCTCTTCCTTAAATGCTTTGTAAAATTCTCCTGTGAAACCATCCAGTCCCAGGCTTTTTTGTGTCGGGAGTTTTTTTATTACAGCTTCTATTCATCTGCTGTTATTGGTCTGTTCAGGCTTTCTGCTTCTTCCTCATTGAGTTTTGGAAGATTATATTTTTCTAGAAACTTGTCCATTTCACCTAGGTTTTCAAATTTCTTGGTATACAGTTCTTCATAGTAATTTCTTACAATCCTCTGTATTTCTGTGGTGTCAGTTGTAATCTCTCCTCTTTCATTTCTGATTGTGTTTACTTGGGTCCTCTCTCTTTTTTTCTTGATGAGCCTGCTTAAAGGCTTGTCAATTTTGTTTATCTTTTCAAAGAAACAGCTCCTGGATTCATTGATCCTTAGAATTGTGCTTTTAGTCTCTGTTATTTAATTCTGTTCTGATCTTGGTTGTTTCCTTCCTTCTACTTGCTCTGGGCTGTCTTTGTTGTTGTTCCTCAAATTCTTGTAGGTGTAGGGTTAAGTTGTTTGTTTGAAATGTTTCTATCTTTTTTAGGTAGGCCTGTATTGCTATGAATTTCCCTCTGAGGACTGCCTTCACTGTGTCCCATAAGTTTTGAGTTGTTGTGAGTTCATTTTCATTTGTTTCCAGAAACTTTTTGATTTCTTCCCTAATTTCATTCTTGACCCATTCATTGTTTAACAGCATGCTATTCAGTCTCCATGATTTTGAGGATTTTGGGTTTTTCCCCTTGGGGTTGGTTTCTAGTTTCAATCCCTTGTGGTCAGAGAAAATGCTTGGTATGATTTCAATTTTCTTGAATTTGTTGACGCTTGTTTTGTGCCTATCATGTGGTCTATCTTTGAAAATATTCCATGTGCATTAGAAAAGAATGTGTATTTAGTTTCTTCGGGATGAAGGGCTCTATATATATCAGTTAAGCCCATTTCATCCAGAATGTTGGTCAATGCCACAATATATTTGTTGATTTTTTTGTTTGGAAGATCTGTCCATTTTTGACAATGGGGTGTTAAAATCCCCTACTATAATTGTATTGCTGTCAATATCTTTCTTGAAGTCCTCTAAGATTTTTTTTATGTGTTTAGGTGCTCCTATGTTGAGTGCATATATATTTATAATGCTTATGTCTTCTTGGTGGATTCTTCCCTTGAGCATTATGAAGTGACCTTCTGGGTCTCTCTTTATGGCTCATCTTTTGAAGTCTATTTTGTCTGATACGAGTATTGCTACCCCAGCTTTTTTTCCTGTCCATTTGCTTGGAAAATTTGTTTCCAGCCCTTCACTTTGAGTCTGTGTAGGTCTTTTGTCCTGAGGTGGGTCTCTTGTAGGCAGCATATGTGTGGGTCATGCTTTCTTATCCATTCAGCTACTCTATACATTTTGATTGGAGCATTTAATCCATTTACATTTAAGGTTATTATTGATCAGTACTGATTCATTGCCGTTTTTGTACCTGTGTTCCTCTCCCTCTGTCTCTCCTTTCCTTCCTTTCCTTAAAGCAGTCCCTTCAGCATCTCTTGCAGAACTGGTTTGGTAGAAGTGTATTCTTTGAGACTTCTTTTGTCTGGGAAGCTCTTTATTTGGCCTTCTATCTTGATTGAAAGCCTTACTGGGTAAAGTAGTCTTGGTTGCAGGCCTTTGGTTCTCATTACTTGGAATATTTCTCGCCATTCTCTTCTGGCTTGGAGCATTTCCATTGAGAAGTCAGCTACTAGCCTTATGGGGACTCCCTTGTACATTACTTCCTTTTTCTCCCTTGCTGCCTTTACAATTCTCTCTTTGTCTTGGAATTTCACCGTTTTAATTATGATGTGTCTTGAAGTGGGCCTCTTTGAGTTCCTCTTGATTGGGACTCTCTGTGATTCCTGGATTTGTGTGACTTTTTCTCTCATCAAATTAGGGAAGTTTTCCATCATTACTTTTTCAAATAGTTTTCTATCCCTTGCTCTTCTTCTTGTCCTTCTGGTATCCCTATTATACGGATATTATTACGTTTCATATTGTCTTGCATTTCTCTTAATCCCTCTTCATTCTTTTTGAGCCTCTTTTCCTTTTCTTGCTCTTTCTGGGTGTTTTTTTCTACTTGGTCCTCCAACTTGCTAATCTGATCTTCTGCTTCATCAGTTCTGCTTTTCATTCCTTCCACTGTGTTCTTCAGTTCAGAAATTGTACTCTTCATTTCCTCTTGGCCCTTGTTGATAGTTTTTATTTCCTTTTTCATGTTGATATAGTTTGCAGTGAGTTCATCATAGCTTCCCTATAGTTTCTGGTAGCTCACTGAGAGCTTGTGGAGCTTCCTGAAAACCATTGTTTTGAACTCAAAATCTGACAGTTGAGCTGCCTCTGTTTCATTTAGCATTCTTTCTGGGGCTTCCTCCTTTCCTTTCATTTGGGCATTATTTCTTTGTCTTCCCATTATTTTTGAGGTTCTTCTTATTAGCCTTAGCTTCTTAAATTGGTCTGTTCTGGCTCCCTGGGTTTATGGTGTGAACTTCTGTGGTAGAATACCTGTGAGATTCAGTGGTGCTGTCTGCTTCGGGTATCCTGGTGTTCACAGGTTCCACTGTCTTATCTGTTGAAATGCCCCCTCCTTGGGATCATCTCTGTTTTTTTCACAGTTCCAGGGTTGTTTTTTGTTGTTGTTGCTGTTTTGTTTTGTTTTGTTTTTCTCTTACTTGTGGGTATTTAAAAAGAGAAAAGAGGAAAAAATGGAAAGAGAAGAAAGAAGAGAAGAAAGAAAAAGAAAAGAAAGAAAGAGGAAGGAAGAAGAGATAAAATTGGAAAGAAAGGAAGAACGAATAAGGCAAGAAAGAAGATATACAAAGCAAAGGGCATTGAGGGTAAAAAAAGATAAAAATAATGAAAAAATAATAGAAAAAAATTAAAATTTAAAAAGATAAAAAAAGAAAAAAGCAACAAGAAAAAAGAAAAAAAGAAAATTAAAAAAAAAAACAACAATTCTTGCTGTTTTCAATCTTGCTGAACTGGTGTTTCTGGTTTTGCTGGCTGTAAAGGCCTAGGGGTGACAGTATGGCTTTTCTCCCTGTTCAGCACTCAGCTGTCTTTGTACTGTCCTCAGAGCTAGCCCTGGGCCTCTCCGCCCAGGGCCTCAGGTGTATATTCTGAGGAAGTGTGTGCCTATCTCAGTTGCACACAGGTGCCTATGATCTCACAGCCACCTGCAGTCACACACGGGCGCCAATCCTCGTACAATCGTCCCCGATGGATGGCAGGCTCAGGTGCGAGGCTGTCTCAATGGCGCCGGGAGCTGAAGGCCCTGTGAGCTCAGGGGAGCAGTCGAACAGCCATCCTGCGGGCACACACCTGCCCCAATGGCACTGGGAGCCAAAGGCCCTGCGAGCTCAGGCGAGCAGCCGTCCCACAGGCGCCGGGCTCCCCTGTGAGCTTAGGTGCATGGCTGTCCCAATGGCGCCAGGAGCCAAAGGTCCCGTGGGCACCGGGCTCCCACAAGCTCAGGCTTGCAGCTGTCCCTCAGGTGCCGGGAGTCAAAGGCCCCGGGAGCTCAGGTGTGTGGCTATCCCAGTGGCGCTGGCCGCAAACAATCAGGTGAGCTCTAGTATGCAGTCCTTCCCCAGGATATGTGTGGGTGTTCACACCCCCAGCTTGTCTGCCACTGAGACCCCAACTCCTCTCTGTGAGATTACAAGCAACTGGGTTTATCCCAGTGCAGCTAAAACTTTGTTTGGCTGGGGAGGGAGCGGTTGACCCGGCTCCCTCCCTAATCTTGTGGCGAGCGCGGGCCTGGGCCTCAGTCCCAGCCCTGGTGTCCGTGCTGGCCCTTGGGCTCTTATTGTTCTGAAGTACTCTTCTTACCATCTGGTTTTTCAATGTCCACTATAATTTTTGATCTCCTGATTTCAAATATGCTGTGTTTCTGATGGCTGTTTGCTCTGTTCCGATGTAAATTGGCCAGGATTTTCTCCCGTGTATAGGGGGAAGTGAAATATGCTCCTTCCTACTGCACCGCCATCTTCCATCTCCCCCATTTGAATATGTTTAATGTGGACTTTAAAATAACCATTTTTGCCTTTGGTCCTTGAAACCTCAAGAAAGAAAATTATCCCCCATTGTAAAATATAGGGATAAAAATAGTATACTTCAACTTAGTTTTGTTTATTCTAAGTATTTTAATCAATAAGGGTCTGCAAATCAACTTCAGGGTCTTTTGATGTTTCATATTTCCAAAGATTTATCCAAATACACACATTCATATTTGTTTGTTTGTTTACTTTGATCTATAGTAAAATCTTCAGGTCCTAGGTGGCAGGTATCCTGGCAGATAATCCAAGATTTTGGTGCTTATGCTTGGTATTATTAAATGCCCTTGCAAATTCCAAAAATTCATTTATCCTTTTAATTTTAAAACACTGCATTTGAAAATATTCACCTCTATGACAAAGGTAATGTCTTTCTAGGAGATCCTACTCAAGAAGGTTACTCCCACCTAGGACCTTTTATGCAAAAGTCCTGTATAGCAGGCAGATATCAAGGGAGAAAATAAGGGCACAGGGTAGACATTCATTCACCTGGCTGAAAATATCTAGCTCTCTGAAGATATTGCTAAGAGTTTATCTTTGCAACAAAAAAACATATAGCATGCATGAATCTGGCTACACATCCTAGTGGGAAGGGATTTATGTGGGTAATTCCTTCTGTACAACATTAAAAACACAGCCTATTATCTCCTGACTTTTCGATTCCTAGTTCTTTTTTCCTAATGAATGATTCATGCATTAATAATGGTAAAAATAATACTTTGCAATTATAGTGTGTTCCTTTTCTCTCCAGGGTTCTCAGTGGACATTAAGTACATAATCATTTTTTTTTTATTCAGACTCTCCTGGGGGGTGGTTAGGAGTCTTTCCACTGGGGATACTAGCTTTATATTATCCTTGTTCTGCAAACACACATTTCTGTGCAAATGCCAATTTTCTGCATTCTTTAGGAGAAAGAATCTAAAATCATTCCTCCTTTCAATAAAACTGTGGCAATGTGCATTGTTCAAAATCATAATAAGCTCAATGAATTTCTAGGATGACAGGAACCTTGGGCTGACCTGTTCATTCCCCACTGATAACTGGCCCTCTACCCAACAGGTAAACGTGTGTGTGTCTTGAGCATCAATTTGCAGAGTGTTTCCTCTCTACACTGTTTTAATGTCATCCAGTACTATAGTTTCAAATGCCATCTCTCTACTGATTACTCCCAAATTAATGTTCTGAAGTTTAAGTTCCTCTTTTGACTCACACATCTAGCTTTCTGATTGATATATTTTCTTGGTTGTATATTGGGCATCTCTGAATTTACATGCTTGATTCCCATTCTGCCCCCCAACACACACAAACTTTTTCCTCCTCCAGTCTTCCTCATCAAAGGAAACAGCACTAACGAAAGTTTGCTTAAACTTAGGAGTCTCCTTAGCTCTTACTTTTCCTGTATCTCCCTCACATTTTCTCTATCAGGTCATATCAGCTCTACCTCCAGTGCCCCCCACTGTGCTTTATACTGTCATCTTTTGCCAAGAGTACTTCAGTTATTTTCTACCTGGCCTCTGCAATCTGTTCTCACCACTGTACTACCCATTTCCACAGCAGCCACCGTAAATGTTAAAAGTTTGAAACTTCTCAAAGTGACTCCCCTCTTAAGACCTCTATCCACATATACTCAGTTCCCATTGGACACAGAAAAGCACAAGCTCCCTTGACTGCCAAGCCTTCCACACCTGGCCCCTGAATCTGTCTAAGCTCATCTTGTGCTACCCTACCCTTCCATAGCTCATTGTGCTCCAAATCAATATGATTCATACCTCAGAGCATATACATCTTCTCATCCCTGCTTGGAATTCTCTGCCTCCATGTCTTCATAATAAAGGCTTCTTCTATTCTGATTTTTTAAAATCCAAATATCATTCAGAAAAACATTCCTAATAACTTCATCTGAAGTAGCCTTATTTCTCTTACATATTTTCTCTCATATTAATTTATTTATTGTCTTCATTTTAACTACTCTTCTTTAAAATTAGTTTATTCCATTTAGTCCACCTTCCCTCAAGGTCTCATGAGGCCTAGGACCTGTTGTAACTGAATCTTCTGTCTATTCCTATCTTCTCAAGCAGTGAATGGCTCACAGTAGGTGATCAACAAATAGGAATATGACTGGGAAGTGAGGGGAGGGAGTTGAGGCTTAGAGAACAATTTGAAGACTAATGTACTCATTCAGGTAACTACATAGACTTGTGTTAAGGCACAAAGAGGACAGGAAAGAGATAGAAGATAGAATCCACAGAATTTGAGAACAAAATAGAGAGAAAAGAATTAGAGATATGGTCCAGGTTTCCAACTACAGTGACTTGAGTGAATGATAATTTTATCTACTAAATTTCAAAATTAGGAGAGGACCAAATTTAATATCTTTAATTGATAAAATTTGGTGGAGTATGAATAGATTTTGATACTCACTCTTTCCTCTGAATTTGCTTCCTTCCACAAGGATGGCCTCCTATACCATATTTTCTATGTATCCCAGTCCCTTAGCTATAGTTAAGCGGATCTGGTATGCTCATCTGATACAATGTGAACCAACCAGACTCTCTCCCTGAAATTTGGAATTGGAGCTGACTGATAGTTATTCAGTTTTTGGCTGTGGCTAGAAACAAGGGAGCATACATCTCTAAATGAGGGGATGTCCCCTGCAATAGCAACAAAGAAAGTTTATATATCAAGTGAGTGAACATCATACATGCAGAGAGAAACAGAAATGAGACACCAAAGGAGAAATATGGCTGTCTGTGTTTCTGAAGACTGTTCAGTTTCTAATTAAAATACCCCATAATCCTAGCTAACTATGGTTTTCTAGAAATATTCTAGAGATATTTAGAGATATTCCAGAGTCAATATCAAATACTCTTCTAACAGATTTTTTTCTCTCTAATTAATTTTTGTTTTTAAATATTACATTAAAAATATAATATATACAAATAAATTCATGTATACACATCTATTATACAAATATAACATCAGAGAACTTACCAGATTTTTACAAATAAGTGACTTAAACAATTCACTTCTCTTTCCCAACTACTTGAAATCAATAAATACTCACTGAGATGATGTATGCCAAACTCTGATGCATCAAGGAGAACTCAAAGATCATATAACAATTGGTCCATATCACAGAAAGTATTAGAAGCAGTTTTGGTGCCTGAAAAGTTAAATCATGTGAATTTAATAATGATGTGATGTGGAAGATGTCACAAGGCAATGGTATACATGATTAATTGCAAAATGGTTCAGACAATAATGCTGTGAGTACAGATGCTGATGAGAGCTGAGGGCTGGTGGACAGGTAAACTTCAATAAGGAATTGTGGCAGACCTTTCTGCATGGCGTGGGCCCAGCTCCCACTCAGAGATGCACAGGACCCACGCCCACAGATTGGTTCTTTCATGGGTAATCAGATTTGCAATATTCCTAAACCGTTTTGAGATTTGCTCTTTTCTAAAAATTCCCTCATCCTGCAAATGCTTACTGTAACTTCCTAAAATCCAAGCTGAGCCTTGCAGAGACCAGTGTAAGCCTGCCTATTCATTTGCTAATGTCCTTCTTCTGTGATATAATGAGGGGCACTGGCTCCTTTGTTGTAACCAGGATAGGAAGAAAGATCTTGGAATGTGAGGAGATGAGATTAGAATAAAGGCTTATCATGGTGGAGGCTGCAGCTTTGGCTCCTCTTGAGAGAAAAGCCAGTCTGTTGTCCTTATTCCTCCACCAGATTCAGTAGTCTGTGCGTATATTTTAATTCCTCCATAATGACGTGGACACTGCTGGCTGGTGTTCGCTTCAACGAATGGAGAAAAAAACTGGAGCTTGAAGCATGGTTAGGGTTGACACAGCTGGACAGGAATGAGAAGTCAGTGAGACATCCTCTATTAGGAGGTCTCCCATGAGCAAATGCAGTTAGATAGGGGAACTTCAGAGACCAGAAACCCAATAATCTTGAACTGAGAAGGTTGCTTGATGGGTAGAAGTGACAACAAAGAATGCTCTACTCTGCAGAAAATAATTTAGCATTCTGTTCCAAATGGAAAATGCTTTGGTTCCCCAAAGAAAAGAAAAGTTTCATATAAACCTCCTCTTTTTTTTTTTTTTTTTTTTTTTTTTTTTTTTTTAACCTGACTGCCTTTAAATTCACCTTGGCTAAAGGAGTCCTTATTCCAATGCCAGTGACTGGTGGCAGATTCTAGCAAACAACCAGATCCCCAAAATTTTGCTGCTGTTGTTTCTGCAGAACTAACAATCCAAGAAAACTCTCCAACAGGGGAGTGGGGAGTGTGAACATTGGAAAATGAGCTGTGCTCTCTGTATGCAGGACTGAACAGCTTGGAGAACAGGAAGGAGCAAGCCAGGACTTGGCAGCTCAGTCCCAGCATGGGTAACTGGACTGGGAATGTGAGCCATGTGGAGTACATCAGGGCCAAGATGGCTAAATCTGTGCTGGCCAGTGTCTGACCCTGAAAGAAGGAAACCTTCATAAGCTGAGGCCCAGCTCAGTGCCCAGACACATGTGTAAGCAATACCACCCCCAACCTACTCCTCAACATACAGGGTCAGTGTTCTCCCTAACAGAATGCAGATGGGGCATCTCCATTTGCCCAGCCAGGACTCACAAGCTTGGGCCTCAGCTTCCTCTTTTGAAACAGCAACACATTTCATAATGAATCTTTTAAGACACCAGTTGTAAATACAAACAAACCCCAAATCCTGATCTGCTGCTGGAAGCTAGTATGATTAAGACAAAAGGAGAAAAAAAAAAAGAAACCCAATCCTTCCAGACGGGTGTTTCGATTTTCACTTCCTATGTATAATAGAATACTCATTTTTTTTTAATTTGGGTTTTTTTTTTCACCTACTTTGCAAAAGAAAACAATTTTGATCCTTAGGTGCATTTATTCAAACTAACCTCTAGTATGAAAAGATCTGATTTGTCAGCATTTTTCCCTTTTAGACACCAGGTCATATTTTATAGGCATTTAAGCCATACTATCACAAACTGTCCATGTCTTGTCCAGGCATCAGCATCATTATTTCCATATGAATCTAGGTCAAGGCAATAGCAAAATGTTAAAAACCTAGTGAGTCAGGAAGAAAGGAAAAGTAGCAGAGCTCAGACTCAGCTCCTGGCACAGCTCCCCAGTGTCACATTGAGAAAGTTAGAAGTGACCCCACAAAGTCAGTCCTCACTATGATAGGGCCGGCATTTAAAAAAACACACAGACAGCTGAAAAGTCCAAATTCAAATCAAATTCCACTGTTCCAAATGCCACAGTCTTTTTTTTTCCTGTTCCTCTTTATACCCATTTACACATGAAGGGAAAAAAAAATAAAGAAAGAAAGAGACATGGGCAAAGCTTATTAGCACATAAAAATCAATGAAGTTGCAAAGTCTATTCTGTACAGTGAAAATTAATATATATCTCATTAATTTTAAACCTTAATTGATGTTTGCAAAGCACCTTGAGATTCTCAGATGAAAGATGACATACCCATATTTGGGTATTTATGATGTCATTCTGGCACTTTGAGCTAAGGTGCCACACAGTAACATTATTAACACAAACAATATACTGTAGCTACTCTTAATAAAAGAATTTTCAGATATAGTAGGATCGTTCATAAATTTCTAAATATCAGTTTACATTCTGTAGGATATAGTAGTTGTGGAGTGATTAGGAAGCTGGGAAAACCCTACAATGCCCAAATGGCTGTGAGTTTATTACAATATCCAGGTACCTTTGAAAGTATGAGAGAATAGCTGGGACGTGAATCTTTCCAAGTTAATTACTAAGTAATCCCATTATACATTTCTGTTTCAGCTAACCAGAATTACTAATTCTTTTTCTCAATGTCCCATACTTTCTTGCGTCTGTGCATTTGCCCCCTGCATCAGGAGTGGCCTTGCCCCCACCTCCACTTGTCTAAGTCCTGTCCATCCATCAATGCCCACCTGAAGTGCCACCCTTCCATGAAGCAGCCCCTAAATCCCAGAACTTAGCATTCTTCAGTTGGAAGAATGTCTCTTCACTCTCCATTCAAGCCATCCTTAAGAAGTGCAGTCTATCAACCAGGATGGTCATGCTTAGGTGGCAGGGCTACCTCACACTCTTTGTGACTTAAGACACAATGCTGATTTTTCACTTACAGCAGCTCAGTAAGAAAGATGAAGTAACTCATCCAAGGATGAAGCAATGTGCCTCTGATGCAAAATTTGCCCTGCTTAATATTAGTTATTTCAAGAATAGTCAATATTGATTAAATGTGAGAAATATAACTAAAATACAGATTCTGCAAATTTAATATATCTGAGCATAGAACTGACATGTTCTTTTTTCTACATTGAAGTTTCTCCTCTTTTTTCCCTTCTTTCTTCTTCTTAATTTTTTAAAAAAGATTTATTTATTTATTTATTTATTTATTTATTTTTAAAGAGGGGAAGGGAGGGAAAAGGGGAAACATCAATGTGTGGTTGCCTCCCATGCATTCCCTACTGGGGACATAGCCCACAACCCAAGCATGTGCCCTGACTGGGAACCAAACCAGCGACCCTTTGGTCAGTGCTCAATCCACTGAGCCACACCAACCAGGGCTTTTTTTTTTTTTTTTTTTCTATTTAGTGATAACAAGAATGACTCCCCTCAAAAAACCATACAAACAATAAATGTAAGAATTGCTCTAACCACTAGAAACTTTTGTATCCTAATATTTAAATTTTAATATGGAAATTACTTTTTACCTCACTTACAACTATACCTTTGGAAGTAGATATGTAAAACTAGGTGTCTCTCTTAGTTGATTAAAAGAAGATAGAAGTGATGGTGACTTTTTATGTATTTGTTTTGTTTTCTTATTTTCATTTTGGTAATTTAAAAATTATTAGTATATCATTTAATCATTGAATATTAGTATGTAAAAACATAAATGCATACAGAAGGAATCTCATGTGATTTTACTAAGGAGAGATACCTTCTCACGGCATCCTCACATGGCCTTTTCTCTGTATGTGTACATCTTATAAGGACACAAGTTCTACTGGATCAGGGCCCCACCCTACTGGGCTCATTTTAACTCAATCATGTCTTTGAAGGCCCTATTTCCAAATATGGTTACACTCTGAGGTACTAGGATTTAGGGGTTCAATATATGAATTGATTTTAGGAACTCCTTTTTAAGGAATTCCTCCCACCCTCCCTTTCTTCTTTCCTTCTTTTCTCTCCCCTTCCCTACTCCTCCTATCCCACTTCTGTCTCTCTTTGTAGAATCTAAATTAAAACAATAGCAAAAATAGAAAGTACATGGAATGAGAACTTCCATTTTACAGGTGTGAAGAAATCAAAGCACAGAGATCCAGAGATTCTGAGTACGTTGCCCAGTCTGGCATGAGGGGCCACTAGTGGAGTCTGCTGTGTAAGCATGGGGAAACCGGAAAAGGATGGTGAGCAAGTACAGTGTGGCACACGCTGGCTTTTGGGACTCCTAACTGCAAGTACAACTCTCATTTCCCAGACCACACCAGCCTCAATCACAATAAAAAAGTTCAGTGACACTTTTGGAACCCAAATCCACATGTTTGAATCAAGGAGAACCTGAGGTTTCTCATCAGTGCTCTTTGCTTATCTCTAAGAATGCTTGTCTTGTACTCTCGTGAAAGCGTCTCCGAAATGTATTCAGTTCTCTTTGCTGACATTACTTTGCAAGGCTATACAAAATGTCCCGGTTACTCAGGTGTTAGTTTGGGGATACTCATAAGCTGATGAACATTGGAAACTCCTCCTTTCTACTCAACTGGGCATCAATGCAATGAGAGGAAATACACTTCCCCTAACCATACTGTTAACAGACCACAAACAGAGGTGCTGAAGCTCTCAGATTTTTACAGACAAAATTCATCATTTGATTGGCCCTTTTACAACCACCACCATCCAAGATTGTAATAAAGTTGCTAGGAGCTTGGGCCCAAAGACTTAGGTTACACTGCACAATACTAAAATCAAAATGAATTCTATTCTCTAGCCAGCTATGCCCTCTTTTGCAAGTTTGGGTAGTCTGTTTTCTTTCCCTTAGGTAGGTTCCATCCCCTTCAGCTGTGCTATTAGAGAAGCTTAGGGTGACGTTAGGTGGGGTGCGGTGGGGTATCATTTCCTAAATTTCCACCATCTTGGTCCAAAGATGAGTTGCTGCATCTAGTTATTGTTCTCCCTAGAGACTATTAGGGGCTATGTAAACAGAATCCTCCATCCCTGAAAACATGTGTATATATAACTTTCAATAAGCATGAAGTTTAGGAATCATTTTATGTAAATCCATTTATGTGTCACATCTGTGCCCAGTAGAGGAATAGGTATGTTTAGCCTAAAATGCAGCAGCCCTCCACCATATCCAAGGAAGGTGGCAAAACCCCTCAAAACACTCTATTTCAAAACCTAGCTTGAGATACATTGGGCAATCAACTTACCTATGCAGGGATTAATATATAAGACTTGTGAAAAGTGTAACACTAAATAAGAATGTGTGTTTCAACATCATGAATATAATCTCAATGTGTCATCATAACAGGGGTTCCTTGCTTATGTTTTAATTGCATTAAAAATTTCACACAACTACTTGTTATCCTATGTGATTCAGATGGAAGCTCCTGCCATCCATCAGGGTGACCTCTGGCATGTTCCCATCATCTCTTCTCCTTGTGTCCAGTTCATCCTAGCTGAGTGGCTGGTTCATAAGTAGGTGCTTAATTATATTTATGGAAGAAGTAAATATGAATGCAAGAAAAAAACTGGGCCTAAAATATATGATACAACCAATGAAAAAATGTTACACTGGCCAGCTAACAGTATAAAGTGAATGGAATTTTCAATCTACCCTACTCCTACTAGAGTTAAAAAAGCATCTTAGTTCCTAATTTTATCTTCAGTTAGAGGTTATGAATTGAGATGAACTGGACTTCCCTAAAAGTCATATCTTTCACCTTGTTCTCAGGTACATCTGAGCTGTGGGTGGGGCTGAAGGCTAGGGGAGTGAGGACTGGCAATGGGGTCCAATGCAGAGGCGGGTCTCCACCACCTTTCCCTTTCCATGTTGAGCCCTGGAGAGAGGCTTTTCAGCATAGCTGTTATGAACCCTTTGATTCATAGCTTTCTCATCTGGCTACACAATACTTTGGTACCTTAATAAGATTCAGCTGAAAAGAAACTTCCTTCTTTTCACAAATTGAAAGAAGATCTGTTTGGACATTTTTAAGGGAAAGCGGAAAAAAACTTCTGGGTTCTTTTTTTAAATTTTCTGTCTCTGTCTTTTAAAATTGTTTTTCTCTTAGCAGCTTTCCACCTCTCATGTTCATGTCAACCAACTGCATTTTGGGTGGATTAAGCAAGGAAATAATGAGAAAATACTTACATTTTAGATTCATGGTTTTGAAGTTTCAAGTGGAAGCCCACCCAACAGACATTTTTTGGCATGAATTTTTTAAATGGTAGTTGTAGAAATAAGTTAATATTATCTTTATGCTATTAGAGAAATTTCACCAGGTGCTTATGTATTTTTAAAATTTGCATTTTTATTAATGTATAATTTATATAAGGCTCCAGCAAAAGTAAGGGCTACTTGAGCATGGTTGGTAGAGTAATAATATGGGTGTAATAATTTATTGCTTTAATTTGAACATTTCACCTAAAATGTCATATGGTATACTTGAGTGAAATATTATTATGTTACAGAATTACATGATTATAATTTTGTAATAAGAGATTTTGTAATAAAAAGGGGCATTATTTGTGCTGGACCCTATATAATAAAAGGCAAATATCTTAACTCTTCAGTTCCACAAATTTTGATAATTTTATAAATCCATATGACTATCATCCAAAACAAGATATAGAACATTTCTGTCACTACACAAAAGGCCCTTCCTGTCCCTTCCTCATCAATTTCCTTCATCCCTAAGGAGGACATTCTTATTTCTATCAGCTAGATTAATTGTATCTGTTCCTGATCTCATCAAAATACAATACCTCATACATTCTTCTATATTTGACTTATTTTACTCAATATAATATTTTGGAGATCCATTTATTTTGTTATATTAATAATATGTTCATTTTTATTGTGAAGCAGTATCTATTGTAGGTGATCGGTGTGTATTCATAATCTACCTGATTCTCCTGTTGATAGGGTAGTTTGTACAAGTTTTGGCAGTTGTATATGAGGCTGATGTGAATATTCTTACAATTTTCTTGGGTAAATATCTGGGAGTAAAACTGGTGATTCATAAGGAATGTACATACTTAACTTCTAAAAAACTGTCAATTTTTTACAGTGGTTTTACCATTTTATGCTTTCATCACCAGTGTGTGAGCACTCCAGTTGTTCTATATCCCCACTAGCTTTTAGTGTGAGCAGTATTTATTATAAAAACTTCATTACAAAAGATGTAAAACTATGTTATTACAGTTTTCATTCATATTTTTCTGACGAGTAACCAATGACAGTTTAGCAACATTTTGACATGTCAACCGTGTGTGCATTTTCTTTTGTAAAGTGTCTGAGTTATTTACCCATTTTTCAAAAGATTATTTTTTATTTTTTATGTTTAATTGAATTTATTGGGGTGATATTGGATTATAAAATTAGACAGGTTTCAGGTATACAGTTTTACAATATGTCATCTGTATGTTGTGTGGTCACCACACCAAGTCAAGTTTCCTTCCACCACCATCTATACCCCCTTTCCCATCTTCTACCTCCTCCGCCCCTCTTCCCTCTGGCAGTCACCACACTGCTGTCTGGGTCCATGAGTCTTTATCCACTTTTAAAAATAGGTGCTTTATGTTTTTATTGTTTAATTGTAGGAAATTCTATATATTCTGTATGAGGTCCTCTTTGAGATATATGTATTGAGGGTATTGTTCCAAGTTTTTTGACTTGTGTTTCACTTTCTTAATGGTCTATATGTTGATTTACAGAAGTTCTTAATTTTAATAAGTTCAACTTTTAAGTTTTTTTCTTCTATTGTTATGGGTTTGTCCTGTTTAACTATTATTTGGCTAACTCAAAATCATGAATATACTGTCCTATTGGTATTTTGAGACCTTATAATATTAACTTTTACATTTAGAACCACTCCATATTTCAATTTAATTTTTGTGCATGGATAAGGTCTAAGTACTATTTACATCTTTGTAGATAGGAAGTTGTTCCATCACATTTCTTGCAATGGCTTCTTTTTTATAGTTAAGTTTTTATATTGCGATAACTATAGATTCACATAATTGTAGATTCACATATGAAGTAATATAGAGAGCCTGTGCTCCCTGTGCCCCATTTCCCCCGGTGGTGATATCTTGCAAGGCTGTTATTGCACTGCCAAACCTCGAAACCTATACAACCCAGATTCAGGGCACTTCCATCACCACAGGCCCCTCATGCCGCCCTTGCAGAGCCACACTCACTTCTATCCCACACACTTAGCCCCTGGCTACCATTAATCTGTTCTCCAGTTCTACAACTGTGTCATTTCAAAAATTATATATAAATGAAGGCATACAGTATGTAATGCTTTGGGATTGTCTTTTTCACTAAGATTTCTCTGCAGATTCATCCAAGTTGTCAGGTGTGTCTCCAGTTTGTTCCTTCTTATTACTATGCAGTATCACAAAGCATAGCTGAGCTACAGTTTGTTGAACCATTGCCCTGTTGAAGAACATTTGTCTTGTTTCCAGTTTTCAACTATTAGAAGTAAAATGGCTATAAAGTGGTGAAAGGCAAATACCAGATGATCTCACCTATAAGTGGAACCTAATCAACAAAACAAACAAACAAAAGAGCAAAATATAACCAGAGACATTGAAATTAAGAACGAACCGACAGTAACCAGAGGGGAGGTGGGAGGGGATAATGGGGGGAGAACAGGGAAAGGGTTTTCAGGAACATGTATAAAGGACACATGGACAAAACCAAAAAGGGTGGGATCGAGGGTGAGAAGTGGGAATGGCTGGGGTGAGGGGAGTGGTGGGGGTAAAACAGAGACAACTGTACTTGAGCAACAATAAAAAAAAAGTTTTAAAAAATAAGGCGACTATAAACATTAATATACAGGTTTTTTTAATATAAGTTTTTCATTTTTATGTGATATATGCCAAGGAGACCAATTTTTGAGTGGTTTGGTAGTTGCATGTTTAGGTTTTTAAAAATCTACCAAACTGTTGTTCAGAGTAGCTGTACCATTTTACATTCCTACCAGCAATATAATATTGCAAATGAACCAGTTGCCCTGCTTCCTCTCTAGCACTTGGAGTTGTCAGGATTTTTTAATATATCTGTTTAGATGGGTATATAGTGATATCCCATTTTGGTTTCAATTAATATCTCCATAATGGTTATTAATGTTGTTGAACATCTCATGTACTTATTTGCCATCTTTATATCATCTTCTATAAAATCTATTTCAATGCCTTTTGACTGTTTTCTCATTGGATTGTTTATTTTACTGTTAATTTTTGGAAATTCTCTTTATATAGTCAAGCTACCATTCTTTTGTTGGGCATATGGTCTGAAAAATATTTTTTCCAGTCTGCACCAATTGTTTTCATTTTCTTAATATAATCTTTTCCAAAGCAAACATTTTTAATTTTTATAAAAATTATTTATTTATTATTCCTTTTGTGCATGGTGTTTTGATGTCAGGTATAAGAATATTTTGCCAAGTCCAAAGCTTTAAAAATTTTCTATTACTTTTTAAAAACAAATTTATTCTTATATAATTTAAGTCCATGAAATATTTTTGAGTTAATCTTTGCATAATATGTGAGATTTAGGTCAACATTGATTTTCTTTGTTTCCAGTGGATGCCTAATTCCTTCAGCACCATTCGTTAAAAGGATTATCTTTTCTCTATTAAATTGCTTTTGGACCTTTGTCATAAATCAATTGGGAGTTGAGGTCAATGGAAATGGTGAGAAAAAGACACCCAAAAGTCCCCTCCCACATGAAAGCAATAAGAACACTGGCAAAAAAAAAAGAAAAAAAAGTATCAAAATAAACTTTTTTAGTATTCTGGAAATTAACCAAAGGCTTGCAACAATTACAGGACATTATTGTAACAACCTGAAACTATCTGAAAAAAAAAAAAAAAAAAAAACCAAGAACCTGAATCTTGATAAGGACAGCGAGCTTTACAGTATTTTTACTTGCCTGAATTTTATCCCACTCTCCCCAACTCTCCTATAGACTGGAAAACCAAGCTCACAATCATGGTTAAACCAGTGCCCTAGTAGCCACTGATGATGGAGAACAGAGATGGAACTCTTCAAAAGCTTTATTCTGACCTTCTTCTTCTTCTTCTTCTTATTATTATTATTATTATTATTATTTGAACTGTTTGGCAGTTATCAGGAAACAGCTTGCGAGGCTTTGTCTTACTTGACCCAACTCAGCACTTACCCTGAATGAACAAACCTTCCCTGGGATATTTGTGATTAACAGTTAAGCAAAGAGCAAGCTAACCAAATGCCTTGCTCTTTAACTTCCTTTAGGTCTTTGTTTAAATTTTATCTTAGCAGAGACAGTATCTCTAACTGTCTGTATAACATCCACTCTTCTCTCTCTGTCCTCCTTAACTTTTCATGTCACTTAACCATCATATAGTTGTTTCATATGTGTGTGTTTGAATCTTTTTATTGTCATCTTCCCACACCAGAATATGATCTCCATATGGACAGGCCTTTATTTTGTTCACTGCTTTATCTCCAGTGCTGAGAAAATATTTGTCACATAGTAAGAACTTGGTTAATATTTTTGAAAGACTGAAGGAAAGACAGCAGTTGAGTGAGCCACCACAGCCTAGACTGTTTCTTATTTTAATAGGAACACAACTTTTCTGAGAAGTCCCTGGAAAAAAAAACTTGCTTTTTCTGTCTCTTAAGCCAAAAAGTGGGTCACATGTCTTCCCTACAATAACGAAAGATGATGAAATAAGTTTTGGGGTTTTCTCCTCTAGAGTTAAAAGAGGCAAGAGAGAAGAAGGTTGGGAATGGATTTTGGGTAGTTATTCACAGGTGTCCCTCATTGCCATCTCATGCTTCACCTAGCTGAGTCTTGCCATTTATGCTTTTTGTTTCAGTTCAACCGTCACTTCATTGAGAGATTCTCCTCTAAACACTCCCCTCTCCAATGTCCACTTCAAGATTCTTTGTTAATTAATGTCATAGAAAATGTTCTCAATAAGGACTTATATCAGCCTTTTGTGTTCCCTCTTTCTGAAATTAACTTTTGCAGATTTTCGCATACCTGACTTCTTCTCAACTCAAATGTAGGAAAACCCTGCCTTTGCCATCCTCACAAAAAGAGATTAACACTCTTGATCTCATTGACTGATTTGTTTTATTTGTAGCACTCATCAATATCTGCAATTATTTACTTGTGAATTTATTTCCTGTTTTCTCCATTAGACTATAATATTGATAGGATACAGTCTTTTTTCTGACCTTTCTCTCAGGACTCAAAAATTCTAACTTTAAGGACATGTTATGGAATAAACCAATAGCAGATTTTATGCTATCATGAATATTTTTACTTTCCTTTAAATAAATAATTGAGTAACATGAGTTCAAAGGCTTTTCTGACCTAAAGTCTAATGATAAACATTCAGAGTCAAAGATCATAAAAATCTAGAGCTATGGTATTCAACTCCGAAAACTAACTAAAGGACTCAGAAAACTGAATTCAACATTTATCATAATTTTATAATATCTTGATTCATAGAGAAATTATATAATCCTAAAAACAAATATTCAAAAAAAGTGGAATGAATTCAAGAGCCATATTAAGCTTTTCGTAAATAATTTATATAATTCCCTACATATAGAGAGCATCAAGTCTATTAATAAGGCTATACTGTCTAATTATGTAAATTGGCAATTGGAATATCTAACCAGGATTAAAATAATTTTGAGATCATGATTATTTGTTATTTTCCCTGAACTTACTTTTTATTTCTGTCCCCAAATATGAAAACAAAAAATCTGATTTCAGAAAGTATAATTATAGAATCACATTATGATCGAGAATAATAATTTTTCAGTCTGAACAACAGGCTGGGAGTGCAGAGGCCAAGAGTGCTAGGCAGCTGCAAATCTTTCAGTCTCTCTCTATCTCAGTTTATCAGACTCTGATAAGGGACAATTTATGAGCCTAATCAAGAGGAAAAATGGGAGTGGCACTGCCAAAATGTAGCATCAATAGATTTCAAGCTGAGTGACTAACAAGCATTGCCATTAAAGTGTTATATCACCTCTAACCTCCCAGCAAAGGTTCTTGATTCTGAAAAGAAGCATCATCCTAAGAGTACTTGATGGTCCCTAGGAAATTTTTAACTGTTAATACCTCAAACATGGCAGGGCCAAATAACACCTTTGTACTCAACTGCAGTACCTCATTATATTGATCACCAGGAAGTTTTAACAGATGTACACTCTCTGAACTTTAATTTCCCCATTTGAGAAATGCAGCTCTCAAGGGAAGCCCCTCTTCCCCACTTACTCCACATTACAGAATTCCTACAATAGGCACGAAAAGGGATTTTCAACAGCAAACATCAGGCATCTGTTAAAATTTAGGAATTCCTATTGCATTAACTCTAGTCCTCTCTTAAAAATACCAAAGCACTAAGAGTAAAGAAGAAAGCTTGAACTAATCTTTACATTCATTTTCCATGAAGAAAAAGGAGGAAGCAGAGGAGGAGGAAGAGAAGGAAACCACTTAGAGAGATGCTCTGGACTTGAAGGGCCATCTGCTTTTTGAGGGGAATTGCCCTCATTTCACTTATCTCCTAAGATCAATAGGAATAAAGCCGAATTTGAATGTCTCCTCTTTCAAATATGCTTGCCTTTTTCCAAACTGAGTATATGTTTATGTGGTCCCATATACTATTTATTATTATCAAAATTTTCTATTAATTAACATTCATGCTTTTCTGCTTTGTCTCCACTACTGGACAAATTTGCACTGTCTTTCCTCCAGTTGCATGTACCATGGTTCTGTAAGTACAGAATGCTTTCCAGGAAGATTTTCCGGTTCATTGCTAGATTATTTGATCGACTATCTTTCATTAGCTTACACTATAGCAAGTAGAGCTATTTCTGTTTCTCAGTGTTCTACTGCTGTGCCTACCCTCCAAATCTCACCAAACTTAGATTCCCATACCTGAAAGTTAGACATCTCAAAATAGAGCAGCCAAAATAAACATATCAGTTTTTGATTGGTCCTTGCACAGTTTTGATATATTGGAATGTGTTCTCTAGAGACCTTCATCCAGTGAATCAAAATATCTAAAATTTCTTTGTCAGAGTAACTTCTAATTCTTTTCCACCACCTTAGACTCAGTGCCAAAGCTGTGAGAAAGAATTCAATTGTCCCTGTCCATACACCTTTAGTACTTTGTGGGGTGGGGGCATATCTCAACCTTCTGGGAGACTCATTTTAGAAAGACATCCATAACTAGGTAGATTGTTTGTCTGCTGTTGCCATCAGCAATAAAAGAATCAACTTCATTTTTCAAACAGATGCTTTGAATCTGATTTTTTTTTTTTTTTAGGCAAGAAAGGAAAAAAATATTTGGGGGATAAAACTTGAAAGTATGCATGTTTTTATAAGAGCTTGTGTACCAGACTCTAAAATTTGGCTTGGCCCATAGCAGCTTCTCAATAAATGTTTTTGACTGAAATAGATTTATTCTTGGTGAAATATTTATTTTGGTGAAAGGGTCATAATACTTTTTAAAAGCAAGGATTTATAATTGCCTAAACTATTGGCTGCTTTTTTTACCAATCCATTTTTCAAAGTACTATGATATCTTTTTGTCATCCTTGAGATTGTTTTATATGTACCAAAATTTCAGTTTCCATTTCTGATCCTGTATATTTCTATAATTTTCAGCTTACATAACTACCCATAAATGGTCTGTCTTGCTCACCACAGCTCTAATAATAAAAGACAATGTGGGCATCCAATTTCTGAAGTCAATGAGGCAAAGCTCAGGTGAAGATGGCCTCAGGGAACATGCTGTAGATTAACTCGTACTCCTGGAAGTGACCTATCTTTCTTCCCTGGGAATGCTGCCTTTGGATCTTACACATGATTGAGCTCTTTTGGGTCACTTTATGGTGATACCCAGCTCTTGGATGAAAGAACTGAGAAGCCAATCTATACATATTAATACATCTATAATTTTCAGTATTTTTTGTGTTTTGCTTTTTCCATTTGTCCAATTGTTCATGTTCATGGCTATTTCTCTCTGACTACACAATGTCCTCAGCTTTGAAATGAACCCCAGACACCCACCTCTCTCTCAGGGACCACCTCAAAAATAATGATCTTAATTCTAGGATCGTGAAGCATCCCACTCACATTAAATCTTCCCAATTATCAACAACACATGCCATAAATGTAAATATTGGCGTTTTTCTTCCATACATATGAAAAAATGTTCAATGCTAACATTAGATGTGTTCTACTAGACAGAGGGAAAATCACGAATTGGATAAAATTTCTCTGAAAGAGCCCCTCCTGTTTCCTCTCTCCTTCCTTCATTTCAGTATCTCCTACTTCAGAAGTATCCTGAAAATGATGAAGCCCAAGCCCAATGATGAAGACAGGAGGTCTTCAAAGACAGAGTCTATTTATATAAGGAACATTATCATGTTAGTCACTATATTATATGGTGCAAAGCTGCCTCCATTTTGAAAACTCAACATAAATCTAACCTCTCCAAATTGTCCTTGCAAATAAAAGGAATTGAGAAAAAATCTCTCTTGGGTTTTCTTACTTCTTTTATTTCCCCCATAGGGTTTTATCACCCTTACTCCTAATGGTCCCACCTCTCCTCTCTCACTAGGGTTCCTTGCTGCCCTTTCTCCCTGACCCAAGTATAGAGGAAGGTTCCTGGATATTCTTAGCACAAGAGAGACAGCTTCAGTCTCCCAGCAAAACTTTACCAAAATTGTTAAATAAAATGATGACAGAAAACATAGATAACTGAAAAAAATAGTAACAGTTTCAACATTTTTTTTTTATTTCAAGGATTCCAATAAAAGGAAAACAGGGTCTTACTTACTAAGTATAAGAAAGGGCTTCTCCTTAGATAAAAAGAATCAGTCTGGGTTGTTGGTGTAACTCCAGAAATAGCTTTTACTTCCCTCCCAGACTCCTGGGCCTATTGCCTATAAGTTCTGTTTTGTTTTCTGATCTTTAGAGTGAGTCTATTAAAACTCTTCAAAATAAAACATTGTCCTGATTCAACCCTCCTCACCAGAGCATTACACATACCATTGCTAGTGTACCCTTGGGTACACTACTTTACCTTTATGTGCCTCAGTTTCCTTACTATAAAATAGGAAAAATCATAGTGCATACTTCACAGCATTGTTAAAAATGATTAAATATATTAACTCAAGTGAAGTATTAAGAAAGGCTTAGAATCTTGTTATTGTTGTTGTTATTGACACTCCAGAGCACAAAAGAATGACTCATCCCTTCCTGGCTCATCTCTAGCCACAAATGGAATATTTGATATAATTTTATCATATTTAATACAGCTCTACGCAAACTCATTTCCAGGGAAATTATCTTGTAAACATGTGCCTATTTATGTTCCACAGTATGATGATCCCTTAACTTTTCAACAACAGTTCATTCAAAAAAATGATAGCTATTAAGGAGAATAGTTAGCAGGTGGAGGGATGGAGCAAAAAGGAAAAAGGACTCATGGACATGAACAACAGTGTGGTGATTGCAGGGGGATATTAGGAGGTTACATGGCAATGGAAAAAATGCAATAAAAATGTTTTAAATATTGATTAATCACCTACTATCTTCCAAATACTGTGCTTGGTGCTAAAAAGGTAATGAGGAAAAAAAAGAAAGTGAAGGCACAATCCTTGCTACCATGGAGAAATAAGTATCAGTATGGATGCTTAGTGAAAATTCTCTCTGCTTTAGAATCACACAGTGTAGCAGTCAATCTCTCAAGATAGTCCCCAATAAATTATACCTCCATGCCCTCCCCCACCACACACACACACACACACACACACAATGGACCTGGGCTGACTGTGAGTCATTTTAATCAACAGAATGTGGTGGAAGTAACACCATACCAGTTTCAGGTCTAAGCGTTAAGGAGGCCCATCAGGCCCTGCTTTTCTGTTTTGATCTGTCATGAAAGTAATTCAGCTACACTGATGGAGAGATCTCCATGGAAAGGTGATGTGGAAAGGGAGAGGTCTTCCAACTACATGGAGAGAGAAAGCTCCAGTCATTCTCAAATCTGAGCCAACCCCACCAAGGCACCGGACATGTGCATGAGGCATCCTGGATGTCCCAGCTCAGTCACAAGTCCAGATGACTGCAGGCTCAGCCAACATCACCCAGAGCAAGAGCACCTTGGCTGAACCCAGTCAACCGACAGAATCATGAAAGACAATGAAATGGGTTTTGTTTTAAGCCACAGAGTTTCACAATGGTTTGTTATGCACCAAAAGGCTAATCACATGAAAATATCTTCTTTGCCATATACAGGTACATAACTTTGGGGAAATCATTTAACCTTCATGAGCTCAGTTTCCTCAACTCTAAAATGGAACAAGAGTAATATTTCACAAAGTTATTGTAAACATCACATTACACTATTTGTAAAACTCCTGGAAACTGGTGTTAATAAATGGCAGTGATTATAGATGGTTAGAGGAGTTTAATTTTAAATAAGGATCCTGAAGACCACGAGGCTTCTTACCAAGTTGCTATTCATATTTGACCAGAGACTGCTTCCTCCCTGTATGTGGATAAAGTTAGAACTGAATGCAAACAGCTTTTTCTTCACACACAGAATTCAGGAGGTAAGAGCTCATAGCCTATCCGACATTTTCTGTATTTTTTTAAATCCTCTTGTTTTATTTTGTATAAACAAGATAGTTATTCAGTTGTTATATCAACATTATGTGATTAAAAATATTGTTAAGTATGGCATCACAAAGTTCTCACCCTTGCCTCCAACTTAATGCTTCCTGAGAACCTTCCGAGATTTGTAAAATAAACTATGTAAACATGGGATGTCTTGGGTATGACAAATCTCATTTATTTTCACTGTCATCATCCACCATGGTATATAATACCTGCTCTCTGCAGACTGAAATATTGCAGATGTTTTCAAAATAATGTTGGGCTATGGAGAGACGTCTTGAATTTCTCATCTGCTTTGTTTCAGTTTAACTCCCCATCCACAAAGTTTCCTTATATATGTATTTTAAAATTGAGCTTCTTGTGCATTTGCTTCTGGCACCAGTTGCCCACCCAACATCCAGCCACAGAAGACTTGAAAAGAGTTCCTGGCATTCTGTGATTTACCTGAGATTGAAGAACAAGAAGGCAAAAGACAAAAGTAGTTATAACTATTCATTAGTTTTTGGTACATCAGATAATATGTGCAATGGCTTCAGGGCTTTAATTGAATCACTTTTCCCACCTTGTCTTAATTTTAATTATGCAGCAATCATTTTTACCAACCTGTGCAAAGGAACCATATGAAAATGTGACATATGACAATATACATTTACTGAAGCTCCAGGACTACAGTGACCCACAGGCAATTAGCTACTGCCTCTTGCATTGAAACAACCAATTAAAGAGTTAACAAAATGCCCTCTAAATCACCTACATGTATAGGATTTTTGGACTGCCAGGAACATGGCACTTCCACTGATATAATTGTTGACTGACTGATTTAGTAAGTCTACCTCTGCTAAAATTCCAGACTCATGCTTATAAAACCAAGGAGTCAGGTTTTATGAGGGGCTTCCACTGTCATTAAAGAAGATCCCACCTTAGCCCTTCTCCTAACACGACAGTCTTGCAGCCGTCATTATGAGGCATGATCCTAGCTTGTCATCATGGGAAAAAATGGCTTGCTAGGGAAGTGAGGATGATACTTAGTTTATCTCAAGGGTGTAAGATATTCATTCTAGTGGCTACAAATCAGAAATTAAATAGAAGGAAGGAAGGAAGGAAATATGATATTTTAAAATATCTTTTGGTTTACAGGATGGTGCTCTAACCAACAGAACCATACCAGCCGGGGTTATATGACCCCAGAGATTCCACATCTGGGAATTTATCTGAAGAAACCCAAAACACTAATTTGAAAAATGTAAGCAACCCTATGTTCATTGTAGCACTATTTATAATAGTCAGGATTTGGAAGCTGCCCAAGTATCCACCAGTGGATGAGTGGATAAAACAACTATGGTACATTTATACAATGGAATTTTACTTGGCTATAAAAAAGAAGAAAGTTTTATCCTCTGTGACAGTATGGATGGACCTGGAGTACATATCCTAAGTGAAATAAACTACTCAGAGAAAGAGAAGTACCATATGATTTCACTCATATGTGGAATATAATGAACAAACTGAACAAACAAGCCAAATGTCAAATAGAGACAGACTCAGAGAGCAGGCTGACAGCTTTGGAGGGCAGGGGGTTAGGGGGTGGAAAGATCAGGCAATAAGGTAAAGGACTCATGGACATGGATAACAGTGTGGTGATTGCAGGGGAGAAGGGATTAGGTGGAGGTGGAAGGGGGATAAATGGTAATAAAAAAGTACAATAAAATGAAGAAAGATCTATTACAAATAAATAAAAAATAAAATATCTTTTTAAATTTATATTTAAATTCAAATATTACATTTTTAAGTTTTTTGTGGTAGCTCTTCTATGATTTGGAAATGGAATAAGCTAATTGGAAAGGGAATAAGACAATCAACACCCTTTTTGAATCATGACAGGCTTTGTCTGATATACAATCTCTCTAAATACAGAATTCCTAATAACAGTTATGTGTGTTGGATTCCCCTGGAACTTAGCCTGATATAAGGATTTATTCCATAAGTGATTCCACAATGACCTAGGAGCGGAGTGAGAAGGAGACAGAAAAAGGAAGGGAGCCAGCAGGGAGTATTTATAAATAGATTACCACTGTGGTCAACTGGAGTTCAAGCCTGCTGGAGACCACTGGATGACAGTGTGGAACATGCAAATCTCTGCCACCTAAAGGCCAAAAACGCTGCTGCATTCATCCACCAACGTCTGTTGAGCATTGGCCAAGAGTGCACTCAGATATTGGCTCCCCAGAAGTCTTGCAAACCCCTGTGAAAGCTGGGCATTCTACAACAGCCAAAGAAAGTTTTCAGGCAGAGTCAGGGTGCTTACAGTAGAAAGCCTTCAGCATGTACAGAACAGTGCATATTGAGGCAATCTGGGTAGGACACTGAATATTTGTTATGAAAGTTAACATAAAATTAAGTATGTCTGAGAAATACTGTTTTGTTGTGGGATTTTCTTCATCTAGTTCAATGCACATGGTTCATTCATTACACCTTAAGTGTAAAAGTAAACTGTTTGCCTGCTGTTACCCAATTTAATCTCTAAGACCTGTTCTTTGTATAGAATATCTCATAGCATCACATTTGGCCTTTGGGAAGTCACAGAGTTGGGGGACAAGTGAGAGACAAGAAGCAGCATGTGCTCTATGGGAAAGCTCATTAATTATCTGTAAATCACATATTTGATTTGGCTGGGCACCTGATAGGGTAAAACTTACTAAAAATATGTTTGCCAAATTAAAATAAATTGGGATAGAAGGTTTGATAACTAAATATGTTTATGAGACATAAAAAAGAAAATAGATAAAATCAAGGCTGATGAAAATCTAGACCAAATCTGACTAGTGACCAAAAGCCTTCTCTAAACTACTTTTCCTGGGGCCTAGACATACACATTAAACACCACAAGGATGAAGGCAGAAAAACTGAGACACACACAGGCTATGTTGGATCTTGCTTTGGATGAAAGCCCAAATCATGCAACCTAAAAGGAGCTCTCATCTCCTGTTGTTATTCTTAGCTGAAGAGTCAGTTCTAAAGAGAGGTCTAGATACCACAGAAAGAGAAAAATATTTTTCCAGATGCCTTCCATCTCCTTCCTGATATCTTATCAGTACTCCCAGGATATTACCAGTCAGTCAAAATATAAGGAGCACTTGTATCAAGTCAATGAACATCTACTTGGCATCTACCTACTATGTGAAAACACCTGGCTCCTAAGGCCCAGAGAACCTGAATGAACTTCAGTGTTCAGAAGTTTCACACATGGATCGATGGATAGATCGGTTGATTGGTTAATTCATTAGACTAAGTGAATAAAAGGACTCCTACAGCCCAACTTCTTTGTGGATGGTAACCTTGTCTTCTCCACTCTGTAAAACCCATGTCACCTTTGGTGCTTCAAACATGTTTCAGCTGCTCCACAAATGATTGTTGATGGCATGAAGAAGAAAAGTGCGAAGATTTGTTCAGTATGAGTTGCCACTGTAAGATCTGTAATTCTTGAAGTGTTGCAACATTTTTCTCAGTTGAGGATTAATGGAACACACAGATGAGCAAAACTCTCTAGGACCCCATAGCACCACTCCAGCTGGAGCCTGAAATCCTGGCTTCAAAATCTTAGAGATTTCCCACATTCATCTGGGAAGACTTTCTAGATTACGGAACAAGTAGCTCTTGTTACTTTCTCCTATTTGTTTTTTCCCTGTCATGCCAGATAATCCTCCACTCCTAGAATTTAATTTTGGATTCCTTCTACAAATTGTCTTCATATTTATCTTCATATTTCAACATTCTGTTTATTATGTTTTTGCTAATAAAGACTGCCCATGACACTTCTTCTGTCTTTACACATTCTCTTGAGAGAGTTCATTCAAATCCAAATTGGTGCCATCCATAAGGCATACAAGTTAGACATTTTACTGATCAGTTAATTTTAGTCTGAAAACTTGAAGCAACTTCTTAGAATGTTAGTACATTCTTTGGGCTTCAACAAATGTAAATCATTTTCTGAACAGGCCCATTTTATATAGTTGATTTTATCATCTCTTCTGTTTTATTGAGCCATTGCTAATAGTTTTAGATTAGCAGCTCCCACAAGGCAAGGATTACAAACACAACCCTATTTGCCCCTAGACAGACTAAAGATTTGCTACCATTTGCTTATAACTTCTCAGCGTTATAAGTCTTTGGGGCTGGGCTCTCTCCAATGTGCCCATCTACTACTCCTATTCTTTCTATTTTCATTTCTTCTCTTTCTGATCAACAAACAGCAAAATGCATTGGTTAAAAATATTGTAAGACTCTGCATTTCACAGTGATAGCATATGCTTAAAATATCAATATCTTGCAAATAAGTAGTTTATTAAATTAAAATTTATTTATAAGTGACTGCAACCAGAAATTTTCTTAAGAGTAGATTTTGGAACTAGTGTTTTAATAGATGCTAAAGAGTGGAGAGAAAGCCAGGCAGGAAGCTGAGTTGAAGACTTACAGATAGCTGTACCAGTCATCTCTCATCATAGTACTGCAGCCTAACAAACAACCACAGTGGCTCGGTGGCATACAACAATAAATGTGTATTTTTGCTATAAGTATATGGTTTGGTTGGGTGGCTCTGCCTATATGAGGTGGTGTTGCTCATATTCCTGCAGTTGGCTGGCATGGTCTAGCATGGCCTTAGATGGAATGACCTGGCCCTGGCCCATGTGGTCTTTCTTCCCCTAGCAGACTAGTCAGGAAACATGCTCATGGGGCAGAAGTCCAAGACAGAGAACAAAAGAACACAAGTCTTCTTGAGGCCTAAGCTACACCTACACAGTTATTTACACCACATTCTATGGGCCCAAAGCAGTCATGAGACCAACCTAACTCCAAGGGGTGAAGTAACAGACCCCCATGAACTGTTGAGAGGAGGTGCAAAGTGTCATTGCAAAGGAAATCTATTGAGCAATTCATCTAGTACAACAACTTAATCTATTTAATTGATTTAATCTAGCACAAGAAACTTTACTTGCTTAACAAATTAATTCAGGTAGATAAAAAAGGAGTTTAAGAAAAAAATAGAACCAATCCTATTAAATAAATTTTCAATGAGAGTAATAGAAGGACCAATTGTGGATTGATTTGTTCAATAAATATTTACCAGTTTTTCTACTAAGTTTTACACTTTATAGTGGTTGCACATATGGTTAAGATATAGCCCCTGTGCTCAAATAGCTCACAATCCCATGAGTTTGCACACAGCAAGTGTCATCTGGACAATGATTTGCACACTGTGATAGTACAAAATGAGTATTTGTTGGTCACTGACAGGATGAACACTAAGGAGACCATGAAGTTGTCAGATTGCGAAAGTTCTCTTTAATGCCACAGGACTGTTTTGGGGATGACAATCCTTCAGTGTTTAGAATATGCTAAAAAATGAAGAAAATTTAAATATCTGAGAGATCAATATGCACACTTAATTTCCCAGGATATCACTCTCTCTTTCTCTCTCTCTGTCTCTGTCTCTCTCTATCTCTCTCTCAGTAGAAGATACTCCTCTGCCACCAAAGTCAGAACACTAGCTAACGGACCTGCCTAACCATTAGGCAGAAGTTACTTCTATGATGTGAGAACCTCTCAGAGATCAATGACCCAACAGTCCAGACCGGGGCAGAAGCATAAAGTCAGGTTGCATCTGCAAGTCCTCTAATTATCAGGTCAGAGAAGACAAAGATCACCTAGGATGTGACTCTTGTGTTCTCTCTTCAGTACGTCATCAAGGATATGTCTGAGGAGTAAGGAGACAGTGCAAAGTTATTCATATTTCAGTGTATATGTATACACATAGACATACCACATAATACATTTATACACAATTTTACACACACACAAAAGCATCTAACCAATCAATCCATAGTGAAAAGTCTTTGGTTTGGGGCTTTTTCTTGGACAATCTTTCTCAGACATCTTTGCAGAGGTCTAGAGAGCTATGTGAAGAGGGAAAGCCTGTCAGCTGGAGCTGAGGGCTCCTTTCATTTGAAAAGCAAGATGTGAATGGCAAGATGAAAATAATCAGGGAGACCAATGCCACACGGTTGTTCATGTGTGCATGTGATTGTGTGCACATGAATGCATGTGATTATGCCTCAGTGTGTGTGCAGGTAATTCAGTATTAATACCAACTCACAGAAACTTCTCTGCTTTATGAGTTTGAATTTCTTTTAAATAAAATCAAGCCATATATTTTTCCTTCCCGTTCTCAAAGATGAAGCAGTTTACAGATGCTGACTTCTTTTTTAAGAATAAATCTCAATGCATCATTCAAACATCCTTTGAGCTGAGCACACAATATGAACATCATGAATACATGTAATCACTACAGAGTCCTTTGTGAAGGTTTTGAGAATAGCATCTGAAAGAGCGATCATGGGTCTCTATTTGAGGACATGCACTTGGTGAGTATGATGGAGCTGATTCTGGCCACTCATTTCCTCCTTTATGGCCCTGTTCCATTTCCATGGTCCTCCTAGCATGTTTCCGTGGCCCCAGTGGTTAAAAAGTAAATCACAATTTCCAGCCCCCTTACCAATTGTATGCTTCTGTCTGTCCAAGGCAGATAACACTTGTGGATTTCCAATATATGACACAAAAATAAATACATTTTTAAAAGATCATGACTTTACATTAGCTAATTTCATCCTCCTCTAGGCTTGTTTGGGGTCAATGAAACTAAATTTCAGAGCCTGATGTTGTAATCTGTATTACTCCTGCCTATCTATTAGAAACACTTGCAAATGTGCAGTTCAACAACAGCAATCCAGTCAGAAAGTGTCTTTCTTGCCATGGCCATCACTCCTAGTTAACAATGTTGAGGATGGTTTTCTCTACCCTTTTCTTCAGAAATAGGAAGCAAAAATTTTAGAATATTCATAGATCGTCTCTGGAACTCAGAAAACTTAGCCTAGAGGACAGCACTTCCTTCTCTCTTTTCCTGTTTGAGATAAGGGATGATCTGAAGCCATCCACTCCTTTAATTTTTTTTTTCTTTTATTACTTTTCCCCATCCTGGAAATCTAGGTTAAAAAACACCAGATCTATAAGGTAAAAATCTTGCATTCCCCAGTGTGGGGCACACAAGGTTTTTCTGATAAGCTCTTTCATGTGAACCTGAAGCTCATTTATGCAATGTGGCACCCCAAATGACTTCAAGTGCCCTTTTCCAGATCCAATGGTCTATAGATTTTTTTGATCTGTGAAGTAACAGATATCTGAAAGCATGTGGTATTTTAAACATAAAGCAGAACATGGAACATTTGCATCTCATTACCATTTTATAAAGATTGCCTTTGAGATTCAAAAGGTGTAAGAATTTTTAGCAGGGAAGTGGTTCATGTAACCCTCTATCTCTACAAACTAATATTAATGGCATTAAAGTAAATAAAATAACATAGTCCATTTAATGCCCATTCATTCAAAGAAAAACTATATATATTTGTGTGTTATAGATAACTCAGAAACAACATGCCTCATTACTTACTCCATAAATTCCAAAATCTATTTCTCAATTTAGAATGCAATATTTAAGTGTCTTACATGTGTTCAGTTGAATGCTTATATTTTAGGCAAGTGTGTTTCAAATAAGGATTAAATCTTTAAATGAAGATTAAAATGATTTACTGAATAAAAATGCTAGAATAAATATTAAAATATATTAGAAAGTAACATGCAACACATAACCAAATTTTCCAAGTGCATGACAAATAAATTAATGGGTATTTTTGGAAAATCTACAAATAAAGTCTAGGATCTAATTCTAAACCTTGTATATCTTATACACAGGGTCTGGCAGAAGTGAGGCTTGCTTGAGTGTAGTTGGTAGGGTAACATGAATATCTCACACGAGATGGACAGCAATTTGAACATTGCACCTAAAATGTCATGTTATGCTTGCAATATGATATTGTTATGCTACAGAATTACATGCTTAAGATTTTGAAATAAAAAGGGGAGCTATTTGTGCCAGACATTGTATAATAAAGTTGGAGAGAGAAAAGCAAAGGGTGGAGATGAGAGAACAAACCAGCAGAGGTTTAAATGGGGCACATTCAACTGTCACTGAAATTAGTTACAGTTTGGCTAGAATTTGCTGAATCATTTCTGTTTTACCCCCTATAGACAAACCAATGGCAGCAGCAAGACCAGCAATGCCAAGAACACAGAAAGCATGTGATGATACTCCTCCTATGGCCCCAGGATGCTACTGTGCACTCCACACAAAAGGGGACACCTAATTTTGGGGGACACCAAAATCTCTTCAATATTCCTTCTAGTCAAAGGGTTTTGTTACTTTTTGAGAAAACAACTTCTGCTTACCTCTCTAGCTTCATGTTTCATCCTTAACTGCTTTGTATCTGGTGCCCAGTATATTTAAATAATTTCAATGCCAAATATATGTAATTCTCTCAGTCCCTGCAGTGCTGCTATCCTGGTTCCCTTGCCTGGAATGTGCTTCTGAACATTTAGGGTGGGAAGGGGTGGCAATTAACTGCTACTTTAGACTTTGCCCTTCATGTGGCATCTTGAGTAGCCCCTGAACCTGAGTTAGTGGCTTTCCAACCATATACCCCCCTCTCAACTTATATTAACCATTTCAAACATTTCTTACCTTACCTTTATTTATGAAAATTAAATAAGTTAGTATAGGGTAAATACTTAGACTTGCATCATGCATGTCATACTCAAGAAATTTAGCCATTATTATTCTGTTTTATTTTTAATTCTCTGAATCCTCACTATTCTCCCTCACCAACAACTGAGCTGATTTCTGTTGTGTTCACCAATGCAAACCCTTACCTAGTATTGCGCCAGGCATGTGGTGCATGGCAACAAATAGTGCATGAAAAAGAAAGTATTTTAGTTATAACACATACCCATTGGTATTTATTTAATGCTTTCTCCTCCCCTCTATGACTTCCCATCAAAATTCCAAATGAGATTCTTTTCTTTAAAAAAAAAAAATGAAGGAGCAGGAGGATAAGAGAAAACCTGTTGCAAAAAAAATTATCAGCTTTTGGGGGGCCTGTGATAGGTGTTCTGTGTTGTGTGTGTATATAGTATGTGCATGATTTTTTTTAAAAAAAATAACAGTTTTGAGTATATTGCTCAGGTCTGAGTTCCTGTTTCTGTTTCAGAAGTAGGAATAACATACTTTAAGGACATGTTTAGCTCTAAAATTTAAATAGAACACTCTTCATTTTCCTTTAAAATTTGTTTTTTAAGAGTTTTCTTTTCAAGGCTTTCATGTGAATCCCAAAGACAAATAACAACTATCTTATGGAGATCTTAAGAGGATAGGTTAGGCCAAAATACCGCCCCCCCCCCCCAAAAAAAAAATAGTCATGTCACTTTCTTGGAATCTGTGAATGTTATCCTATTTGGAAAAAAAAAAAGGTCTTTGCAGATGTGATTAAGTTAAGGATCTTAAGATGAGATGATTCTGGGTTATCCATTGCATTGGCTGTAAATCCAATGCAAGTGACCTTGTAAGAGAAAGGCAATCAATGACCTGGGCCCAACAGAAAGGAAGACACAGACACACAGAGATGGCTATGAGAAGATGGAGGCAGAGGTCAGAATATCACAGCCACCAGCCAAGGAACCCCTGGGACCACCAGCCAGAAGGAACAAAGACGCACCTTCCCCTGGAGCCTCTAAGGGAACACAGCCCTGCCAACAGTTTACCTTTTACTTTTATTTTTATTTTTATTTTTTTATTTTTGAGAACACTCAAGCCCTACTCTCTTGGTAAAATTCAGTTATACTCAACTTTATCAACTATAATCACCATGTTACACATTTGATTCTCAGACCCTATTCATCTTCGAGCTGACCGTTTGTGCCCTTTAATCAACCTCTGCTTTTCCCCACTCGGCAGCCTCTAAGCAACCTCTTTTCTATTCTCTGTTTCTATGAGCTTTACCTTTCCTTCCCCCCGCCCCCAGTTTCTACATGTAAGTGATACCATGCAGTCTTTGTCTTTCTCCAGCCAGCTTATTTCATTTAGTATAATGCCTTCTAGGTTCATCTACACTGTTGCACATGACAGGATTTCCTCCTTTTTAAAGGCTGAATGATGCTCCTTTGTATCTATATTCCACATTTTTTTTAGCCATATGTCTGTCAACAGACATTTAGATTTCAGACTTCTGGCCTCCAGAGCTGTGAGAGAATAAATTTGTTATGGCAGCCACAGGGTCAAATGAAATAACACTTGTAGAGCATGCCATCAGTTGCTGGAATATACTCATTCATTTACTTCTTCAGTCATTCATTCAACAAATATAAGTAGCTACTATCCTAGGGCTGTTCTAAATACTAGCTAGGAGTATGGGGGCAAAAGGGAAGTTAGATCTGAGGAAATTTCATTTCTTACAGTTTTATATAGCATTCTGTTACAAAGTGAGGTTCCTTTTCTTTGAATCACCAGCTCTATGTTATTAAAATGCTTTCCTTGTTCTGGTGAAACACACACACACACACACACACACACAACACCATAGTTCTAATTTCTACTCATAACACATTCTAGAGCTCTTCCTCTTCACATCCTTGCCAATCCCTAAATCAACTGAAATCCCCAATTTATCTGCATGGAGATAAAACTTAAAAGCTGTTGCATGTTTGTTTGTTCTGTTGATTAGGTTCCTGTTAAAGGTGAGATCAAATGGTATTTGTCTTTCACCTCCTGGCTTATTTCGCTTAGCATAATGCTCTCCAGTTCCATCCATGCTGTTGCAAAGGGTAGGAGCTCCTTCTTTCTTTCTGCTGCATAGAATTCCATTGTGTAAATGTACTGTAGTTTTTTTATCTATTCATTTACTGATGGGCACCTAGGTTGCTTCCAACACTTGGCTATAACCAAAGACACTGAAATTGAGAACAGGCTGACAGTTACCAGAGAGGAGAGGGGAAGGAATTTCAAGGGAAAAGGGGAAGGGTTTAGAGCAACAAGTATAAAAGACACATGGACAAAAGCTGTGGGGGTGGAAATAGGAGGGAGCTGGGGAGGGCTGGGGCAGTGGGCTGGGATGGGAGCAGAAGACAGAAAACTGTACAAGAACAACAATTAAAATAAAATTTAAAAAATAAAATAAAATAAAAAGCTGTTGCAAATATAAACAGGCTACTGCACATTGCAAAGCATTTTAGTATTTGTCTCAATAGAAACAGCAAGCTAACGTTCATTTGAATTTTGCCCAATCTCTCTGCATTCTGGAACATCATTTGTAAACTGGATATAGGTTATTTAGTATTTGGTCCTTACTCACATTTATCAGTTTTATTTGTTTTTGATTTCTCTAGACCATGTAAATGTCTCCTTTCTGCGGGAAAGAGCAGAGGTTTTAGTAATTTCATGATTAAAACATCCTTGATGGAAGCTTTTCTCCTTAAATTCAGTTACAACAGAGACTAGAAAACAAACTTTGTAACATTTATGGCACCTGCAATCTGAGTACAATATCTTGCCCTAGATAGGATTAAAACTGTGATAACCCATATTCATATCATATTTCCCTATGTCACTAAAATATGTGCCTTGCTCTTTTGCTTCCTAAATGAATCCTTTACTTTTATAAAGTAAATTTTTCATCACCAGTTTCTCTTATACATTGTAAAGATCCTAGAAGAGACATTTCTTTCAGGAAGTGACTGTTATGATAGCATTATAAACAGCCAAATATATCCAGATTAATATAAATGTCCTGCATGTGACAATTTGCCCCCACCAGAAGTGATTCTTTAATAAGATTGAACAATTTACCTGAGAAAAGCACTTGACAGGGACAGAAACTGTGTCACTTGTTCAAAGCAGGGACTCAGACAAATATTTTCATCTAGCTCTTGCTCAATGCCTAACTTTAAGCTACACATCAATCACATTTTTATCCATCACCCTTTAAGCATTGCTATTGTAACCAACCTGAGAAAACTGCAAGGCTTAAAAATGTGTGTTCTGTTCCATCTAGCAGACTGTTGATTAGATGGACTTCAAGGCAGTGGACAAATGGATTAATTGGGTTCAGGAAGACAAGGAAGCCAGAAGAAAAGTAATGATATCAACTACCAGGCAATGCTAGGTTGGGTAGCTCTGTCTTTTTCTAAATCTTGGAATCAGGCCAGGGTCACTGATTCTAATTAGCAACAGACCAGCTCCTTATCCCACACAGGTCCTGTGGAGCTGAGGAAAATGAACCTGGTCTGCCAAGTCAGAGCTTGCATTTAATTTGGGGAGGGAAATGGGGAGAGAATGCTTGGCCAGTCCTCCTGCTGGGCTCTCCCTTGGGCACCAAACAGCCAGAGGAGGGTAAAGAATGGGTGGAAAATAAAACACAATGGGGGGGATTATGAAGATAGACAAAGCTGTGGGGGGAAAAGATGGGAGGGAGGAAGAAGGACGTAGAGGAATGCCAGATAACCTAAGGTACTAGAATCAGAGACATCTTTTCAAAGCATATCAGTTTGTTCCGCCTCATTTTCTTGTACTTCCTACTTTCATAGCAATCTAAAGGTCATTTAATGACTGGACATCTTCTGAGCACCGCCAATGAATGGATCCAGCACTCTGTGAGGAACTTTGCTTACATAGCTTCATTGAATCCTTGCAGCAATCCCATGTAATCAGTTATTTAACATGTAAAAATTCTGAAATTTAAAAAAAAAGCAAGTTCTACCTCTAGTTTGTGGCAAAGGCATAATTCAGTTCTGAGTCTGTCTGACTCCAAAGGTCCTAGACTTGTCACGCTACCAATAGAGTAAAAATAGTAAGGGAGTGTCTCATTAACTCCTGCAAGGGGAGATTTTTAAAATCAATACTTTAATTTTAATAGAACAGCCAGTGCTGAAAGAATGTATTACTTTAGGGAAAATTCCACCAAGATGAAGGTCCAGGAAAAGATGCTGCTGCTGCACAGTTTAATATTTCCTGTGAAACATCCAACAGGGAAAACTGGGAACTATTGCTTAAAATTTTCATGTGATGGAGTACCCGGAAATAGGAATTTTCATTATGAGCTACCATGAGAAACTGACCTATAAAATGGAAAATAAATGTATAATATGTATACTTGGTGCTAAATTAGATATTGCATATCACATTTTCTAACAAACACTTGCAGAAGAAAAAATTAAAATTGAGAAATAATGTGTTGAGTATTATTTTTCTATAGTGTCTTCTTTAGTGAGTGTTTTACTCTGTTCCACTGTAGAATACCAGGTTTTCATACAGAATTTGAAACCCCACATTTTGGGAAAAGTGTGTCCCACAATGGGCCTGAAATTTTGCAATATAGGGTGAATAACTATTGATATGATAACAGTTATAAACTGCTCACTTCTCATCACCTAATTATGAGAAGATTGAGATTCCCACAAGGAAGCTTAAATTCTCACTTGATTAGTTTGGAAATCTGAATTTACAAAAATTCATAGGTAATTGACTAGAAGCAGAGTATAACAAAGCATGGAAAGAATGTAGCAGAGTGACTAAAAAAAATCATTTTGTGAATATCTTCCTAAATTCCATATTTGCTTGGAGTTCCCTATATATTTCAGTGACTATGTAATTTTTTCCTTGGCCTCTTAAAGTGCATGTTTTTTGATGAGCCTAACTGTATTAATGCTTACTCTAACCAATCCCCAACATTCATGAGCCCCCATTGAGAACATGCTCCCCAAATTCTGTGATACCTGGGAGTTTGAGTTTACCTTTTGAACTTCTCTATGAGTAGTGAGACATTATAAAGTTTCGACTTCTAGAAACTGAGTTATAAAGGAAAACATCTTGTAATATTGTTGTATTCAATAGTCTGTTTCCCCTCCAAACCCTCTCTTCTGCTCCCTATCCCAAAGCCAGGCCACCTTGGACCGACTCACTGGGGCTCCCTTGAACTCAGTTTCTGCTGCAGTTGGGCCAGTGGGAGACACCACTGGGAGCACAGACAGCAGGAGGAGGGCAGATTCTGTGTTGGCAGCTGTGTTGGCAGCTGTGTTGGCAGTGGCTACAACCTGGAAGCCCCTGTCCAATGGTGTATTAGTTTCCTAGAGCTGCCATAACAAACTACCTCAAACTGGAAGACTTACAACAACAGACATTTATTCTCTCACAGCTCTGGAGGCCAGAATTCCAATCAAGGTGTCAGCAGGGCCATGCTCCCCCTGAAGGCTCTAGGGGAGGAAAAAATTTTTGTTTTCTTCCTCCAGCTCTAGTGGCTCTAGGCCTTCTTTGGCCTGCAGCTGTGTAAAAGTCCAATCTCTTCCCATAGTCTTCTCTTCTTCTGAGGAAAATAGCCATTGGATTTGGGGACCACCTGGACAATCCAGAATGATCTCGCTGTGAGATCTTTAATTACTTAGACTTTTTCTAAGTAAGGTCACAGTCACAGGTTCTGGATGGGTGTATCATTTATGGGACCATGTTTCAACCTACTACAAATGGTATAGTTCTGAAGGGTCCTAGTTGTTATTCTCTCCTCTTCTCCTTCAGGCTTCCCCCTGTTGCTAGGACCTCCATGCTGCACCATTCATGGGTGAGCCCCTTAACTGGCCCAAGATATACAAAAATTCCCTAAATTAAGCCTGCTTACATTATCCTTCTAAATGTACGTGGACCCTGACTTAGATAGGTATGTAAATTATGTGTGACAGTGTTGAAGATGTTTTTAAAAAATAAACATGACCTTATCAACCAAGATTCTGACAGGAATTCTCAATTTCAGCCATGGACTCACCCACCCTCAATAGAATACATCTTCGCTGATTCATCCAGCAGAATTCACCACGGAAAACTTGAGAATACACTTACAAAAAGGCCGCAGGGGCTGAGGAACTAATTCTCTGTGCTATATGACAGCTAGAGTTTCTAATTTTGGCAGTCTGTAGGAAGGAAGAAGTAATCTTTAAAATGAAGGTCTCCTCATAGTCCACTAAAACATAATAAACTTCCATAAACATATTTACATATGATTTTAAAATTCCCCCAAAATAATGGTAGAACTTAGTGAACCAAACTGTGGTAAAACTAATGTCACACCATGTAAATCAATCCCTGAAATTACTACTGCATACTGGAGTTTACACATTTTAAACAATTTCTTTGATATTATGTAGATAGCAAACTATACTCACTTGTGTTCACTCCTTTCTGATGTTTAAACATTCATTCATTCTCTCTCTCACTGATCATCTAGCTCCATGGGAACACAGTCAAAGCACAACTTTATTTACCAGTTAAAGAGAATTCTGGCAAGGTATTCAGATATTGAAATTTTTAAATATCCATGTCTCATTTGTAGAATAATTGTGTTGGACTTGATGATTTGATTATTGTTTTACTTTTCTTTTTTTCTTTATTTTTTGTTATATTTTATTGATTATGATATTATAGTTGTCCCATTTCCCCCCTTCATTCCCAACCACCCTGCACAGCCCCCCACATTCCCTGCCTTTTAATTCATGTCCACATGTCATAAGTTCTTTAGCTTCTACTTTTCCCACACTATTCTTGCCCCCCCCTGTCTATTTTCTACCCACCGTCTTATGCTACTTGTTCTCTGTACCTTGTCCCTTCTCTCCTCCTCCCACTCCCCTGTTGCTAAGCCTCCACGTGATCTCCATTTCTGTGTTTCTGTTCCTGTTCTAATTGTTTGCTTATTTGCTTTTGTTGTAGGTGTGGTTGTTAATACCTGTGAGCTTGCTGTATTTTTACTGTCATTTTTTTATCTTCTTTTTCTTAGATAAGTCCCTTTAACATTTCATATAATAAGGGCTTGGTGATGATGAACTTCTTTAACTTGACCTGATCTGAGAAGCACTTTATTTTCCTTTCCATTCTAAATGAAAGCTTTGCTGGATAGAGCAATCTTGGATGTAGGTCCTTGACTTTCAAGACTTGGAATACCTCTTTCCAGCCCCTTCTTGCCTGGAAGGTCTCTTTTGAGAAATCAGCTGACAGTCTGATGGGAACTCCTTTGTAGGTGACTGTCCCCTTATCCTTTGTTGCTTCTAGAATTCTCTCCTTCATTTTAATCTTGGCTAATATAATTATGATGTGCCTTGGTGTGTTCTTCTTTGGGTCCAACTTCTTTGGGACTCTCTGAGCTTCCTGGACTTCCTGGAAGTCTATTTCCTTTGCCAGATTGGGAAGTTCTCCTTTATTATTTGTTCAAATAAGCTTTCCACTTGTTGCTCTTTCTCTTCCCCTTCTGGTACCCCTATAATTCAGATGTTGGAATGTTTAAAGATGTCCTGGAGGTTCCTAAGCCTCTCCTCATTTTTCTGAATTCTTGTTTATTCCTTGTTTCCTGATTGGATGTTTGTTTCTTCCTTCTGGTCCACTCTATTGATTTGAGTCCCAGTTTCCCTCCCATCACTATTGGTTCCCTGTGCGTTTTCCTTCATTTCACTTATTGTAGCTTTCATTTGTTCATCTAATTTGTGACCAAAATCAACCAATTCTGTGAGCATGCTGATCACCAGTGCTTTGAACTGTGCATCTGATAGGCTGGCTATCTCTTGTTCACTTAGATGAATTGGCTCTGGGGCTTTGATTTGTTCTGCTGTTTGAGCCATTTTTGTTTTTTTTTTTGTTTGTTTGTTTTTGGGTCTGGTCAGGGCTGTTACGTATGAGGGGTGGAGCCTTAGGTGTTCACTAGGGTGGGGCAGCCCAGTCGCTGTGTTGTGACACTAAATGTGAGGGTGGGGTCTTGGTGTTTTTAGGTTTTATTTCCCAGTGCTGGGGCCCTAGGTTTCGAGTTCTGTCTTATTTTTCATTTTCGCCTGGATTGTCTGCGCACAAATGTGTGACCACCTGGTCAACCAGCCGCCTTTCACCTGGGGCCTGCTAGCCTCTGACTGCAGACCCTGGTCTGCCTGCAGCTGCCTGTGCAACCGGGTCTTCCACCCTCCACTTCCTCCCGCTGTGACTCCTCCCCTCTTACTGGTCTGGATGAATGGTTGTCAGACCTCCGTACAGTTCAATTTTCTCTCAGTTCTGGCTGTTTTCTTGTTTCTAAATCCTTGTTGTCCTTAATTTTGGTTGTGTGAGGAGGCACAGTGTGTCCACCAACGCCTCCATCTTAGCCAGAAGACTCCTCCTGGATTTGATCTTTTAGGCTGCTTTCTGGAGTATCCTGGAATTTACATGAATTTCCAGGAAGAACTCAGCCACTCTATCAAGTCATCACCATGATGTCACAAGGAATCCTAAGGCCCCAAGGGCTGTCACTGAATAAAGCAAAGTTGTTTAAATTTCCAACTAAATTTGGAAAGTGTTCTGTGTGTCAGAATTAAATTCCATTCATGGGATCAGCCTCCTGCCAATAAAGGCCAAAACTCATCTAAAACTCCCTGCAGCCACTGCTTCAGCAAGTTCAAATCGAACCTCTGACCACACTAGTGCAGAACAAGCAAGTACACAGAAATAGGGCTTATTTCTACTCCTGGACACCCCCTGTCCTGTGGGTGCTTAATTCCATCAAATTCCATTTGCTTCACGGGTCCCTACATGCCTCTTCCTGCCAGGTGTGTGTACCTAGAGAAACTGGATGCAGGTAATATATTTAAACCATGTTGTTAAGGGAAGGTTGTTAATAGTCACTATGCCATCATCATTCATTCATTCATTCATTCATGACAGATATTACAAGTGGGCCATATACATCTTCAAAATTGATGCCTGCTATTTTCTAGACAAACTTTCAAATATACGAGCATCTCTTAAAAATATCTAAAGCGAATCTTCCCTTTACAGTGTTCATATAACAATTTAAGGGAAGCAGTGAGAGAAAAACGACATTTAGCAAATGGAGAAAATGCATATATAAATGTGCATGCATGCATATACATATGCATATGTGAAATATGTGTGTACATATTCAAAATAATGGTTTGAAAGGCATTTGCCAAAATTCAGGACTTCATGTAAAAATAGTCCTATGTCTGTATCAGTTAGTTACTTTAGGAAACTTAAAAAAATATAATATTTTTGATGGCTTTACTCTGTGCTGCCCAGCTACATTAAGATAACAGTAAACTACATTCTTATGGCTGTCATAACATTTAGCTTGGTGCTGCTTGCAAAGTGAGTAATCTATTAAGATATATAAGGTGCAAAATGCTGCCTTTGTGTCTTGGAGTTCCAGCTATCAGCTGTAACAACCAAGTGCAATTACTGCCAGTGTGGGGCCTGGCTGCTTCCCGCCATGGCCCTCATAGGTCAGAGAGTTTGCAGCAGTGACCCCTGGCAGCCTTGGCCACCACCACTGAGGCTGCCCAGAGCTCCTTCACCTGGTCTCTGTTCCCTCGACTACTTCCCCTCTCCTCTTTCATGCCTGTCATCAATCTTACTAAAATGACAGCAGACAGATGTTAGCCTTTGCAAAGATCAAATGAAATCTATGGCTTTGGGGCTGTTCACCAAGGAGCAGATCAGTCTACACCCAGTACAGGCACATACTCTGGTGACAACCCACCTAGACTCAATTTGCCAGCCATTGTGAGTGTCTCTCTGCAAGCACAGGCCACTCAGAAATGGATTTTGACAGTTTAATCCTTCAGAGAGATTTGATGATGGACTGTTGGGAATTTCTCACCAGTGTGTGTCTGTGTGTATGTGCACATGCATTTGAAAACAATTACTGATGTGTATGTTAGAGGAGACAGTACTTATTCTGGCCACAAACTCATGATTTTTAACCCTTTCTTTCAAAAGCTGGACTATACACCAAGTGCCCCACTCCTGCCACTTGCCCTTGAGTTTTCATTATTTCTTTTCCTGAGCAAACATTACCCCATACCATAACTATGCTGCATGTGCCCTTGTCTCATGCAATTTCTTAACATCAATGTACAAGACTATTTATCCCCAATAGAAATGTTTACCTAATCTGGAAAATGTCAGGCCATATGGTGTACATTGTAGGAATTTCATTCATCTTTTTTAACTCTTTCCAAAAGTCTTTTTCCCCCTGCTGCCCATTTGTTGCGGACCAGGCAGAAGTGATTAAAGGGGATGGAAATCAGAAGAGAGAGGCCAGGATGGGTGGAAAAGAAGCAGACAGGAGCACAGATGGGGGATGGGAGAGGCTTCTTTCCTTGCTGAGTGTGACATCTTGTGACCCAAAGGCCAAGGAAGTCTCAGGATGAAGGCAACCTTCATGTCAAGTTAGAGCAAATCCAGAAAGGGGGAAAAAAAAAAAAAAAAAGCAAACCACATCAACAGTGACCTAAAGATGAATATGATACATTATGAATAGCAACATTCCCATGGGCTACCTGAAATTCAGAGACCAAATTCCCTTTAGGTACTTATTTCCCTCATCACCTCCTAGAAATAATGAACTCAACTGCATGAAGAAAAGAGCAACCAACCCTCCAATACTTTGAGCTGAAGCAAATGTTTCTGTAATGTATCTTTCTACAGTATCTTAGTAAAAGATAGATAGCTATTTAAAATAAGCGATATCAAGGAAGAATAAACTATTATGTTTGTGCCAATGCTTATTCATGGTTTTATAACAAGACATATCTGTTTTCTTCATATAAATCTTGACTCTATATTTAGAGTTTGCAAACAATGATTCTAGTTTTTGGCTGCCTGCCACTTCTGATAGAAAGCTGGGATAGCTGTACTACATTACTATAACATTAAAAAAAATTCCCAAAATTTCATGTGCGGAACTTCCTAACAGGCAAGAGAAAATAGAAAGTGTTCATATGTATACAGAGAAGAAATGAAGACAAAGGGTTACAAACTTCAAGGAGGAGCCTGAGCTGATGCTTCTTTTCTTTAATCAATCCTCCTGAAGTGTATCTACTGGGGCTGTAGAAACTGACTAGGGACTACCATTTCAGGTCTCTTGTGGCCTTCCTTTTACCTCTAATCAAAAGGTTCTCACTCTGTCTTAGACTCAGTCCATTTTTAAACAAAGAGTGAACAGTCACCAAACATTCAGAAAACAGTGCCAGTTTTAACCATTACTGATAGCAGCTTCAAGTAATGTGATACATTTTAGAACTTCAAGCTCCCTAAACAATTTTTTTGTCTCCTATCTCTTTTTTATACCTAATACTGCTTAACACACTTATGGGTACCAGAAAATTGTTGTTAGCTTATTTTTTTTTTCTTGGTCCTAAGAAAAGAGAAAAGGAAAGCAATAATTTCTAAGGACAGGCAACTCCATGGACTTTACAATCTAGTACTTTAGAGGTGTGTAATTAGCTCAAGAGAATTCATTCATTCAATTACAGTATGTTCATACGTTCACTCAACCAAAAAATACATCATACTGTTCCCAAGCATTCTGCTGAGGACTGAGGATACAACTCAAAGAAATACAGGATCTCTCCTTCAAGGATCTCCTATTCAGATGCCAAAGGGGGTGGAATCAATGGGTCTTTATAGTGTGGGTGTAATAGAGAGCACCTGGAGCTCTGTGATCTCAGTGATTAAGGAAACCTAACTGCTCTTGGGTGTTGGAGAAGGATGTGAGAAGTGGTATCTTCTGAGCTGCCTTAAAGAAAGAAAAGGGCGGTTGTGGCTCTTCAGGACAAGGACACAGGTCTGAGAGAGCAGATGAGTAGCGTGGTATGGTCACAGGATGGAAAAACTGGTGTAGGGATGCAGGTGGTGGTAGCAGACAAAGGCCTGGGAAGTAGATAGCTGAATTAAATCCTGAAGAGCCTTAGGCATTCAGAGTTCTGTGGCCTGGACAAGATGACTTCTATAGCTATGAGGCTGCCACTAAAATTCCAAGTAGGAAAATTCTCATAGAAGGGTAGGGAAGCCATGAAAAGATCTCCTTTAACCTGAGAAAGACATATATGAAAATAAGAACTAAACAGAGTGACTAAAGCATAGTACAGGTCCAAGACTCAAAACTAAGGCTATAGTTTTGATATTTCGTAAAAGTGAAAGATGCTCAGCGGCCCTCAGTTCTGAGATTAATTCAGGGAAACATAACTGACTTGGGAAAGATGATAAAGGAAACTTCAGAAAAGTAAGGGAAAAAATACAGGGATGGGGAGGAGAGAGGTAAGAGGTCACAGTGAACCAGATTTTAGGAACACTTTCATATTAGTCTGAATGAACTTTGGTCACAAAGTTAAATATATTACTAGAAAAATTGTTTTTTACTGAAAAAGTGGAGAAAACGGCAAGGATAGAAGGACCAGCCTAGATTATCTCAGGCACTACAATTTTTAAATCACATCTAGAAAAGAGAAAAAGCAAATGCATTAGTTTAATTTAAAACCAGGGTCGTTCAGCATATCAATTAAAAGTACAAAGTACTTTCCCCACATTCCTTCTACCTAATTTTCAAATACACATGGGTACATTAACTGAACATTTTATCCCAATTAGTGTGGAAGTGATAGGAGGCCATAGAACACACCGAGCTTTTCATTATGAAAGTGGATTGAGCAGGACAAACACTAAATTGTTAATATCTTAAAAACAAGAACATTAATTATTAAACAGTAATAATAATATATGGAGTTATTTGCAAGAGAAATAGAATGTGCCATTTAGCCATTTTTTAATTCTGCCATTTGTATATTTCTAATAATAGCCTTATTCAGTTAGATAGATAGTTGAGAAATATATCACCAACTTGTCTGTCATAAATAGGGATATTAGCAATAGGCCCACAAAACTAGTAATTGGGATCTCTTGTGGGTTACCTGGAACCTTACTTTGAATGAGCCAGGATAAGGTAAAATTAAAAATAAAGTATGATCAATAGCATATTTTAAAATGCAGGCTCACCTTCAGAGAGGGTAAATTCGGAAGATAAAGAAAGGAGGGAAGGGAAGGGAAGGTGAAGAAATTCTGTTCCCTGGATACTTTCAGCTCACAAATCAATTGGCCATGAAAATGTCTGTTTATAGAACCATCAAAATAGACAAAGACTTGTGGAATATTTTTTTCCAAAAAATTCAGTGAAATTATCTTGTGTCCCTCAGACGAATGCATAAGGACAAAATATTAACGTTAAGTAAGCTAAAACCCACACCTCTATAATCCTTGTCTACCCAGTAACTCTGTCAGATGCTTAGAAGTTCCTCAGCAAAAATTATGCAAGAGTGTAAGTTATGCCCTTTCCAATAAACACTTCCTTGTGATCCCTCCATCCTCCTCCTCCTCCCCACCCCCACTACACCCCATCTGACTGCTGATGTTTCCTTCTTGTTAGAGCGAGGAAAAAGCAGAAGGGAAGGATCTTGGGGACAGAACCCAAAATGGAAGTAGTACAAAATGTCTTATCATGAATACATTCAAACTTTAAATGCTCAGTCATTTGTATGATGGAGAGGGACATATACAAAATCTTAATCTCAAATAAATCAACTACCTTAGCCAATTTCTTTTTCTAACATAAACTGAATTCTAGGCTCATTTTTCTAATATTCTGCACACCAGACAGAGTGATGAAAGTTATTTAAATGTGAATTTGCCTCTTTATACTATTCTAAAATTTTCTCTATTGAGGTGTTTTGAAATCGAAGGGTTTTTTTCCAATCTAATGCCCTCAAGGTTTAAATAAAATCTCAAAATTGTACACTCACAATGGATTAAACATTGCCACCTATAGCTGAGACTAGGTTTTCTAAAAATGGTGTGTAAAACAATGCCTATGCCTCCAGGAAAATAGCAAAAATGTTCTCTGCATTTCCTTATTGCTCAATATATGAATAAAATAGTACTAATTAGTAAGTAATAACAATTACGGGACACAGTACTTACTGAACCACATGCTCCACACACATTATCTCACTTAATCCTCCTAGCTTACTTATGATATGGGTATAACCCTCTGCTTAGTAAATAAGAAACGAAAGGTCAGATACACTACTAACTTGCACATAGCTATAAATAGAGGGGTTGCTAGTCACATCCAGCTCCATCAAGCTCTGAAATTCATGCTATTAAACATGATATTCTCCTGTCTCTCCAAATTAAGTGGTTTACAGTCCCTGTTCAAATGATAAATATAAACACTTGCCCCATCTTTACTGCAGAATCAGATGGAAACTTAACTAATAAATCCCAAACCTTAGTTTCTCAGCAAAATCCTTCAGGTAACAGTTTAGTTAGTGTGTGGCTGCCTCCCACTGCCCTCAAATGTACAGGATCAGAAGCCAGCCTGTTGCTACCAGAACATCTTGACACTGAGCATGTCTTCTGGGATGGAACAAGTATCCCTTCTTGGGCTCTGCACTCTGCACTGGAGTCCCTCAAGGGGTTAATCCACTCCATTCCAAAGTTCAGTGAAGGGACAATCAGAACTGAGCAGCAGGGATTTTTAGAATGTTAATCACAGGCTCTCCTCCGATTGGCCCAGAACAAATGCAGGGTACAGTAAATTGTCCTTGTCAGCTCAGCTCACATGATGATATGCTTTATTTCTAGACATGCCTTGAATCTGTCCCCTGAATTTATGTTCAGAAAATAAACACTTCCAGACGGCAATAAAGCATTCAGTTGTGGCTGGCGATTGCATAGTCTCAGACCCACCAAAGCTCTTTTCTTGGGAAGTTTTAAGGATTTGAGTAGTCCAAGTTCCCAAATCATATTTCCTCCACTCACCAGCGGGGCATGCAAGAATGCCATCACAACCAGAGCCCCAGTTTCATGCTGGTCCCCCATTTTCCTCTCCCATCCTTACTCTGCTTTTCCTACTCTCACCTTTAGCAATTTTTATTGCAAAGAATTTCATTTGGGGTCCTATTGAAGCAAAACTTTTTTTTAATCAAGTTGTCAAATGAAAAGGAAATTGCCGAACCTATTTTATCCCTATCATAAACCAAGTGAGATTATGTCTAGGGAATATTACCATGCTTCCCAAAACTTAGGCAGTCACTTACCATGTTCATAATTTTTGTCCAGATCTGAGTATTATTTGTAATATTATTTATTCTATCATAAAAATACTGTAAATCAACTCCAATTTCATTACTTAATTTTGTTCTAAAGAATGCATCAGGGAATTGAGGGCCATACATATGTTTTCTAATACACCTAAAAATAAATATACTACTATCACATTATTTTAAATTCATGAAAACACCTACTAAAATCATTGTCTATACTACCAGTATGCATGTCATACACATGGAGACTATAATTCTAGAACAACATAATGATCTCCAGCAAGATGAGATAACAATATAAATAAATAAATTGCACTCATAATAAAGATATCAAAGATTCAGGATATGAATTTCTTTCATAAAAGCTAAATTAAACAGCTGTTTCATTTTTACCTGAGGTGCCCAATGAGATAACTTGTGTGTCGGTGATTTGCTGATTAGATTGTGTGTGGCGGTCTCTGGGTGTTGCTGATAAACCTGCAGTGTGTGTTTGCACCTTGTCATTTTTATGGTCACACTCTAACTCTACCTGGGTGTCTCTGTGCACATGAGGCCACTGGGACCTTGGTAAAACTAAATGAAACAGAACCAACCTCTGGAAGAGGTGACAGGCAGGACAACACCAAAGGGAAGAGGATGAGGTCTCATTGCAGATTGAGCATTTCAAGGATTGAGCTGGGATTTGCAAGTCTCTTTTGACTTAGAGAAGGGAAATTCAGTGAACTCTTCCATGTCCAGGTGAACTCTATAGAAGAATATAAGCATCACGGTCAATAATTAAAACAATGTGACTGGGCAGATAGTAAATTCCATCAAATGTTAGCAGTTTAGCTACTAGCACATGTTTTCACAGACCCATGAGGACGCATCCCCCTATGGCTCCTCTCTTCTATTGTAGTGACAGTACATGCTTTCTCTTCTTTAGGAGATGACCATGCAAACCTATCAGAAAGCATTCTTACAACTTTCTCATATTTTGTACCAAGATATATGACATCATTTCAGCTTATACATGGAACAATTTTAATGTAAATATTAAGTTGAGATCTTACTTACCTTAAGAGATAGAGAAGGTCCATATTCCTACACTGCAATTTTCTCACCAGTCTGTCTGCTTTTATTTAATAGTATCAATATTACCACTTACTTTAAGGCTGACCTAAATTCCTCATTTCAGAAAGCTTAAAAGCTTCTGTGTTTTCTCAGCCCAATGTCCTTAGTTATTGTTGTCTATAACCAATGATCTTCCAATTAAGATATAAGAATAATTTGGGGTCATAGAAAATAAACTCTAAGTTAGAAAGGTTAAGAGGAGTGCTAATATAAGCTGCAAATTGTGACAGCCATCCAATGAATTAGAATGAGATCCATAAGAATTTTATATGATTAATCTTCAGTTATTCAGTGAACTAATATGCACCAAGCATATGCAGGGTACTAAGGAGGCAATGGAGCACAAGACAAAGCCTCCTATAGATTACGCCCTCCTATAGATTATGTCCCAATGGAAAAGAAAGACAAATTATAAAAAATAATGGAAAGAAATATAATAAAATTGGGAAAATATTATAAAGTAGAAAATAAAGGAAATTAAGTGTGATTAGAAAGTCTTCTCTAAAGGATCTCTAAGACCTAAAGGAAAAGTGGAGAACAATATAAAAAATAATCTAAACAAAGGCAATTAAAAATAAAGATCATGAGTAAAAATGAGATTGACAGACCCAAGGATTTGAGGTGAAAGAGAGGTGCAGGTGGAATTGGAGAGTCAGGAAGGGCATGACCCTCAGAGGATCTTGTAGGCTTTAGGAATAAGTTTAGATTTTTCTTCCCTGCATGTAGTGACAGTCGGTCATTAAAGGATTTTAATCGAGAGATGAATTTCTTACAATTTGAATTTTTAGAAAATTACAAAGGTTTCCACATGGAAAGGGGCTGAGTGGGGTGAGGGCAGAGGTGGGAAGATGTGATGGAAGCTGTGGCTCTATTCCAGATGAGCAATCACAGCAGCCAGGCTCAGGTGGCAGCAAGGGATGGACAGACAAGTGATTCAATGTGAAGACCTATGTTAGAGGTGCACTTGATAAATTTGCTGAAGCAGTAGAAGCCAGGATTGTGAGGAAAAAGGAGGAATCAACCGTAATACCTAAATTTCTAATTTGAGCCACTAGAAGCACAGTTGTTTTTCCTGATATGAGGGAGGCTGAGAGAAAGTGCAGGAGGAAAACAACAGGCAGCATCAAAAGTTTAATTTTGAACAAGTCATTGTTGCATCATCCATCAGCTACCTTCATTGCAACCTCAAGTGGAAAGCTGATGAGTGAGCCTGAAGCTCAATCATAGGGAAGATTCAAACCAAAACCTGACTCCAAAGTCCATGCTCTTTCCACTTCATGATGACACCAGTCAAATAAGATTTCACCTTAAGGACACTTAGTGTTCATTACTTCTAACATTAATTTGACAACTAAATGTATAATTGCTTATACTTCATCTTTTGGAAGCCTGTCATATTGTTATGCATATTCTTATATAATGCTTTGCAGGGGTGTCCAGCCTGTGGCCCATAGACTGCAGATGACCCAGGATGACTATGAGTACAGCCCAACACAAAATAGTACGTTTACTTAAAACTTTTTTTGTTCTTCAGTTTTTGTTAGTGTTTGTGTATTTATTGTGTAGCCCACACAACTCTTCTTCCAGTATGTCCCAGAGATGCCAAAATGTTGGATGCCCCTTATAGGCTCATGTATTAAATATTTGCTTCTGTTTTAGTTCCCCTAACGGAAGTAAGAAATGAAGTCTTAAACTTTGCCTGCCCTTGAGTACTTAGCACAGTATATTTCACATCTAAATAGTTGATAAATGGCCAGTTTGATAATTATCAAAAGAGTGGAAAATTACATTTAATATTGTTATATCCCATAATGCCTTGCCTGTTAATATTTTTTTAATATCTCTTTCAAAAAGAAAAAAAATAATTGGGAAATCATTCATTTTCACTTTTACAAAGTGGTAGCTATGGGCTGAGATTCAAAAGAGGCTGTAGAATAATAAGTGAGGGCAATATACAGGTTGTGTCTTCATAAGAGTTTCAACTACTTTTATTTTCATTGAATAATAAGAGTTTAACAGACTCTTTTGGTATCTTCTAAAAAGTCACTGAATTCTAATAGCATTGGATTGAAAACTAGTTAAAAGAAGAAATTCTGAGATAAATCACTGGTTACCAGCTCAGAAATTAGTTGATGACCTCGGAATCATGAGTGGGTGGCACAGGTATTCTGTAAGTTTATTAACAACCTGAAAAATGGGGTAAATAGCAAGTGGGCAAATTTATCAAAACCACATAATTATTCAGATACTACACATACATGTAGTCAAGAAAAAGGGGTGGGAAGAACTTCAGAAAGACCAAAGGCAGTTAAGTAATCAAGCTCCACAATGGTGAATGGAATTGAGTGTAGCAAGTTCAAGGCAAGACCCAGCGGAAGAAGCAATTCAAACTACTCATGCACAGTACACTAATGGCTTCTGAATTACCCACAGCCTCTCAAGAAAGAAATTGAGACATTACCATCAACAGCTCAAAGAATATGTTGACTTGACAAACAGGAAAAGATTTTTTAAAAATAGGATATTGGGTTATACTAAGAAGGAAATCAAGGATAGTGTAAAAAAAATAATACATCTTTGTTATACATTAAAACATCTTAATAATTACCAGGAAATATGGAATTAGAAAGTCACCTAGAATATTTCCTTTCATGAGGAAGACTTTATATTTTTTAAAAACAATAATGGGAAACACCAGATAAATCTAAAAAGTGCAGTGAAACCATCCAAAAAAAACTGTTAGAATTCCATAGAGAAAGCATGAGAGATTTCATGTCTTCAACAGGGGAGACAAAGCAGAGAAAAGACTGTGGCACAGTGTGTAAATTGTTACAATGGGTCTTAGAGAACAGGCTGGAGGCTGAGCTGAAGATCAGGACACCACAGTGCTTTAAGTGACACCCCTGTCCCAGCTCTTGGAAACTCTTGTAATCTCTTTGTTATATATTCTACAGAGAAAGGGCAGTTTTAGTTACTGAGTATTTCTGACCATTAAGATCCTACTGGAATGCTAGACAGGAAATATCTTTGCATCTAGAAATGATGGGAAAAATCTGTGAGCACATTTTCAACAAAAGAGGAGTTAGTGTCAGAAGGTTATTTTTATCAGTTGGGCCACCACAGCCACTATCCAAACCCAGAGAGGTGTAGAAAATTTCTTACTATTTACTTTAATATAGTGTTTATTCAGGATATATTGTTACCCACCAGTATGAATTCCTTTAATGGAAGAAACGCAGTGTATCAGAGTCCTTGAAAGAAACAGACTCCATTCCCAAACTTGGTAATTGAGCAGAGTTTAAAAGGCAGGCTATTTAAAATTGGGGTTAAGGAAACCAAGAAGAATAGGGCAGTATCATGGGCCTAGTAACAGTGGTTTCTCTTACACTCTGTAGCCCAGCGGTGCTGGAGGAAGGAGCAGAACCTAGAAAGAGTAGCTATATGAAAAGTACCTCTTGAGAGAAGCCTGCCCTTCAGGAATGGAACACAGCTACACAGAGCAACATGACAGAGAGTGGTCTGGGACAAAGAGCACCCCAACCTTTCTCTCCCATCCAGAACATCTCACTAGCTTATAGCTCAAAAGAGCCTGTTAATAATCTTCATAATGATCAGGCTTCCATGATATAGAACAAAGAGAAGGAAAGCAGAGTGTGAATCTGGAGGGTAGCAAAGATGGCCAGTATGTGTCTTTGTCAATCTTTTCATCTTCAAGGTTTAAGAATACCAGGCACATAATAAATATTCAATGACACTTGACTGAATGAATGAATTTATGAATGAATGACAAATTCAAAAAATTTCTAATAGCACAAAACACCTAGATAGCTGGAAATATGTGGACACTATGTTTTTCATGGTATCAACATAGTCCTAACAATAGGAAGAAATAATGCTGAAAATCTCGTTATTTTTTTCAAGGTTTGGGTGTAATATACGCAGTTGAAATATCCAGTCAGCAATGATCAAGAATCTAGACACACAAATAGAACAGAAAACAAATCAAAAAGTTTCTGGCTAAAGATTAAAGTCATTTGACCTAGTTCTTTAAAATGGATATTCAATATCAACAGAGCAGGCTCCTTAGTCCATTTCTTCATGTGACTTAAAGGTTCGATAATTTGGAATAAATTATTGGTTTGTGATGATTACTGTGTGGAGGAAAACCTTGTGGCTCTCAAGTGTTGACTGGTGGACTTGATGGTATATTTTAAATGAAGTGTATCTAGGTTGCTTCCAATTTTAGTGGAGAATTTTTGAATAGCTTTAATTCACCAAGTTTGAGAATAGAAATTTACTTGTAAAAAGTTCCAAAGCTTGAAACAACTGTAGTCATCACCAGGGCTTGTCTCTATGCAGAAAATAAGGCCCCCTTTTAAAGCTCTATTTCTGTCTTCTTCAATCCTAGTGCCTTTGAATCCTTCTTTGTCACTCAGCATTGCAGATTTATATTTCATAACAATATCGCCTCTGAGTTTACACCCCTTCATACCTTTGTTAGAGTGGAAATGTCTTACCTGAAACACTTGAAGAGAAATTCCCTCAGGCACATGGTGCACTTTCAGTGATCAGCAAATAAATGCTAATATAACAATAGGGATTTTGAAACTGATATTTTTATAACAAATAAATAAACAACTTCTGCTGGTTGAGCATTGGAGAAAGAGCTATTTCATCACCAGTTAAACACCTTCTTTTTTGGCTCAGTGGTCATTGCTTTTGATGATTTCAAAAGCAAATGTCCTCTGTCTCTGATTTCCCTCAGAGTTTGTTTCTGTTTCCTATATACCACAGAGCTTCATGCCTCTCCCACACCCACTTTGTGTCTCATCTGTGCACTGTCCTTATCCTCATTAGAAGAGGGTAAAGTCCTCTAAGGACAAAGTTGGAGCTAACTCATTTTTGTAGCCCCTGCAGCACCAACAGTGGCACTCTCTTAGCATTGGTAAATTTCACACTTGCACCGTGAACATGCTTATTCATTCTCTCTCTCCATTCTCATTCTCTCTCCCTCTCTCTCTCTCTCTCTCTCTCTCTCTATCTCTCTCTCTACCCACTCACTACCCACTCCTGTCTTGTCTAGAAAGATTAGTAGATGTTACAACTGCAACCTTAGTCAATTCAGGAAAAAAAAAAAAAAACAGTAGAAAGTATTAATACCAGCTTCTTATAGAGCTTAAATCATTTGTCTGTTCCAAATCAGCTGCTAACTATAAATATGCCCAGGGAACATCATGCACACAAGCTCTGGCTCAGAGTCACAAAGGAATGCAGTCCATGAAGAATGAGGAGCTTGTGTGAGGAGTTCTCATGGAATAAGTTGAATTTCCTGAAGACACAAGCACAGTGAATGAGATTTTACAAAGAAGAAAACAAGTGGCGGAATGTCTTCTCATTTTATTAAAGCAAAAATAACAAGGATGACAACAGCAGCAAGCATTTATTGATCATTTACTATTTGCCAAATCCTATTCTAAGTGCATACCTTACTAGCTCATTTAATTCCTCACTATGGCCTCTGACTGTTTTGTTGTTGTTGTTGTTGTTGTTGTTGTTATTACTGGCTGTAAATCCAGCACCTATCAGAGCACTCAAATCATTTTGAAAAAATAAACTAAATTCATGGTGTTCTATAAGTTTATCTTTGCTATACAAATAGCTATATAAATGCATCCATTACTCAAATATTTTGAAATAATGGATCAACTAGAGATTGGGCATGTCCATTAAACAGATGAGGTTTCTGATCAGTTCTGCCACAAATTACACGCAATTTTGGCCAGGCCACTTTTACTTCTTGGATTTTAAGTTTCCCTCCTGTAAAATTAGGAAATTATTTCTAAGTTATGTTCTAAGTAAATGAAATGATTAGGAACTGATCAGTGTTAAACTTTTCAAGACAGGTTTTGAATTAACTTAGAGGGCCTATAGAGACATGATTTTTCTTTGCAAAATCCTTAATTTCACATGTGTTAAAGTTTAATTATGGTCAACACAAGTGTTAGTAATGCTGTCTTCACTACATTTTCCAGATCTGAATGAAGAATCCAGAGCTCTGGGCTATCACCTTTGTGGACATCAACAGTACTAACCTCAACATACTACTTCTTTTCCAGAAAAATCCTGGTTTTAACAACCTTAAAGCAGCCCTATAATCTACTCCTATGGGCTAATAGTTGACCACATGCCTTGGAGAAAAAGCAAGCCAAGTTTCAGAATTTTTGCACCAGAATGCCTGCCTAAACTCCAAACCATGTGTTTCCTTTTTTTTTTTTTTTTTAACTCAAAGCATGAGATAGTAACATTTCAAATCCTCATCAGACAATTTGATCACCAATCGAGTGTGAGCTATCACTGGTCCAGAGCTGTTCTGAGACATCTGATACATAAGAAAGACTGCCAGATGGGTCATGAACAACTATTTCTTCCAAATCTCTAAACTCTATCCCTGTGTTAGCTGAGAGTAACAGAAAGATCTATGTCAAAGCCACGTAACTGTATCTTCCTTCACTTCCACTTCTGAATTCAGATTTAATATTGATTCTTCAATATGTAATTAAGAGAAATAAGTTCCATTAGAACATTTCTTTTCCTTAATTAAGTTATAGCAGAAATGTGTACCCCACTTTTACACATACCTTAAAGATACACTTGTAGATAGGTTCCAGAACTGGAAAAAATTTAGGGAGCATCTAATCTTACTTCAAGCAGGTAAAAGAAAGTGGAATTAACAGTCTCTGGTTGTGGAATACCTGTTCTGAAAGATGTTAACAATCGGCAATTGTGGCAAAAATTATCTGTTCCTAAGATACAGTTCCTTTCCCTCCTGGGCACCAGCTAGGTTATATGTCCAGGCCTCCCCTGTGATGAGTGGCCATGTGACTGAGTTCTGGCCCATAGAGTGTGGACAGAGTACTGTGTCTCTTCTGGGTCCTAAGTGATCCCCACTTCTCCTTCCCAGGGCTGTGTGTGGATGCCAATGATTCTACAAGCAACTCTATGACAGTAACATACTGTTATTGCAGAAAATAATTCTATCATTTAATAAGTTTAGGCAATGTTAGACCAAGCAAAATTAAAGAGTATTCTTCCTTTGGGTCATTTTATAATTCAAGAAGGCTTTTTAAAAAGGCTTGTCATGAGTTTTTAAGGCTCTAAATCATTCAGAATTCCCTAAACTTACTTAGTTTAAGAACCATTTTCTCTGAAAAACACCTACCATCTTTCAGAAAAACAGACTTCCCACACAGTATGGGCAGCAATGGTTCAGTGTTGAGAGGACAAAATAAGAACAGAAACATTCAAAAGTGAGAGTGGAATTAACAGCAGCATGGGCTGAGGTAAAGGGACATTCACTTCTGATGCCTTTTAATTAAACCATGGGCTATAGCCTGAATGCTTCAAAGGCAATGACAAACACAAATAAAAATAGGTACATAGAGAGCAGATTACTAGCAGGGCCACCTTTTAAAGAAGTTCTCCTTAATGACTTCAAGGCTGAAATCTGAATTTCAGGATTTCTCACCTCATTTTGCTACAAAACAGTAACAATTCTCTTCATTCTGAGTGCCATATGACATGAATCTTGACATTGTAATAATTGCTGAGCACACCTGTCACTTCCTGAGTTCTACATATTGATAGAAGATACAGAGGTGATATGTTGTGGTGCAGGATTCAGGACAAAATGATGAACCAGGAGGCAAGACAGCTGGACTCTACCCCTGGCACAACATGGAAAACCATCATCTCACTTAACTATTCCATTGCCTCATCCTTAAAATGAGTTCTGAAACCCATTTTAGGGCTTGCTAATATGAAGCATCACACTATCAAGTATATATGTTCAGGACTGGAAGCTTATGTTCCCAGACAAGATGCTAATTCTAGTATGCCATGTTCCTAAGGCAGAGTTTGAAAGGATGGCCTCCATTTCACAACCACATGGTAGGCTGTACAGTATGAAATAGAGTAATGCCAAAGCCTTAGCAGCTACAATACTAACAAACCCTTAATGGGAAAAAGTTAGTCTAGGAGATCCTTTTGTACAATTCATCCTTTGTGTGAACTCGTTACATAGCTAGATCATCTACATTTATTTGGAAGGGATTACATGATGCTTCACAAATAAATTCTCTTGTATCCAAAATTCAAGTCTTTTCTATCTCCTCTTCCTTACTTCCATAGATTGATGTCTTTTGTTTGTTTGTTTGTTTGTTTTTTGCCAATTGCCGCACTGGCTTCCTCAACCTGCTACTCCCTTCACCTCCTCGCTATAAACAGTCAGGCAGGCAATGTAATGATTGTGATGCTGACAACAGTATTCCAGGATCCTCAGGATGTGCTAGACATTTATCCCAATGCCCTTCGTAGGTGCAGCATCAGCTGGCTGGATCCTTACAATAACCCTACTCGGTGCGTATTCCCATCTTACAGATAAGGAAACAGACACTGAGTGGTTAAGGGACTGTTCCCCAGTGTTCCGGACACATTTTCTGACATCAACATATCTTGAAATTTGGTTCTACCCTTTCTAGGCATTTGACCTCGGCAAGGTATTTGACGGTCCTGAGTCTCAGAACATGCCTGCAGAGAGATGAAGGAGGGGAGAGAGTGTTCTAATCTGAGAAAGGACTGGCTTTGCTTTCAAAATTGGTTTGCACAACACCCAGGAAACTGACATCTGGGCATCCAAGTTCAGGATCCAGGATTCCCCCTGGTGGCCTGTGTGCCCTTGAGACCTCAGGACTTGGGGTGCCTGAGGACAGTTTCTCAAATTTCTTAGGTAGGTCTCCAGAGTGACTTAGAGCAAAGCACTAAAAAAGAAGTTTCTTCTCAGCACACAGCCACCTGGGTGCTTTGCTTCTATTCAACACCAATTTTATTAAGATATCAGGGCCCAGAGCAGGTAGGTAGCTGCAGGGGAAACCATGAGCGGGCAAAAGGGTGGGTGGAAGCAAGCTCTTAATAAAAGATATTTCTTTTCCTTTTTTTAATCTAAGTCGGGCAGGAACACTTTTAAAAGGTGATTGAGAGTTGGTGATTTTTTTTTTTTTTAAGAAAAAGCACTTTCTCCTAAAGAGAAAGATGCCCATTTTCCCCAATTCACTTAGTGCACAGAATGTTTTCCTCTAGGTATTCATCCAATTAACTGGTCAGAGAGCTGGAATCTGATACAGGGAATAAACAATTCCTCAAAGAGAAGCCACTCAGCTCTTTTCTTTGAGGAACTCTTCCCCCCAGAATAAACCCCCCTCACTCCTTCTTTCCTTTTCCCCCCTGTTCCCTATAATCCCAGATCTGGCCTGGATGTCACAGCTTCAGAACTGAGAACTGTCATCTGCAGTCTGCCACTCTCCCCACCCCGCCAGGAATGACACTTTAGTTCTGTGTTAATTGCCCTACTGCAGCTCGGCTATCAGCCAGGGCCTGTCTCAGATTTACTGATTGCAGACGTGAGTGGAGTGAGTGAGCAAGCACACAGGGGTCGGGGCTCACAGGGACCAAGTTCAAGGGCACCGAATGGTACAGACACATAAACAAGGAAAGGGTATGTAAGCAATAAAGATGTAAAGGTTAAGACCAGGACTAGCAGTGCAGTAAACAGCTGTGATAACCCAGTTTGTTTATAGATAAAGAATTTACAGTAAAATCTTCAACTTGCAGGCTACATTTGTTAACACTGTAAGAGACATATAATTTCTTTACATTTTTGCTTGCTCCATCTTCTGTGCACTCTGCAAACATCTGTGGCCATCTCAGGGATTTTTCCCCCCTTTTCTTTCCAATATTAGAAATGTACAATCATCACAACAGCTAGAAATAGACGCTAAACCCAAAATCTCAGTGTTTGGTAGCAGCAGCTACAAATTCCAAAAGACAGCTCCTTCTAGCTGTTACTGCTCTGGCGTCCCATTAAAAACCTCTATTTTTCAAGCTGCAAAATGTTCTTTTGCACTTCATTTTTCCTAATTTTATTTTAATATACGTAAGTAGAATATGTAAAAAATGTATTATAATGCTCATAAATTTAGTTCTATGTATGTTGTGCTAACTTTCTTTTAAAAATAGGCTTTAGTATATAACCAAGCATTTGGAAAAATCACCACAGTGCTTCTTCACTGCCCTAGGAGGTCCCCCATCAGAAGTACAATATATCGTACTGTAACTATTGATCCAAATGGCTACATTTCTAAAGGAGAAAATGATTGTGTAGTGAGAGCAGTGCAGAGGTGCAGTAAAATGCCCTCCAGTATATAAAGACATAAAGATTAAAGTCACCCTGTAGATTCCCTTTAACTCCTCCAAATCTACTGTGTAATGTCTTCTTTTAGGATTCACCAGAAACAGTACAAATTAACATGACAGGGATGGCATTCATAAATAAAGCTGCTTCACAGAATTGTCCAGACCAGACCACATTCATTTTGCTTTAAATACACAGAAAGATTGTTCATTCAAACCCCAGATGTCAAAAGAAGAACCTCTGAATACCTTGAAAGCAAAACAACAACCCCCAAATTTGTCAGAAAGAACACACATTCTGGATAAGCAACTGAGATGTCAGTATAGAGGATGGCCTACAGTTTTGGGGGCTATGGTTAGTCTTCAATTTCTATAAAGTCAGAATGTTTTACGAAGGACAGGTAGAACCTGATGAATGAGATTTTAAATTGTGCTTTGCTCAAGGACGCTTCTGTTTAACCATTTCTTGTCACTGCCTCCTGCTATAATATGTTGCCACTTAATGAGTTTTTAAAGAAACCATATTTATATAATACCCTGTAGAGTTTGTTTTGTCAGAGCTATGACCAAATGAACCTTCAAGTTACTTTGTGATAGAAAAGGGTCCTTCTGACTCTGATTTTGTTTTATGCTAGAAAGAGCACAAAGCAAGGCCAAGTTTTCAAATAGCCTCAGGACACAGATGACTGAGCCAATACTTGCACTAAACATACTGAAGTATTTTGGGTGGAATTATTTATTATCACTTTAATTAATAAACCAGCTTGTTTCCACCCACGTTGCCTTGTGCGCTGAAATGCCAGTTTGTGTCAAAAGGCATCCATACCTTGATTGAACATACAAAGATCCGATTGAAGAATTTCAATGACTCTGCAGTTCTGCTGACAGTAGCTGTCTTGGCCTTAAAAGTAGCAGGTAGAATTGCCATTTCTATTTCAAAAGAGTCAAGGGCCTTGTGAAGGTCTGTGATCTGCAGAGGAAAATGTTGCACCAAGCTGTAAGTACACTTGTGTTCTCTCACCCTCATCATTCACCTCTGAACAGATGCTTAGGGTAGAGCAGGCTGGGATGGGGTGGCTGGCAGAACTCGATTCATTCTGCAGGTATGTGGCAGAAGAAAGCATTGCTTAGGGAGCTTCCAAGGCCACAGCAGGATCATCAGTGCCTAGAGCTGGCCCTGAAACTCTTTTGGCACTTGAAGAAATGAAGAATTCCAGGAGGACAAAAAGAGAGTGGAGATGAGAGCTAGAGACATGAAGGGAGCAAAGAAAAGAAAGAGAGAAAAAAATAGGAAAGAAGGAGGGAGAGGCAAGCAGGCAGCATTTCTTTTCTTCTCCCTAAGGTTTTGCACATGAACAAATACCACTCTGCTTTGCAATGGAATGCACTACCCCGTTTTATGATTATTTAGGAATTCATTATGTTCTCTGATCAATAAAAGCAAACAATTAAAGTCATGTAGCCAAATTATCCATTTTAGTTTTGGATGAACCCTTCTCTGAAAAGCTCTTTGGGGCACTAAAGAATGTGCATGCAGAAGTGCACTGGTATTCTCCCTCCTTTCTTTTTTTGCATAAGTCAGAGCCATTTGTGAAGACTTGGTGCCTGGGATGTAATCATATAGCTGAGAACTCTACAGCTCAGGGTTGGAAATAATGATTTTCTGATCCAGTGAGTAGTATATTACTACGGAAGTATGTATTCCATTAAGAGTTAATAAATGACGAAGATCTGGACTAATCCCCTGCCAGGGTTCATTTTCATTACAGGTTCCTGCTATTTTTCCAGTGCCTTTTGCTCTGCCCTTCTTGCTACATATGGAAAACCTATATCAAGATGGTTGTCATGGCAATGAAAAGATTTGCATGTGTCTTATCTATCTATTTAAATACCTTCTTATGGTTTATAACTATTATAATACATCCTTCCAGCTCTACTCATCACTAATTTAGAGCCAGCCTGGTGTGACTAAGGTCACTGATACCACCTAGAGCATGTTGTCTAGACAACTCTGAAGCCACTGATCACGGAGGTAATCCCTCTCTGCAAATTTAAAAAAAAAAAAAAAAGGATAGTAGTGATATGTGCTATGGCCAGCCTTAAAATCTGACTGAATGGCCATGATCTTGTCCACTCTGAGGGCATCTCTTTCAAGATAGGAACAATACAAGGGAACTTTATTTTCTTTCTCATGCTCACTCCTTTCTTCTTTGTCTCCTTCCTTTCGAAACTCTCGTAATTTCAAATTTGAATCATTTCAAGGTGTTCCTTATAAGCACACTCAATATAAAATTTTTTAGATAGCTGGTCTATAAATAAAAATATTGCTAGTACAGTGAGATTCTAATTTATCTGACCACAATTCTTGAGGCTCTTTGCTTCAGTCTTCCCATACTGTGGGTCTTACTACTTCTCCCTTAGCACAACTTTTGTCATTTGGAGAACTAATACAATATTTATTATAAAAAGCACAGCTCACTCACAGTCGTGGTAAACTACCATAAAATAATAACCTTCCAAAAGGACAGTAAATAAACAAGAAGGAGACCTGTGCCACCCTATGAGCAGTACAGTGCACCAGAAGTGAGGCTGACTTATTCACATGTGATCTTGTCACTCTAAGGATGTAGCTGTTTTAGGCCTCTTTTGATAAAATTTACTTTTAAAGGTCCCCTAAGAATTCTTCAGTAATATTCTTCTAGTAAATTGTGGTTCAGAGCTTTCAGAGATTAAAAAAAATCAACAACAACTTATCAAGAAAGTCTAGTAGTTTAATAATGCAATGATTTCCTATTTGCTTTTGAATTCTGTGCCATACTCACAGCAAAGAATTCTTAAAGATAATTTATATCATTATCTGTAGGCTTAGGTAACGCTAACCTGCTCTTGAAGTAGCACATTAAGGACCATTTTACCCTGACAATAAAGTGAGACTGTGTTTACATATTGGACTACAATCACTGTTGGACTAATCCGTAAAGGGGAGATGTTCCTATTACATTTCAAATAGCTCATCTACTTCAAACTATTGTGAACTTTCTAAAGATGTGTTTTCATTTATAATAGCAGGTCTTGCCATGTGGTAATCTGGAATTGAAGTTTCAGTGACAGATTCATTCAACTAGCATTTTGCATGAGGCATTACTGCAAACATTACTTTTTCATAAAAAAAATATATAAAAGTGACAAAATCTTCCAAAGATAATTTCTGCAATTTAGTAAACTAAGGATTTCCAGTCAGGCATCAGTTTCAGGAGTTTTTCATAATGGATTTTACAGCAGATGACCTGACAGGCAATCTCGTGATCTGAGCGATCCGAGCCCGCACCTCGCAGCGTACACATAAACTGCCATCAGCAGCGCTGGCAGTCGCGCCCCCTTTCGTGTGATATGCCTGCAAGTTAAGCACTGTGAACGTCCAGAGGTCCACACTGACCTCTTCACCTCTCGTCTGGGAAACATTCCTACTTTGAGCTATTCAATCTTGACAACAAACAGAGCAGGGCCACGGAGCTTGTTTTCAAAGGCCAGCAGGAACAGCGATGAATGGAGCGTATCTGGTGTGACAATCAATGGCTGGCAAGGACTGTGAATCAAATTGCAAACCCTGTGCCCTAGCAGAGAAGAATGGAAGAGAAGACAGAGGAAGAAGAAAGGGAGGTAGAGGAAGACAGTAGTGGCAGATGAGTAACCCTCCCCTTTGATGTCCTTTTTAACCCCATTTTATTTGCTTTGCCTCCTCTCCTCCAGCTTTATTGCCTCACCCATGTCTACCCCACCCCATCACAAATATATTACGTCAGATACAAGTATATGATATACTTACCACCCTGCTCAAACTGACAGTTTATTAAAGAAATACTAATTTCTGCAGAAGTCTCAGAGGATGGCCATCATTACATGATATCACAGCAATAAATTTGGAAACCCATTTCCAAAGGCAATCATTTCACTGTGCGTGGTCCCTTATACTTCAGCATATAATCCAGTGTATTACAATCTTGAGGTTTTATTCTTACAACTAACATGACCCAGCAGCATCTGGCCTAGTAAAGGCTGGATACTGTCATTTTTCTCTCCACTAAAACTGTTTATATTTGAATTGATACTTCTATTTCTGTGTCTTTGGTAGATTCAGGTCATTTCTGCCCATGCAAAATGAAATAAAGAATTGATCACTTTTCTCTAAAAGTACATAGTATCTGTAGTCTCTCTCTCTCTTTTTTTTCCCCAAAGTGTCCACTTCATTGTGAAATCTTCAGCCAGGGGGTAATAATTTTATCAAATACAGCCAGCCCATATGCTATTCCTCAGCTTCACAAGAATGGCCTAGAATGTCAGTATGAAAATGTTCTAGTGAAGGATCCAAGAGAACAAGATTGTTGCTCTGGCCTTGGTGCTTACTAACATTGCTCTAATCTCTAACTTTTTATCAAATAGAAATTGCCTCTTTGCAGCTGGCAAGTCACTTAAACTCTCTTGACCTCAGTTTCCTCATTTGTATATGGAAGTACTTTGAAAATGGTAAAGTGTCATATTAAAAGCATGCTAATATTATCAGAGCAGTTAATCACCATCACCACCCTCTTCAACCCCTCAGGTATAAGGTTAACATTTACATGGCTGCAAAATACAAGTGAATAAAAAGAAAAATAGGATTGATATTATGACTTTATTTAGTCACAACATTTAAATGAGGAGATATTATCATTAATGGTAATTACCTAAGAATAGAAAAATCAATATAATATCCCAGCGCAAAAGATAAATAAGAATAGAAAATATTAAGGAAAAAATAAGAATAAATTGTTTTTTTAGATATCATTCAGAATTGAAGGAGGGAACCATGAAATCAAGTTTATTTTTCATAAATTTTTTAGAAAATAGTAATGCACCTTATTTTGATTTATAATGTAAGTCTCCTTCAGGGGGAAAAGTCAGACCACAGGTGGTTTGTTCCACTGAATTACTTTATAGTAACTTGGAAGTTTTAAGTCATTTTGACACTTTCCTATCTGAATTAGACTCCAAGACAAAAATTAGTTTTACAACTGCCTACTTATCCATTTGATAAACATTTTTTGATAATTATTCTCAAAGTACTGTTGTTTGAATTTGCATTAAGCTCTTTCAAAAGCCCCCTGAAAAAGGAATAGAAAACAAATAAACAAAAATGTTGGCTATCCATTATAACTTTATCAACATACATGTGCCTTTAAATTCAACCAACAACATTTTGTTGGAAATGAAATCATCAAAAACTGTTCACTCCATAAAAAGTATTTTGAAGAACTGATACAACTAACTAACTATATTAAAATAAAACTTGAACTGTATTCTAATCCCATTAACAGGATATCTCAGACGGAAGTATTACATTAATTAAATTGCCTGGATGATTGGCCTAATTTGGTATTTCATAAATTGTCAGAGAAGGAATAAAGATCCTTAACATCCCTATGAATCCTAATTTTGTGGCGAGGTCAATGTTTTCAGCACCAGTATTTTCCTATACAATAGTTTACGACTTTGCTCAGAATATATGAAACTGCGAATGGGCAAGTCATAACATTGCACAGTGCCCAATGTGGGTAGAGGTATAGAACAAAATAAACTCATCTACTAAAAGGAGACTAAATGAACTAGATATATTTGCAAAAGCCAGGCATTGCTATCCAGTGAAGTTAAACATGTTCAATCCTTCAATCTTTCAATTGACCTCTTAAATGGAGAAACCCTTGGGCACCAAAAGGTATGTTTCAGAATGTATATAGTAGATTTGTTCATAATTGTCAAAAATAGTAGATAAATCAGTATCTACCGACCACAAAGTGAATAAAATTATTGTTGGCTCTTTATATAAGAAATACTAAATAATAGTGAAAATTAAATATAGCTACAAGCATCAGCATGTGTGAATCTTTAGAAACTAACATTAGATGAAAGACTCCATATGTATAAAGTTCAAAAATAAATAAAATATTATTTAGGGATATAAAAAAATGTGGCAAAGCTATAAAAAAAGTGAGAAAAGATTTATGTAAAATTTAAGTAGCAGTTTTGTCTTGGTGGGGAAGGGAGTTGTTGGTAAAAATGTGATTGATACAAATGGAATATATGAAAAATTCCCAAAGGATCATGCAGCATAAGAAGAGAAGGACAGGTTTTTTCCCTCCCTGGCTGCTTGAGGATTGCCTGCCATCATGAATGACACAGTAACTTTCTGAGCCAGGAAATTCATGACCAACTGAAGACTTCAGCAAAAATAAATGGTCTTTGACAACCTTCACCATGGGAAGGCAACAGTACATAAGACAAAAATTTGGGAAAAACTAGCCAAAATGTACAAGATCACACCAGATGTCATCTTTGTAATTGGATTCAGAACCCATTTTGGTGGTGGCAAGGCAACTGGCTTTGGCATGGATTGTGGTTCCTTAGATTATGCAAAGAAAAATGAACCTAAACACAGACTTGCAAGACGTGGCCTGTATGAGAAGATGTCAAGAAAACAGGGAAATGAATGCAAGAACAGAATGAAGAATGTCAGGGGTTCTGCAAAGGTTAATGTTGGTACAGGCAAAAAGTAAGCTGGAGATTGGACAACAGAAGGAGTAAAGATTCTTCCATGACTTTATCTGTGGTGAGTGTGCATGAGAGAATTAATAAATTAAGAACTTTATTATTTTTTTAAAGAGAGAAGAACAAAGCCATGGTTCCATGGAATAAAAACATAAACTTGGGAAGAGTGGAGTAGGAGGGAGTTGTTGGAGGCAGGCATAAGGAGATTGTGATAGTCTGTTAGTGTTTTGTACTTGCTACCACGCCCCTGTAAACAACTTTGGCTCCTACTTCCTACTATTTTTTAGCCTGGTTAAAAAAATACTCTTTAATTCTAAGAACTAAGAACTAAGAACACATAACTTTGCTCTAATTGTGTGGACTCTTAGGCAATATGAATTCACCAGAAAGAAATAAAAACAAAACCAAGATCTGGCAAGCTTTCACCACCTTACATCGCAAAGAAAGCAAGAGCTTGAGGTCGCACATTTCAGGTCTCGAGCTGAAGTCACATGTCTAAGAGGTCAGGATGGTGTAGGGGGTGAGAGAAGGGGCGTTCACTTGAAAAAGACTGTGGATCCCGCCCTAAGCAGCACTATCTCAGCCTTATCCAATCAGAATGGCAATTCTGTGAGCAGGTACCAGTGTATGGACAGTCACTCACTGCATGGAACGGAACCCAGCAGAAAGAAAGCTTCAGCTTTGGGAAGGACTTAACTGGGTAGAGGAGGGCCCTTTATTTGGAACAATCAGGCAATAATAGGTTAAGATTCTCATGTACTAATAACCCACAGATTTTCTGAAATTATAACCTTAAGGTTAATTATTCTCTAATAATTTAAACATAACACAAATCCAGTCTACAGCTATGAAAGAACATTGTATTATCCTATTATAAGCTCAGAACCAAATACATCACCTAATTCAGAGGACAGTCTATTGACTCAAAAGGAAATCCTGCTTCAAGGTAAGATTTAGTGGAGTAGCCTCAATTTCTCAGAGAGGGTTTTATTAGGAATCATCAGTATAGCTCAACCTGACATAGTAACTCAAAAGATGCAGGTGTGTGAACTTAACTGTGGAAGGCGGAATTCTGAAATAACCCTCAATGACCCACACCCTTGTATCATCCCCTCCTTGGACAGACATGCCACTTGCTTGTAACCAATGAAATATGGCAAAAGTGATAGGATGTCACACTCTCACAGTTAAATTACCTTACATGGCAAAAAATGGAAAGATTTTACTGATTTAATTAAAGCACTTAGTAAGTTGATTTTAAGTAACTCGACAGGAAGATTATCCTGGGTGGGCCTGACCATATGATGTGTGCTGCTTAAAACAATGCCTAAAGATTAGAGAGACTCTCTCTGTCCTGCTGGACTTGAAGAAACAAGCCACCATGGATCTCACAGCTATGAGGAAACGAATTCTGTCAACAGCCTGAGGAGCACGGAAGCAGATCTCCTCTGTTGAGCTTCTGATGGGAATGTAACTCAGCCAACACCTTGATTACAGCTCTTTGAGATGCTGAGAAGAGGATCTAGCTGTTCTCTGCCCTGATTCCTGACCCACAGAGAGCATGAGATGATAAACATTTCTTCTTTTTAGTCACTAAATTTGTGTTAATTTGTTATGCAGCAATAAAAAATTAATGTAACAGCCAAATCACTCCTGGCCCTATCTTTGGCTCCTTATCAGTCAAGGTGTTAGTTAAAAGCAACAGAAGTCACCTCTAGTTAATTTATGAAAGGTTGTATTGTGGCTCACATAATCTCTAAATGATCTGGGGAAACCAGACTTGGAGCTTGTGCAGGTAGGAACAGTTTTCCAAATCACATAGAGGGAATGGTCCCATGGAGATAGCATTGCTGCAGCCACTGGGCTGCACCGACCCCAGTCCACAACATCAACATTACTCAAGCTGGACATGGACATCTACTGCTAAGGCTACTGCTACTTCTGGAAACTTCATGTAGCCACTGACCATTGCCAACCACTTGAAAATGTTATCTGCAAGATTCCAGTTTTCCTATAAGGGTGTTCCTGGCTTCAAAATCAAGGTCAAGAGCCAGCATGTCTGAGCTACAATGACCAGGTCATATATCTAAGGGAGAAGCCCTCTACTCTGCTACAAGGGCACTTAAGAAAGCAATTTTGAACTTGCATATGAGGAGGTAGGCTTTGTTAAATAAGGTAGGTATTCCCAAACAAAGGAAATGGTTTCAGATGTTAGGAGGCCAAAAAGAATAAGGTGTTTACTAATTAAGTTAGTTCTTATGCCTCCCTGGCTCCCAAAGTTCTCACATCATCCTCCAATAATGTGAGTCAGCAGCTCACATTGAGTAGTTTCACAGGCTAGCTTTGGAAAATGGCCCTCTCCAAGTATGCCCCAAAATTATAAAATTCTGAGGATATTCAGATGAATAAAGAGATTATAACTCAGGACAGGGCAAATGAAGATCTGTCTTATAAGTAAAATTATTGTGTTGTTTAGTTTTCCAACAGTATGAAATTGCTGCACAAGTCCTGTAGAGGTTTTGACAGAATATATTTTATTAATCTGGTAATCATACTGAATATCTGTTGTCTGGAAGAGGGCTGCCAGGATTCCAGGCTAAAGATACTTATCCATGACTATTACCCCATCACTGATCATCGTTGATAAACATTGAAAATTAGTAATCAGCTTCCATCTGATCACAGTCCCCCATTTAACCACAGCAAAATCTCTGTTGTTTATGTGCTGGCTTCTTTCCTCCTCTGTTAATATTGCTCCTTTAAAGCCTCTTTCATCCCAAACAGATCCTGACAAATAGCAGTAGATGGGGATATATCCCAAGGGTTCAAATTACACTGACACTGAATCAGACACCACAGAGAAGAGGAGAAGAGTGGACATACACCACCAATCCATCCCCCAAAATAAAACATCATAGAGGAATGTGTGTGTATACTATTAATTCTACTTCCAGAAGAGGTCAAGAAGGCAATAGATTGATCCCATGATAGAGCTGAGGGTGAGTAAGAAAATTTCTTTATTGATGAGAACAGCACTGGTAGATTAAAGTTTAGGAAACTTTCTATGGACCTAAGACTCTCTTTTCCAGCAGATAAGGGAAAAATGTGGAAAGAGGAAGAAAGTGGGGAGAGGAGCAAGTGGTGGTGGAAAAATGTTATGTAGAGGTAGGAAATATGTGTGAAGACAGTAAGAGAACAAACACAGTCCACAAAAAGAAAATGTGGAATATTAAAATGATTGTTATGGCATTTGACTTTTTTTAGATGCAAAAAATATGCCCATCTGAAATATATATTAAACAGAATTTGGTGCTTAACAATCTCCAGGCTCCCTGGCTTTCTCATACAACTGACCTCTGTAATAGTAACAAAGAGATGTGGACAACATAACAAAGCTCTCAGAAAAGTACAGCTTGCCCCAGTAATGACCTCTACAGCCAGGTACAGCAAGATACCTCCCAGCCCAGAATATCCCACAGACTTGTCAGCTTCTGCTTTTGAAGCAGATTGAGTGGGGTGGAAGCAGATACCGGCTGTGGAAAAAGTAGAAAGGAGCTGTTGCTTCGATATTGGTGCTTTTTTTTTTTTTTTGGTTTGTTCCTGACTCGGTCAGTTCTTTATAGCATGAGGTGATCCATAGCTACTGGGAAAAGGCTTTTGCCATAATTCCAAAGGGAAAGCAGAGGTTAGTATAATTTCAGAAGGAAAAGTTATGTATTGAGGACTTGGATTAAGCCATGTGCAACTGTCATTTTGGCAGGTCAAAAGTGGCCATGGCCTTAATCTCACATGTTTCTAATTCAATGTGCTAGGCAACATGGAAGATACCAAGGTGGAGAGGTGAACTATTAGACCCTGAGCAGAGCCATAGAAAGAATGCAGCTTAATGGGAGAGATGATGTTACTCAACTAATTACACGCATGACTGTGTGATTACCAACTGTGATATGTGCAAGCAGCTTATTATGTGGGTTTATAGCCAAGGAATCAGACTAGGGGTGAAGGTCAGGAGAGTCCCTGACCTTCAGGGAAGTTCAGAGAGCAGGAGGAGGGGTGTGTGGGTTGCAGAGAAGAGCAGGAAGCAGTCCTGTCTTCTTCGGACAGTAGGAAGCTCTATGCCAAGTGTCAAGGACCAAGAAGACACTGCACCCACTGTGCCAGCCTCTATGGAGACCACCTTCTAGTGAGTGACATGGTAATAAATAGGCTAAAAGTTCTATAAATGGAATGACTTCAAGTAGTAATATGTTCTCTGAAGGACATTAACAAGGGGTTAAAGGGAGAACAACAGAAAGGGACTTGATAGAGTAGTCCAAGAGGCCACTCTGAGGACATTACATACATTTATGGTGAAACATTAAAGATGGGAAAGAGCCTATACACAAAGAATACAAGAAAAAAACATTCCGGGCAGGTGGAACGGGGTGACAAAGATTATAGGGAGGAAGGAAGGAAGGAAGGAAGGAAGGAAGGAAGGAAGGAAGGAAGGAAGGAAGGAAGGAAGGAAGGAAGGAAGGGAGGGAGGAAGAATTCAGTGGCTTCAAAGAGTGAGTGAGGAGAGTTTACAAAGATGAGATTAGAAACAAAAAAGAGCATTTAAATCTCTTAGGCATGGCAGAGGGTTTGTTTTTTGTTAGAAGTGCAAGAGAAACTCAAAAGTCCTACAAATAGTGCTTAATATCTGAATATTACAGGTTGCAAAATTTTCTCTAGTTAGTTAATTAATTTAACTCTCTACCACATTTTGCACAGATATAACCTCCATGTAGCTGATTACTTTAAATGTATTTTGAGGTAGGGGTAATACTTTTGAATAGTGTACATTTTTAAACAGGTAAGAATAATATAAACATTGAAGAGTGAAATTAGAAAAGTAGCAACCATAACTATTTGCTGGGCACTTGCCAAGGGCTACACCATGTGTGGCATGATTGACATGCATTACCTTATTTAATCCTCACAATAAAGCAATGAGTTCAGTACTACCTTTACCCCCATTTAAAGAAGAGGAAAATGAGATACAGAAAAGTTTTCACTGAATATGCCTCCAGCGTTCATTGGATTGACCCTTTTGACTAATGATATTGCTGTACTAAGTGGAAAACATAATTTAGCATAATTTCAGAAGGGGACTACTGTTTCATAATTCTGTTCCAAGAAGCTGACCATTCATTTTACTAACTCCAAACATTAAGCTGCAGAAGAGAAAGCTGGGGCACTAATTGCATCTTTTTTTATTAGCTAGTTCTTGGGAAAATCTCTCAACATTTCTGGGCTTTCATTTAGAGTTCAACTTACATAAGTCTAGTATCCAGTTAAATGTGAATTTCAGATGAAAAATAAAGAATATTTTAGTATAAATTATGTCCTACACAATATTTAGCAGTGTCTGTCCTATACAAACTTGGTGTCATAACTTTTTATTGCTATTATGTGGCAAGTCTAGTCTGACAAGATCAAATGGTTAGAGCTGGCCCAGCAGAGCATGCTGATCAATGATGAAATTTTCAAGTGTGGTGAAATGAGAAAAAAAGGGGGCATTGAACTTAGACATTCACATTGCTAAATTGTTCAATTTTAAGAATTATCTTCTTTATACAGTGTTATCCTTTTTGTAATTAAAATATTTATCTTTATGAAATGATAATATGAGCTTTGTGTTGCTATTTTGTTTTTTAAATTTTCTTAGCAAAATGCTATTTTAAATATTTATTGATGTATAATTCATATACAGTGGAATGAACAGGACTTAAGTTTTACAACTTAATAAGGTTTTTAAATATGCATATACTTAATTTGGTGTCACAACTTCTAATGTAGCTTGTTTCCCTCCTCCAATGCCTACCCACTTCTCCAAGAACAGCCACTACCCTACTTTTAAAAAAATACCACACATTGTTTTGTCTATTCTGGACATATCAGTAGAATCTTACAATAGATACTCTTTTATCTTGCTTGTTTCACTCAGTATAATATTTCTGAGATTCATCAATGTGGTCTCCTGCTTCATAGTTTTTGCCTTTGTAATGTTTAGTAGTCTTCCACAGTATGAATTCATCACAATTTATTTATCTATTCATCTGTTACTGGAAATCACTACTTCCAAGTAGGGGTTATTATGACTAAAGCTGCTATGGATGTATGTATGTGCGCATATATATTATATATGTATATTATATATATGAAACACACATATATTTATGTAGACACATTTTTATTTATCTTTGGTACATATGCAGAAGTAGAATTTCTGGGTCATATGGTATGTGTATGCATATCTTAATAAGAAACAAACTATTTTCCAAAGTGGGTGTACCATATTCTTAGCAGTAGCGTGTGAAAGTTCCATTTTCTGCATATCTTTGTCAACACTTTCTATTGTCAACCTTTGAAACTTTTTTCTAATGTGAAGAGTGTGAAATAGCATTTCACTACAGTTTTAATTCTTCTTTCCCTGATGGTTAATGATGCTGCCATCTTTTCATGTGTATTTGAAACCATAATATATTATCTTCTGTTAATAATTTCAACTACTGCATTAGCTGCATATCATAAATTTTGTTATGTTTCATCACTAAAAATATTTTATCTTTTTGTTTTCTTTGATTAAGGGGCTACTAAAAATTGTATTGCTTAATTTCTGACAAGTTGAGATTTTCCAGATATTTTTGGCTATTCATTAATAATTTAATTCAATTCTGTTTAGTGAACATGTTCTGTGTGATTTTAATTCTTTAATATTTATTGAGACTTCTTTTATTGCCCAGCTGGTGGTCTAGATTGTTGAATAGTCCACTTGAAAATATTGCTTATTTTGCTGTTGTTGCATGGAGTGTTCTATAAATGTCAATTAGGTTTTTCTGGTTAATAAAGTTTCTCAGATCTTACATACTCTTAATGATTTTTGTCTAATTCTCCTAGACATCTATGTATTTATGCTTTCGTATTAGTGCATACAGATAATCTTCATGGTCTGGTTATGATACTATCATGATAATTTCAAGTTCACAGTATGGAATCTACTTTTAAGCCAAACTAGCAAATTTTACAGTCCACACACTGCATTTTCCAATTCTATAATAATTTTCATCTGATTCTTTTCTTATGTTTTCCATTATTTTTAACATTATATTTATGTTTTCCTTTAAATTCTTTAAAATATTAGTAATAGCTATTTTAAATACCATGAATGCTAATTTCATCCACTCAGTAATTTCTGAGTGGATAAGTCATTTACTTCCTTGGGTAGATTTATTCCTAGGTATGTTATTTTTCCTGTTGCTATATCAAATAGGATTTTTTCCTGATTTCTGTTTCTGATATTTCATTGTTGATGAACACAAATGCCTTCAATTTCTGAATATTGACTTTGTATCCCAATGTTTTACCAGATTCACTTTTTAGGTCAAGTAGTTTTTCAGTGCAATCTATAGGATTTTCTATGTATACTATCATGTCATCTGCGAACAATGACAGTTTTACTTACTCCTTTCCAATTTGGATGTCTTTCATTTATTTTTCTTATCTGATTGCTGTGGCTAGGACTTCTAATACTATGATGAATAGAAGTGGTGAAAGTGGACATCCTTGTCTTGTTCCTGATCTTAGTAGGAAAGCTTTTAGTTTTTGCTTGTTGAGTACGTTATTGGCTATAGAAAAATGAAACTCGAACACCAAATTACACTATGCACAAAAATAAATTCAAGATGGATAAAGGACTTAAATATAAGTCATGGCACCATAAAAATTCTAGAGGAGAACATAGGTAGGCAAATCTCAGACATTCCACACAGCAATATTTTCACTGATATGTCTCCTAGAGCAAGGGACATAAAGGAAATGATAAAAAAAAATGGGGCTTCATAAAAATAAAAACCTTCTGCACAGCTAAAGAAAATATCAACAAAATGAAAAGGGAACAAATTGTATGGGGAAAATATATTTTCCAATGATACCTCGGACAAGGGTTTGATCTTCAAAATATATAAGGAACTCACATGACCCTACTCCAGGAAGATAAACCCAATTAAAAAATGGGCAAAGAACCTGAACAGACATTTGTCCAAGGAAGGCATACGGAGGGCCCAGAGACATACACAAGCATACACAGCATCACTAGCCATCAGAGAGTTGCAAATTAAAACCACAATGAGATACCACTTCACACTGGTTAGAATGGCCATCATAAACAAATCAAGAAAAAAGTGCTGACCAGGTTGTGGAGAAAAGGGAAACCTAGTACACTGTAGGTGGAAATGCAGACTGGTGCAACCACTGTGGAAGACAGTATGGAATTTCTTCAGAAAACTAAAAATGAAACTGCCTTTTGACCGGACAATTCCACTGCTAGGATTATATCCTAAGAACCCTGAAACACCAATTCAAAAGAATCTATGCACCCTAATGTTCATAGCAGCACAATTTACAATAGCCAAGTGTTGGAAGCAACCTAAGTGCCCATCAGCAAATGAGTGGATAAACCCACGGTACATTTACACAATAGAATACCACAAAGTAGTCCTACACTTTTTGACAGCATGGATGGATCTGGAGAGCATTATGGTAAGTGAAATAAGCCAGGTGGTGAAAGACAAATACCATATGATCTCACCTATAAGTGGAACTGAATCAAGAAAACAAATAAACAAGCAAAATATAACCAGAGACATTGAAATAAAGAACAAACTGACAGTAACCAGAGGGGAGGAAGGAGGGGATAATGGGGGAAAAAGAGGAAGGGTCATCAAGGGACATGTATGTATAAAGGACACATGGACAAAGCCAAAGGGGGATAGGATCAAGGGTGGGAGGTGGGGATGGCTGGGGTGCGGGGAGAACGGTGGTGGGAAAATGGAGACAACTATACTTGAACAACAATAAAAAATAAATTTGAAAAATTAAAAAAAAGCCAAACATTTCAAAGAATCTCCTTGTAAATTTATGGTGATCCTTCTGTACACAGTTCTCCCCTCTCTATAGCCCTGCCCAGCAAATTTCCTGCTGCCTCCAATATGATCTCTGTCTCCATAACTTGCACTCTGCTTGAGATCTCCCTCCTTGTACCTTGATTTGGAAAGTACTTCCAGTCAGAAAGCTGGAGTAATTATAGGGTTCACCTCATATGTTCTTGTCTTCTCAGGGATCAAAGCTCTGTGCTCCTATTTTTCAAAGTCTGAAAACATTTGCTTCAATTATTTTGTTCAGTTTTACAACTTTTATGTCAAGGGGGTGGGTTTACAACTTTTGTTCAGTTCTGACAACTTTTATGTGAAGGGGGTGGGTTCAGTACCAGATACCCTGCCATTGCCAGAAGTAGAAGTCCTCATTCCTTCCAACATGAAGTATTTTTAATGTCTGGGACCAAATGGATTTCATGACCCGTTAATGAAATGTTATATCATTCAAATATTTGACAAACATATTGAATGTTTTCTTTTTCAGATATAGGGAAGCACAGGTCATTAACATAGGATCTCTATCCTCAAGAAGCTCCCAATCTAGTTAGGAGATGGGGAAATAGAAACTATTATGATATGGTCTGAAATATAGTATGGATACTTTTGGGTGAAGTAAATATCACAAACATGATTTTTATCCCCAATTGATTGCAAGAGATGCAACCTTCCTCAGCAGGTAAAGGATGCATGATCTCATATTTGGTTTCTCCCAAGTAATCCAATTTGATGACTAGCAATGAAAATTATTTCCATTTCCCTCATATGAGAAACAAGTTGTGAAGATTTACTTTAGAATGAGGCAGAATATAACTAGAACCAGGTGAACCTCAAATTTCTATCACTTTGATGGCAGCCTTCTATATGTTTATACAAGGTCTGTCCAGAAAATGTCCAGCCATTGTTAATATAACGAAAATAGTTTGCATGACATAGATGTAACCTGGCAGCCAAGGACAGTGGACTGGAATGCACATGCATGAACCAGGATGACTTCACTGTACTAGTCATTGAGTGAGCATGTGCACTGCATGGCCATCACATTCAAAATGACTGAGCAAGTAGAGCAATGAATCTGCATCAAATTTTGCATTAAGTTTGAACATTCCTCCACAGAAACTATTCAGATGATTCAGAAGGCTGCAGCTATGGACAACTGCTGATTGGCAGCTTCATCACAACAATGTGCCCACTCATACATCACATCTCCTACAGAGATTTTTGGTGAAATATCAAATCACCCAAGTGACTCAACTTCCCTACAACCCAGATGTGGCACCCTGTGACTTCTGGCTTTGCCAAAAACTGAAACTGCCTTTGAAATGGAAGAGATTTCAGACTGCCAATAAGATTTAGAGAAATATTATGGGGTAGCTGATGGCAATTGGGAGAACTGTGTGAGGTCCTAAGGTGCCTACTTGAAGGGAAGTGAAATGTCATTGCCCTATGTACAATATTTCTTGTATCTTCTTCAATAAATGTCTCTATTTTTCATATTACATGGTTGGATAGTTTCTGGACAGCCTATGTTCTCACAAATATTACTCCCAGGGAACTCAGATCTTCAAACATTTCTGGGTATTGCAAAGACAAGTTTTGGATGCACTAGATATTTTTTAATAATAGTTTTATTAAGAAACAATTGATATGTCATAACATCACCCTTTTAAACTATATTATTCAGCATGGCTTTTGTAATTCACTGAATTGTACAATTATCACCACTACTTGCTGATCAAATATTTTCATGACCTCAAAAAAGAAACCCTGTGTCCAGTATCTGTCACTCCCCATTTTCCCTTCCTGCCAGACCTTGGCAACTACTAATGTATGTGTCTTTGGATTTGTCTCCTCTATTTCATATAATGGGGATCATGTACCATGTGGTCTTTTGTGACTAGCTTATTTTATTTATCATGTTTTCAAAGTTTATCCATGTAGTTGTATGTATCAATACTTCATTTCTTTGCATTGCAGGATAATATGCTATTGCATGGATATACCAAAATATTTTTAATTTATTTAGCAGTTGATAGAAACTTGAGTTTTATAATGTTTTGGCTTTAGAAAGTAATAATAGTATAATCATCCATGTACAAGTTTTTGTGCAGATATATATTTTCATTTCCCTTGGATTTATACCTATGTATGCCATTACTAGATCACATCATATTCTATATTTAATATTTTGATGAACTTCCAAACTATTCTCTAAATCAGTCATACCATTTTACAATCCCACCAGCAATGTGTAAAAGTGCCAATTTCGCTATATCTTTACCAACATTTTATTGACTATTTGATTTTAGTTATCCTTATGGGCATGAAGTAGAATCTCATTGTGGTTTTGATTTGAATTCCTGTAATGACTAATGACATTGATTATGTTTTCATGAGTTAATGATTATTCATATACCTAATTTAGGGAAATATTAATTCAGCTCCTTTGCCCATATTTAATTGTTGAGTTGTAATGCCTTATTATATTCTCTGTATTCAAGTCCCTAATCAAATATGTAATTTGCAAATATTTTCTCCCCTTTTTAATTGTGTGATTTGAAGCACAAAAGTTTTTAATATTTGTGAAGTCCAAATTGTTTATTTTTTTATTTTGTCACTCTTAATTTTGGTGTTACATGTAAAAATAACCATGCTTAACTCAAGATCACAAAAATATACTCCCATGTTTTCTTTAAAAAGTTTTATAAGAAAAGATTTGGCTCTCAGATTTAATCTATGATCCATTTTCAGTTGATGTGTATGTATAGTGTGAAAAAGAGGTCCAACCTAATTGTTTTTCATGTGTATAACAGTTGTCTTAACACCATTTGTTAAAAAGACTACTCTTTCTCTATTGAATTGTACTGGTGCACTTGTTGAAAATAAGTGGACTACAACATAAAGGTTTATTTCTCAAATCTCAACTCTATGCCATTGATATGTGTGACTATCTTTATATAAGTACCACATTGTCTTGATTACTAGAGTTTGTAGTAAGTTTTGAAATTTGGAAGTGAAATTCTTCTAACTTTGTTATTTTTAAGATTGTTTTGATTACTCTGTGTCCCTGGCATTTCCATATGAATTTTAGAATCATCTTCATGAATTTCTGCAAAAAAAAAAAAAATTAGCTGGTATTTTGATAGGGATTGCTTGGAATTTGTCAATTTAGAGAGTATTGTCAGCATAACAATATTAACTCTTCCAACCCATGAACATAAAATGTTTTTCCATTTACTTAGATTTTTTAAAATTTATTTCAGCAATGTTTTGCAGTTTTGTGCATACATCTTGCATTTTTCTTAAATTTATTCCCAAGTATTTTATTCTTTTTTTATTATTTTATTCTTTTTAACACTATTGTAAATGAAATTGTTTTCTTAATTTAACTTCCAGATTGTTAATTACAAATTAATGGCCATGCCGTTGATTTTATAAATCTTGTATCTTGCAACTTTGCTGAACTTGTTTGTGAGTTCTAATAATTGTATGCATGTGTGTGTGTGTTGAGGGGGTTGTGTGTTCCTTAGGATTTTCTATATACAAGAGTATGTAATCAGTGAAGGACAAGAGTTTTATTTCTTCTTTTCTAGTCTGCTGCTGCTCTTTGTTCCTGATTAAATGCCCTTGTCAATACAGCATAGAACAGAGGTGAAAGAGGACACTTTTGTCTTGTTCCAGGTTTAGGGTAAAGCACTCATTCTTTCAGTATTAATTATGATGTTAGTTGTGAGTTTTTCTTAAATGCTCTCTACCACATTAGGAAAGTTCCTTTTATATGTTGTTTGTTGAGTGTTACTATCACTGTTGGAATCTGCCAAATGTTTTTTATGTGTCTATTGAGATAAACACGTGATTTTTGTCCTTTGTAATATACTGATTGATTAATTTTATATCAGATCAACCTTACATCCATGGATAGGTATCTCTTAGATATGGTACATGATCTTTTTTTATATGTTGGGCTCTGTTTGCTAATACTTTGTTAAGAACTTTTGTATCCATATACAAAAATGTTGTGAAATTTTAGTCTGTAGTTTTTCAATGATGTCTTGTCTGATATTAAGATAATACTTAATAGAATGAATTCATCAAATGAATTCTATTTTTTGAAGGTATTGTGAAGTGTTCAAATTAATTCTTCTTTAAATGTTAATATAATTCACCCGAAGCCATTCAGGCCAGGAATTTTCTCTGCAAGATTTTATTAAATTATTAATTCAACTTCTACTTGTTATAAGTCTATCAATAATTCTATTATTAAGTCACCTTTAGTGACTTCTTTCCTTTTAGAAATTTGTTCATCTTATCTAGATTATCTAATATGTTGGAATACAGTTGTTCATAGAATTCCCTTATAATATTTTCTAATTCTGTAGATTCACTAGTAATGTCTCCCTTAATTCTTAATTTTAGTAATTTGAGTCTTTTTATTTTCTTGGTAAGTCTAGGTAAAGTTTTGTCAATTTTGTTGATTTTTTTCCAAGAAACAATTTCTGACTTTATTGATTTCCTCTACTGTTTTTCTATTCTCTATTTCATTTACTTCAAATCTAATCTTTATTCCTTCCTTCTGCTTATTTTGGGTTTAGTTTATTCTTTTTATACATATGGTGAAAGTATTAATTTTATTTTTTTCTGTTTTTAATATAGGTATTTTACTGCTATAAATTTCCCTCTAAGGATTGCTTTAGCTGTATATCATATATTTTTTGTATGTAGTATTTTTATTTTCATTAATACAATTGTATATTCTAATTTACTTTTTTTTCTTCTTTGACCCATTGGTTATTTAAGAGAATGTTTAATTTCCACATAATTGTGAATTTCTCAGATTTTGCTGTGCTATGGATTTCTAATTTCAATATTGTGAGAGAATATGCTTTTTATAATTTTAATCCCTTTAAATTACTGTGACATATTTTATAACTTATCCATACAATCTGCCCTTGGAAAGTTCCATGTGTAACTGAGAAGAATGTGTATTCTGCTGTTTTTGGATGGAATGCTCTATAGAAGTCTGTTAGGTCTATATAATTTACAGTATTGTTCAAGCCTTCTATATTCTTATTGATGTTCTGCTGCTTTTATCCATTACTGGGAGTGAGATATCAAAGTCTCCAACTGTTATTATTGTTGACTTGTCTATTTCTCCTTTCAATTCTGTCAGTGTTTGCTTCATGTATTTGTAGGTCCTGTTGGTAGATGCATGTATGTTTATAATTGATATGAGGTCCCAATGGATTGACCTTTCAATCATTGTAAAGTGTCTTACTTTGTCTCCAGTAAAAATACTATTCATAAACTCTGTCTTTGTCCTATATTAGTATATTCACTTCAGCTCCCTTTTGGCAATAGGTTATATAGTTTACCTTTTCCAATCCTTTTACTTGTAACTTGTTTATATCTTTAAATCTAGTGTGTCTCTTCTAGACAGCATATACCTAGTTTATGCTTTTCATCCACTCTTCCATCTCTGCCGTTTGAGGAAATTGTTAGATCCATTTACATTTAATGTAATTACTAAGTTAGAATTTATGTGTGCTATTTTGTCATATTTCTCACATACCTGTGTTTTTGTTAATTTATGCCTCCATTATTGCCTTCTTTGTAGTAAAAAATATCTTCTAGTATAACATTTTAATTCCCTCACTGTACCTTTTACTATATTTTAATATTTGTTTTTTTAGTGGTTGCCTTAAGGATTACTACTAACATCCTGATTTAAACTAATTGAGATTAATATCAACTTAATATCAATAGTATATAAAACTTTTCCCCTATGTAGCCCCATTCTCTTCCATTCCATACTCTGTTATTGTTTCATAAATTATATCTTTATGCACTATAACACAGTTTGATCATTATTCCTTTATGCAGTTCTTTTAAATCACATTAGAGAATTTAAAAATTACAAACAAAAATACATTTGTACTGTCTTTCAGATTTATCTATTTAGTTACTTTTTCTAGTGTTTTATTTCTTCATGTTCCTATCTACCTTAAAGGCCATGGACTCAGTTTTGTATCTCTAGGTAAGTTTTCAAGAACCCAGAATGATCAAGTGCCTTGCTCAAAGTCAAAACCAGAAAATAATGCAGTTATCCCTTGAATTTAAGTTTCCTTATTCCCAATCTGGCAGTCTTACTCATATAAAATTTGGCCTTATCTAAGTTAATCTTCCTTTGTTTACTAGGTGGCTAAATAACTTGTATGTAAGACCCCACTCTAATTCGAAAGTGCAAACAAAGTGGCATATACATATGAATGTGTATTTAAAATTTTATTCAAAGTTTTGGTCCTGTTTTAAAAACCTATAAAGATGTGTCAATTGAATACATGAAATATAACTATTATTTTTGTTTATATCCCTGCTTATTTTGTTCCCAACTATATTACAAGAACATGTTGCTCTACAACTTCTTTATGCCTCAGTGGTTTGGAACTTGGAATATTTTATTTATTCTTTTTTGGAAATTCTGTGTAACCCATAATATTGAAGTTTCTGAATCCTACCACAATGTAGCTGTGATATGATATTAGTCACAGTACTATAAATAGTATCACCCAGTTTTTATGGGAGAATATGTTAAGAGTTAGAACTTATATACTTCCTTCTTCTCTGGCAGAATATCCTTCAGGAGTCTTTAACACTCCCTTCCACCCACAGTTCCACCTGTTGGGCAATGGGGGCTCAAAGCCACTGGTCATAATTTCATGGCCTAGGAAAATCTGTAGCAAGTTTTATCTGAATAAATGAGATTTGCACTGGAATTTGGTATTAACCAAGGGAAATGTTTCTCAGGCCAGGTCAATCCCTTTGTTAATCACATTCACCATTGTTAATCTAAAAGCAAGAATACTATCCAGAAAAACACCTGTGTGTTTGGAATTCAGAAAAGTAGTGTTGAGTGCGAAGAGAGCTTTCTTTTGTTTATTGCTTATTCTTGCTGCCTTCCCATGACCCAACCATGGGACAAATTGAGCATCAAGGTCCCAGAGATGAGTGTTAGGGAAAGACAGTGCAAAATCTGAGGGGAAGGAGAGATAATGATGATTTCAACATGGTGGGAGCACTGTTAGCTTCTGTGGCCAAAAGTCGATTTGTCTTCCCTGGCTTATTTTTTAGTGGGAAGGGGGGTTGGGCTTGTAAGATCCAAACGGAAGTTGTTTCATATCACATGTAAAGCAGGCATGTCCAATGCCTGCTTGACAATTCAACTGTACATCATCAATGCATTGTACCTAAACCAATATACAAGTGTCAGGGGTGGGGTGGGGTGGGGCAGCAATAGATCTAACAAACCTGTATTGTTGTTAAAGAAAATCATTTGAAGTGAAAACTTTAATTGCATGTTTCATGACACTTATACTAAAGTATAAATTGTACTTGTATTGTGGGATCAAGCATGTCACATGCCTGACACCTAGTTTTGCTAGTGGAAGATGACACTTCTTACTGCCCCTTACCTTTCTTTCGCCTAGCCTTTCTTAACTTTTATCTGATGCATTCACTTGACACCTATTTACTGTCTTTTAAAATATGAATGTATTCCTCAGAAGGACTTGATAATAGAAAAGTTAAACAAGGGCTTGAAAGAGTTAAGCAAATTAAAAGGCATTCCTCTCTAGACTCAGATGTGTATGCCCAACTGTGAATATTATAAGGGGTATCCTTATGAAAATATAACTCCCATAGGAAACTTAAAGGCAATTAAAACAACATTAGTGATTTTCATAACTTTACAATGTCTTTATGTATGTGATAAAGCCTTAGTAATTATTGAAAAGTTATTTGTATTAAGATTTCAGAGCAGAGAGATAATCTGTGCAATTTAGAATCCTGAGCCATCATTGGGGAGCTGGTAACAGAACCAGAATTCCCTTGCCAGCATCTCCAGTTGCATCAGTGAACCTCAAACAGGATCCTTTGCTGGCAAATATTAGCTTATTGTAGTTTAAAAATAAATAAATACCTTGAGCAAATGCACAGTGACACCAAAAATCAGTTTCCACAAACTGACTAAATATAGTATCTACTGGGAAAAGGCAAATGAGTTCAAGTGGAAAAAAAAAATCTGAGTTCTAGAATAGAGAGCATACATTTCTTTAAATAGATGAAAATTTTAGTGTGATCTGAATGTAATCAACATTTCAGGCTGACTGTATGGGAAGAAGAAAGATGGAGGCTTACAGGGTACTATCTCCCATTCAGTTCAACATCAGTTTGGCAGGGGGAGCAGAACACCCCACAGTGTTCTCAGCACATGCTAGGCATCCAAACCATACAACTGATTCCTCAACCCCTCTGATGAGCTAACATGTGATATGTTAACCAGGCAAAGTTTTAAAGGCATGTTATAGAAAATGTGGAGAGGAAGATTACTGAGATTTCCAGAGTGTAATAAGGGAAGTTTCAGAGATGAAAAGGGCCTTAGAGGTCACAGAAGTACAAGAACTCTGTCATTATAAGGGTAAAGAAATTGAGATCCAAAAAAGATCAAGCAGCTTGCTTGAAGCCATCCATCCAGCCAGTGTCAGAGCCCAGGGTAGATACAGGTCTCAGCTTTTGGAGAAGTTTTCTTCCCACAGAAGTACAATAGTATAAGAGATGCATGGCAGAGGCATATCAGCAAGCCTATCAGTAAGCAAACATGCCTTTTCTTATTACTTCAAAACGGTGAATATTGTGAGGGTAGTCATCTGGAGACCAGTTCAGATTACTTTAGGACAGTATTTGAATTCCTTAGCAGTCCCTCACTACCAGGGGCCAGGAGCAAATGACACCAATCTGAGAATAGATGTTAGCCCCAGAAACAACACTAAATGAGTAACCCCCGCTCAGATAACTAAGACGTGACTTTATTTATAATCACCAGGGAGCCATGATGAACTGGACTCCGCCTGAAAGCTGATGGCAGAAAGAATTCGATTCCCTATAATAACACCTGCTGCTGACTAAAGTGTGAAATCAGCATAGCCAAGCATCTAGGAACATTTTCTAAGCTGGTACAACTATAGCAACTCAGTAGAATTAGTACTTACTTAGTAACAAAAGGAAGCAGGGAGCACAAAAGTCTATGTAATTATAAAGTTTGCAAAGGTCCATTTAAATCCATTAAGTGCAATAAGCCAGCCCAGCTGAGATCTACCAGCAGAATTAGATGATAATTTCTTCATTGTTGTCTTACCCAGGGAGTCAACAGTCAAAAAGATTGTGAGGGGAGTTTATAACTGAGTCCATTCACAGTCATTCATCAGCGAGAGGGCTCAATCATGTCTGCCCATGTCCTGTGAACATCTGAGAGGGACTGTACCTGCAGGTGCTGCTTGTGTGTGAATAAAGTTTGCAGGAATGGAGTTCCAAGTAATAACCTATTTATCATGAACAACATGCTTTTATTAACCTGAAACCACTGCTCTGAATATCAAACTATGTTTCTATCCATTATGTCTTTATTTTGCAAATTGCAACAAGGGAGCATTTTATTTATGTTTTTATAAATATGTTTTCATACACACAGAGAGATACCAACAATCACAACAGATAAAATGGAAAAATAAAAAAAAGACACAAGACTCAACACATGGAAAAATTATTTTAAAAGTTCAGGCTGTGGAGGGATACAGGAGCAAAGAGCCAGGAAAACAATTGTTGGATTAGTAAAGGCCCAGGCAGTCAGGCAGGCCCTTGACTCTGCCTTCTCTGTTATCCATGCTATGCCCAGTCATGAAAAAGAACGGATGAATTGAGAACTATAAATCAGCCCTGTGCTTATGGTTAAGGTGTTGTTTACATGGCTAATATTTAGACTGACCTTCCCTGGATTGTAGAGTTTGTCTGGAGATCCTCAAATCTCAAACCAGAGAGCATGCTGCTGAGAACCAACTGACCTAGAGGGAGATGAAATGTTGTCATCTCCACTGTAAACAGTTTTGCTTGTTAAGTCTTCAGGCAGCAGAAGCCATGGATATGGGGATCTCACAAAGAGTTTAAGAATGTATACATTTGTCTACCAATTGACAGGCTTTTTCTAGGGGTACCCACCACCCTCCTGTCCCTTTTAAGAAGGAGATAGCAAAAAATGTTGGTTAATAACATGGACTCTAGAGTCCAGCTGTCTGGGTTTCAATCCTTTCTATGCCTCAGTTTCTTACCTATAAAATTAGTAAAATGACAGCATAATTTTTAAATTTTCCTGTGAGGATTAAATAAGTGTGTGCATAAGCCCCTTGCTTGTCACAGGCTAAGTTATGGCCTGGTTCACACCTAATGTCAACACCTCAATGCTTTCTTTCATAGCTTTCCATCTCATAAACACAATTAAACATATTCTGATATAGGTTGTGGAATGACAAGACTTCATCACCTGAAGAGAGCATGATTAAGAAGACAAATGTTAAGATAATGTAGGCCTGGAGAAGAATGCTGGCTGTGCCACTCATTAATTCCATGAACTTGAGTTAACCATTTCTAAGCCTCAGTTATCCTATTTTCAAATGAAAGATAAGATTATCTTACAGGATTTTGGGAACATTAAATATGATTGATGTATAGAAAGTAACTTGGTAGAGTAAGTACTCAGCAAAAGGAACTATGGAGCTATAGTTTTTATTATATCCTAGAATGGTAAAATTAAAAGTAAATGTAGATGCATAGATGAAATAATACATTAATGAGAAATCTATCTATCCCTTTAAGTTTCCCTGCTTTCTCTATTATTTAAGTGGCAGCTAGACCATTGTGTGCTTTTGCCTCAGGGAAGAGATGTGACAGCAGATAAGAGAGATGCGTGGTAGTTTTCTGGTTTTGAGTGTCAAAAGCCAAGACCCCTGAGGCAACAGAAATGAGTCAGTCTAGACTATCAATTTGGGAATAAACTTAATGATAAAAGAACAAAGCTTCTAACACCCTAAGGCAGTCCATCTCCTACAGATTGGGTTGAAGAAATGATGTGTGCATGGAAGTTGGTAAATCCCAAAGAAAGTGAAGTCCTATGCCTTTTCCCTGTGTCAAGCCCTGGAGAATTCATAAAACCCCTAGATCTACAGCATCTGAATGCCCTGCTGACTTGTTTCCTGTTATACAGTGTGGGCTAAAGGAAAGAAAAATCACCAAAAGAAATGTTTACATGCTGTATACAGAATGGCAAAGCTTGGGTCACCTCTTCAAAGTTGATCACATCCAGTGAGCATTACAATGTGAGAGGAGCAAAGAAAGCCAACAGAGATACGAGACTTGCAGAAAGAAGCAAAAGGGGCTTTAGCTGCTGCTTGTAGAGAGTGTCAACAGATGACCACATAGGAAAGAGGATCTCTCAGTGTTTGCCATCATGAATACAAATCATCAGCAGTTAGATACCCCTCCCACCCCCCAAACCTCCCCTCCTCACCGTCAGGCTATGACACTAAATAAGTCTCCTAAAACATTTAAACAGTCATGGAAAAGAAGGGTAACTCAAAATGAATAGTATCATATTTTTGCCATTTTTGACAAAATAAAAATTAATGTGAATTATACATGAATAAAGACATTTATATTTCTTGCAAGGGCAACTTTGTGGCAGGACTAGAATTACTACCTACCAACCACAGAGGTGGGTAAACTGAAACTTAGAGGAATCAATGCCTTATGTCACTCTGTCCTCTGATACCCAACAGAGCTATTTCAGCTCTCTTTTTTACAATAACTGGAAGAAAATCTTGATCTCATTTTATATAACCACATTTACAGAAATACTCCTAATCCTGGTATATTATGGCATCTCTGACTTTCAAATTATTTTTCATCAGAGCCCCTTTTCAAAGAAAATCTTATGCAGAATCCCAATATAAAAAAAAAAAAAAAAGTTAAACATAGATCTCTCTTCAAATGAACTGGGAATGGACATTGCCTGACTCCCTTAAGACATCTCTGTGAATCAGCAGACCTTGGGAAAACAAGTTGAAGCTGATTTAGTGGAAAGCCTATTGCATTAGTCTGCTCAGGCTGCCAAACAAAATTCTATAGACTAGATGCCTTAAAACAGAAATTTATTTTCTTACAGTTCTGAGGCTGGAAGTCTAAGATCACAGTGCAAGGAGAACTGATGTCTAGTGAGGCCTCACTTCCTTGCTCACAGACAGGCTGCCTTCTCACTGCATCCTCACATGGACTTTTTGCTGCCTGTACCCATAGAAAAGGCTCTGGTTTCTGTTCTTCTTCATATAGGGACACCAGTTCTATTGGATTGGAGCTTCAGCATTATGACCTCATTTAAGTTTAATAACCTCCTTAAAGGCCTTATCTCCAGATACAGTCATATTGGAGGTTAGGACCTCAACATATAAACTTTTAGGGAATATCATTCAATTTATAACAGCCACCTTATTGAAAATTTGGAAACCTAGGAGGCCCTATCAATTCTGATTCTCATCACCTGTTCCTAAAATAGGATGCCAAGATGCTCTGGAATGAAGTTTCCTCATGTTACTAATGAACAAAGTGAGCTAAACAATTTCTAGATCAAAAGTCTTAATTGTTTAAATATATCCCAAAATCTTAGGTCATAGAAATTCTATCTGCCCAATCTATCCATTGTTGTCAGTGTGATGCCAACTATGAACGTTGTTATTCACTCTTCTTCTTTGTCCTTTTCATTAAGGCAAGTGCCCACTTCCATTACTACCTCCTCCTTGAGTATGCTAACACTACTAACCATTTAGGTAGGAACAATATACTCTATCAGACCAACCCTCCACATACAACTATAAAAGCTATACAAATTACAAAACATGGTTATTGAAGGCAGTGGGAGGCAACAAAGGCATTTGGGATTTCAGGGACCAAATATTTAGAAGAAAGGAAAACACATTCAGATGAGCTGACATTGCCTTCTACTTTCTCCCATAAGTGAATGGCCCAAAGCCAAGGAAAGCCAAGAAGAAAATGATGGTTTAGAGCATGGGTATACAACCTTTTCATGTCTCTGAACCACAATGGAAGAAGAAGAATTGTCTTGGGCCACACATTAAACATGCAAACACTAATGAAAACTGATGAGCAAAAAAAAAGTTTTAAGTAAATTTATGATTTTGTGTTGGACCACCTTCATGGCCATCCTAGGCAGTATGTGGTCCATTAGCTGCAGGTAGGACACTCCTGGCTTAGAGCTTTCAATAGACACATTAGTATAGGTAATGAAATTTGGATTTCAGTGCTACAAAGACAACCAGGCCTATGTATTTATGAAGATAGATGAAAAGATAAATCTATCAAAATCAAATAAAAATTACAGTATTTTAAAATGCACTAATTAAATGAAGTACTCATTAAATAGATTTATCAAGTGTTAGACACAACAGCAAAAAGAAAAATACCTAGATAGAGGCAGGTTAGAAAAATGTAAGAGACATAAAGGACATGATATAAATGTCTAATATAAATGTAATTATAATCACAGAAGGTACAGAAGCAGTGTTTTAAGAAAAATAGCAAAAAAAAATTTTCAAGGATAAGAAAAGCTATCAAGCTACACAAGTATATCACAATGGGAACCATATGCAGAATAAATTAAAAATACACACATACACACCTTGTTGCAACATGGAAAAACTGCTTCTAATAAAGGACAAAGATAAAATAATAAAAGGACAGAAACAGACATTGTGGTTTCCAAATAATTATCTTCCAAACAGTAATATGAAAATTTACACCTGACTTTTCAAAAGAAACAATGAAACCAGAGAATAATAGAATGCAATCTAAAAGTGAGGAGAGAAAATAACTGCCAAACTATAATTCTAAGTCTGGTAAATATTTCTTTCAAAACTATCTATGGTAAAGGAATTTTTCAGACAAAAACTGAGAGAAATCATCATCAATCTATTTGTAAAAAAGGAATTGTCCAAATATGTTCTATATAAAGAAAGAAAATAAACCATAGAGGACATTGAAGGTTCAAGAAGGAATGAATAAAAAATTGGTAAGTGTGTGTAAACCTACAAGACTATTCAATGAATAACACACTAAAAATTACTCTTGTGTGGTTTAAAATGTACAAGGATCAAAGGCAACAGTAGGCTGTATTTGGGTAGGGTAGTAAATGGAGTTAAATATTAACTTGAAATAGACTATAGTAAGTCAAAGACACATATTATTATATCTAGGGTAAATTGAAAGAATAGTAAAAGAATATATTACTAAAATATAATAAAAGGAAATAATAAAATATCAAAATAATTACCAGATTAACAAAAAATAAAGCAACAAATTGAGGAAGAATAGAGTAGATGATGCAAAGAAACAGTTTATGGGAAAATGATAGATTTAAACTTGCAAAGTAATTGCATTAAATGTAAATGGATTCATTACTCCAAATAAAAAATAAAAATTACCTTGCTAATAGAAGAACAAAATCCATGAGCAGTTTTGCTTTAAATATGAACATATAGAAAGTTTGATAGGAAAAAATAGAATGTAAGCAATAACCAAAAGAAAGCTGATTTAGCTATTCTAATATCAGAAGACTGATTGAAGATAATGAGAAATGCTTCATAATAACAAAAAGGTCAACAGGCTAGGCTATAAGAGTTCTAAATATGTATGTACTTAATAACACAGTCTTAAAATATGTAAGGTAATACCTGGCAAAATGAAAAGGACAATTATATGATACACAACCATATTGGACTTTATAAAACACTTTCAGTGTTTTTAAAACACTGATTGTGTAAGATGACAAAAAATTCAGTAAATATATAGATTTAAACAACATAAATGACTGACTTAATCTAATGTATTTATATGAAAAGTGAAACTGCAAACTACACAATAAAACTTTTTGAGAAGGCAAATGGAACACTTTACGTATAGAGCAAAAATGAATCTCAGGCTTCTGGTTAAGATGGAGGTATAGATAAATATGACTTGCTTCCTTGCACAACCACTGCAGTAATTGCAACTAAACTACAAAACAACTATCACCCAGAACCATCAGAAAAATTAGCTGTATGGAAGTCTGACAACCAAGAAATTAAAGAAGTCACATTCATTCAGATGGGTAGGAGGGGCAAGGATGCAGAGATATAGAACCAGCTGGTCTCATACCCATTTGTGGTAGATAAAAATAGGGAGGGATATGTTGGATGTGAGAAATCCCAGCCCCACATCAGATTTCTCAGCCCGGGGTTTCAGTGCCAGGAATATAAGTACCCATAGTTTCTGGCTGTAAAACCAAGTGGGTGTTGGTGCAGCAGAAGAAACTGTGGGATTCTCAGGTGTCTCTTCTGCAATGGACTTAGAACTTAGTCAGACTCACTCCCTCTGAGCTCCAGCACCAAGACAGCAGCTGGTAGGGCACCAATAGCATACAGGAAGAAACAGAAGTTCCTGGCACCAGGGAACAGCTGTGTCTGGGACAAATCTCCAGAGGACAGGCAGCAGCCATTGTTCCTTTTCTGAGCTCTTCTCCACATAGAGTCACAGAGCAGTAATACCATATCTCAGACTATCAACCTGGTTCAAAAGGGTTGCCCCAACCCGGCAATTACTTAAGGCTTTGCCCCCATCCAACTTATGGATGTGCTTTTCTTTTTTTTTTTTAATCTATTTTAATTATTGTTCTTGTACAGTTTTATGTCTTTTGCTCCCATTCCAGCCCACTGCCCCAGCCCTCCCCACCCCCCTCCCATTTCTACCCCTGCTAGTTTTTGTCCATGTGTCCTTTATACTTGTTGCTCCAAACCCTTCCCCTTTCCCCCTGAAATTCCCTCCCCTCTCCCCTCTGGTGACTATCAACCCCTTCTCAATTTCAGTGTCTTTGGTAATATTGTGCTTGTTTGATAGTTTTTTTTTTTATTATTAGGTTCCTGTTAAAGGTGAGATCATATGGTATTTGTCTTTCACTGCCTGGCTTATTTCACTTAGCATAATGCTCTCCAGTTCCACCCATGCTAAAAATATGGAACGCTTCACGAATTTGCATGTCATCCTTGCGCAGGGGCCATGCTAATCTTCTCTGTACCGTTCCAATTTTAGTATATGTGCTGCTGAATGTGCTTTTCTATGTTAGGCCATGCTACTAAGACAGAAAGTCAAAGGAACTCTACCTAATATATAGAAAGAAACACAGGGAGGCTGACAAAATGAGGAGACAAAGAAATATGGCCCAAATGAAAGAACAGAACAAACTCCAGAGAAACAACTAAATGAAATGGAGATAAGCAATCTATCAAATGCAGAGTTCAAAACACTGGTCATTAGGATGCTCAAGGAACTCATTGGGTACTTCAACAGCATAAAAAAGACCAAGGCAGAAATGAAGGTTACACTAAATGAAATAAAGAAAAATTTACAGGGAATCAATAGTGGAGGGGATGAAGCTGAGAATCAAATCAATGATCTGGAACAAAGGAAGAAAAAAAAACATTCAATCAGAACAATAAGAAGAAAAAAGAATCCAAAAACAAAAATGAGGGTAGGATAAGGAGCCACTGGGAAAACCTCAAATATACTGACATTTGAACCTAGGGGTGCTGGAAGGAGAAAAGCAAGGGCAAGAAATTGAAAACTTATTTGAAAAAATAATGAAAGAAAACTTCCTTAATTTGGTGAAGGAAATAGACATGCAAGTCCAGGAAGCAAAGAGAGTCCCAAACAAGATGAACCTATGGAGGCCCACACCAAGATACATCCTAATTAAAATGCCAAAAGTTAAAGATAAAGAAAGAATCTTAAAAGCAGGAAGAGAAAAGCAGAGAGTTACCTACAAAGGACTTCCCATAAGACTGTAAGCTGATTTCTCAAAAGAAACTTTGCAGGCAAGATGGGGCTGGCAAAAAGTATTCAAAGTGATGAAAAGTATCCAAAGTAAGGACCTACAACCTAGATTACTCTATCTAGCAAAGCTACCATTTAGAATGGAAGGGCAGGTAAAGTGCTTCCCAGACCAGGTAAAGCTAAAGGAGTTCATCATCACCAAGCCAATACTATTATATGAAATGTTAAAGGGACTTATTTAAGAGAAAGAAGAAAATCAAAACTTCAACAATAAAATGGCAATAAATTCACAACTATCAACAATCAGATCTAAAAGCAAACTAAGCAAGCCAGCAGAACAGAAACAGAATCATAGATATGGAGGTCATTTGGGGGGTTATCGTAGGGAGGGGAAAGGGGAAGAATGGGGAAAAAGGTGCAGGGATTAAGAAGTACAAATTGGTAGGTACAGAATAGACAGGGAGATGTTAAGAATAGTATAGGAAATGGAATAGCCAAAGAACTTACATGCATGACCCATGGACTTGAACTAAGGGGTAGGGGATTACCAGAGTTAATGATGGGTGCTGGGTGGAGGGGGACAAAGAGTGAAAAATTGGGACAACTATAATAGCATAATCAATAAAATATATTTTAAAAAGACAAAATAAAAAAGGAAAAATGCCTCAAAATTTTTAAATACTGAAATCATACTTTGTTACCTGAAATAGTAAAATTATGATAGCAATCATAAGCAGTGACATAAAAATGTCCAAATGTCTATAAACCAAGGAATTCACTTCTATTTACCAATTAGATACTGCAAAGATGTCAATTATTTCCAAATTAATTTATGCAATCAACATAATGCCAGTTAAAATTCTAGATGGTTATGTGTATATGTAAGTACATAAGTATAGAAAGTGAAAAGCTAATTCTAAAGTTCTTGTGCAAATGCAAAAAACAAGAATATTTAAGACAATCTTGAAGGAAAACAAAGTTGGATAAGTTTGAACAACCACTTATTAATAATTACAGTAAATAATACTGTGTAATATCGCCTCAGGACAGACTTACCAATGGGAGAACAGAGAACCCGCAAAGAGACTCACACATGTACAATTCCTTTATTGCAGCAATTTTCAACCTTTTTCATCTCATAGCACACATAAACTAATTATTGGTTTGGCCAAAAGTTTCATTTGCTTCCCTCGCCACCCCCAGAAGATGGCTCTTAGCTCCGAATTGTCTTTAACTTCATTTGAAACAATTTTGTTGTATTGTGACAACTGTTATATCAGCATCTATCTAAAAAAAGACTTATCAAAATTGGTGAATTTTTGTGTAGCCATATAAATATTGAAGAAGGAAGAAAATAAGCAACATTTTCAACATATTATTATTTATTGTTACAAGAAAGGTAAAAATGCAACTGAAACACACAAAAAAAGATTTGTTCAGTATATGGAGAAGGTGCTGTGACTGATCGAATGTGTCAAAAGCGGTTTGCAAAGTTTCATGCTGGAAATTTATCAGGGATGATGCTTGGTTGGATAGATGGGGTGAAATTAATAGCAATCAAATTGAGGCATTAATTGAGAACAATCAACTTTATACCATGCAGGAGACAGTAAACATATACAAAATATCCAAATCACCAAGTCATTGGTGAAAATGAAAAATGTGTCTTTTATTTTGCAGAAAAAATAACTAAATGGACTTTTGGGACAACCCAATATTAAAATTCTGTAGCACACCAAAAAATGCATTATATTTTTTGCCAATCTGACAAAAAATAGGTATAATTTTGGTTCATTCACACCGGATGGCTATTGTTGTATTGGCTCCTGTCATATTTTTAATTTGACAATCTAAGGGGAAAGAGGTCAATGCTCCTAACTAAATACTCAGATATTGCATGTTTTAAAAATTCTTGCAACACACCAGTTGAAAATTGCTGCTTTAATATAAAGATTAATTACTAGACCAATTAAATATTCATATAAAAAATAAACCTCAATTTTCTCACATTTACAAAAAAAAACATTCCTGCTTGATTCCAGGACAAAATGTAAAGGTAGACAACAAAAGATAATTTTGTCATGACCTTATGAAAAGCAAAATTTCTTAAGTAGTACTAAGCATAAAGAAAAATATTAGTATATTGGATCTCATTAAAATTAAGAACTTTTTCTTATCAAAAGATACCAATTCAAGCTTAATGAAAAGGCAAGCCACACAGTGGGGGAATGTATTTGCAATACATTTATATGAAAGAGAAATTGTATCCAGAACCTATAACAAAAAGACAACCCAGTAAGTAAAAAATGATCAGAAGACTTGAAAAGTCACTTTACAAAAGGGATATCCAAAAGGCCAATAAACACCTGAAAAAAAAAATGCTTGAAACCATTGGTATTAGGGAAAAGGAAATTAAAATCACAATTAACCATATCCCTCCCCACTGAGAGGTTAAAATAGAAAAAAAAAAAAAAAGACATGGAAGTGAAAAGAAGAAAGAAAATACTGCAATACTGAGAGGATACAGAGCAACAGAAAATGTTATACATTAAAAATATTATTTGGTAATATCTATGAAGGCTGACATGTGCATTATCTATGACCCAGCAATTTCACTCCCAACAAGAATATGTGCATGTATAAAAATGTACACAGCAGCATTATTCCTAATAACAAACAACTATAATAAGAAATGGTAACGACTCAAATATTTGTCAACAGGAGAGTAGATAAATAAATAGTAGTGTATTTATATATTGAAATTCTATATAGCATTGAAAATGAATACAGTGCAGCCATACTCAACATCATGGATGAATTTCTCAAACAGAACACTAAGCAAACAAATCTAGACACAGGAGTTACCCTGGAAAGGAGGTGACTATGACAGGCATTAGGGAAGCTTCTGATGTACTGATAATGCGCCATTCCTTCATCAGGGGATGGTTGCATAGCTGTGTCACTTTGTAAAAATATCTTGCCTTACACACTTAAAATTTAAGCTTTTTTCTGTGTGCATTATAGTGCAATAATTAAATTTAAAAAGAACAAAGAATAATGGAAACATAGAAACACTTTTGCTATAGTGGATAAAGTCATCTGGATGAGAATACAAGTACTGACTTTTCAAGAGGATGAGCAAAAAAAACTGATGGAAGTTTGGGAAAATATAGTTTGTCAACTCTTCTCTCATAATCTGTGTAATTTTTTTACAAGTCAAGTGAAGAGTAAACATATGCATATGCAAAAAAAAAAAAAAGAATAGCCTTGGTGAGTTTGTAGCAAGGACAAACTCACATAGAAGAGACTGTAATATACAGACATGCTGCAAATACAGAATGATCAACATTGGAGAAATGAGGGCAGAATTCATGGGTTTCCCAGTGGGGCTGTGGATGCAACATATCTATCACAGGACTATGATTCTAAGTTTGAGCCGTGGTTTTGTATCTAGCCACAGGGATCCCTCGGAGAATATGAGTTTGTCTGTACTGCTTTTTGTGAATTTTTAGTAGCATATACAATAGAGAGATTGAGCCATTCTTAAAAAATAATAAGATTCACAGTTTTCTTTCCTTGAACTCAGTGGAGAAGGATTTGGGTTGAGTGGCATAAGTGGCAGCTGAAAAAAAATATGCCTTGCCATCCTGGTCACTTGGCAGCATCACTCTGTCTCCCCAGGGCTCTACAAAACAGCACTGAGGGTCCATTGATGGAGGGAAAGACAAGAAGGTCAAACTTAAAAATGACCCCTCATGGCAGACTTTAATACCAGGGGTAGTATGTATGTATGCATGTATGTATGTATGTATGTATGTACATATGTATGTGTGTACGTGTGTATGTATTTTGAACTGCATTGGCTACAAGAGTTAATTTCCCCTAAACCTTTCAGCACCAGACGGGCCTGCACCTTCCAAGGCCTCTTTCCTTCTTTAAAAGCACAATTGTTGTTCAGTTTCTCTCAGGTGCAAATTCATTAGCTCTTGACTGGCTCTCCTTGTTTGCCAACTACTTGTGGAAAAAGCCATTTACCCTGGCGAATGTCAAGGTTAGTGCACACCGTCCTTGTCATCAGTCTCTCTGGCAGAAGGTCAGGGATAAGCTTTCCTCAAATGGGCAGTGTCAGACTAAGCAGAGGCAGACTTAACTCACCCAAAGGAAGAAAGGAGACCTGCTCTGAGTTGATAAACATTCCTGTGAGCTTTGAGGACAAAGAATTAACTCCTCCCTCGCCACTTCAAGAATGTCTCGCTGGAAGATGCCTTATAGTATCTGGACATTTTAAAGAATATGAGATAGATTTCTAAAGTTATGAATAACTACATCTGTCTATATCTATACCTAAATTCATCTGCATATGTATCCATCATCTTGTTTGTTTAAATAAGTATTGTAACTTCCAAAATCCCCCATTTGGAAGTACATACCATTATCCCAAGTTTGCTCTAGTTGATCTTTTTTTTTTTTTTATAATCTATCCTCACAGTTCACTTTCACAGACAAGTTGTAAACCACATATGAAGAACTGCCTCAGTCATAGTAACATTTTAATTTATTTTCATGAAATAATAAAATTTTGGACTTGTTCAGAAGCTCAAGACCAATCTAGTCCAATCGTCCACCTTACAAATAAGTCCCCCACGGTAATTTTGGCACCTGTCACCCATACTTAGCTTGGTTATCCCAACTGACTAAAACACCCTTGCCTCTCAGGAAGGCTGCTCCGAGGTGGGGAAGGAAGGTTTTACTGTTAAAAAGAAAGCTTTGCCTTATGCTTAGCTAAAATCCATGTCTGTGGAATTTTAGCCCGGAGGTTCAAGCTTTGTCCTCCAGTGTGATAAAGAGGGCTGGCTAGTCCTTCCTCAACATAACAGCTCTCCAAATATTTGGAAGAATAAACATGGAGGAATTTTCTTCTCCAGGTTTGCTATCCCATTTCTTACATTAAATGACTGTCAGACATTCTTCTGTGCGAGCTCTTCTGAATGACCACTAGTGTTTGCAATGTGTCCTTAAAATATAAGACCCAGGAGTATGAACCTTACCTACTTCAGATGTTGGGCCATGATTTCATATATATTTATGTATATTATTTATTTTAATATATATTTCTCTTTCTATATATATGTACATACAAACTTTTTCCTATACATCAATTTGCAAAATGAGTCATTGAAAATCAATTAATACCAAAAAGACTCTTTACACAAGCCACAGCCAGGCAGTTATCTTGCTTTTGCGTTTCTGCATTCCAATCACAAATCACACACCCAGTATATGATTTTAGTCATTGTACAAGTTTTTAACTCAATTGTCTACTACCCACACTCAGCCACTTGCAGTAACATATGAAAGACCGTATTATTCATACAGGAAAATACTGGAGACCCTGCACCATTCTTTTGAGAACACCATCCTCTGTATTCACCTTTACTATTTTTTCCTTAAGTTTTGCTGGGCAATTTTATTTCTCTTTTTCAAAGTTATATTTAGAGCCCTTGGTCAAATCACCAAGATATTATCCCTTGTATAACTTCAACAACCTAAACACTTTTACAGACAAACAAGTCCTGCTCTTGAGCATTCATCATCCCTTATCCAATCGAATTCACATTAGAAACTGATGCTGATTTTGTACTCCTGGGTACAATTGTCCCACATGAATTTAAAATGTGACATCGTCAAGTCACTTCCTACACCTCTGCATTTTGACTTCTGTATATGATTCTGATTTTGCTTTCTTGTGACTTTTCTAAAACTTTTTCTTAGATTTTAATACAAAAATTTTCTTCCCTCCTCTCCAGAGTTCTTCCACATCATATAATTATCTGAATTATTAGAAAATGCTCTTCCTCTACCTCATCTTCATTTAGCTTCTCTGGCAAGGAGACAAACTGCTACTTAGAGCCCATGCAAAAGTTAAGTACTTGAAGGAGGAAAATTAATCTAGAGCACCATGAGATTAAGGACAAGTCTTACAGTACCCACCTTTCTGGATGTCCAGAGTTGATGTGGCTTCTCCTAGAAACTGTCTCATGAATTATCATGGCAGACCATGTGCCTGTCTTGTGTATTCACTCCTGAGTAACTTCATTTCTATTTAAACCAGCCTGGGGACCATATCTTCCCACCACACTCTTTTTCCCAGTCTTCTGCGGTCTTAACAATTGACTGCAACTTACTTCCAGATGCCAGTCTTGTTTCAAACAAAATCTAAAAATACCAAGAACCTCATATGGCTCATCTACTGAGGTCTCTCATCTTTTGTAGAAAGACTACTGTTCTCCTACCTGCAGCCACTACATGCTCCATCAGACATTGAACACCTTGGACTCAGGAGCTTGGGGTAACTTTCTAACTGGTCACCCTGTCTCTAGACTCAAACCTCCCTATCTATCCTTTATGCAAGCACAGAGTGTACTTTTGTATCTATTTCCTGACTCAAAATCTGTGAGTTTTTCCAATGCGTACCAAAAACTCTCACCTCTGTAACTAGACTTTCCTAGTTGCAAAACAGTTGTAAGAACAAGGCTTATTCATGTTTGAAAAAAATGTATAGATAGTATTAAAGTAAACATATTTCAAACCACATTGAGATATTTTAGAATTATTCTTTTCCTTAAAAGGAGTTTTCCATTACTCAGGTTTAATAAGAATGATCCATTTAGGACTGTAGAGATCATAATAGACACCACATGAAGGTTTGTCCATTTAGATTTTCCCAAAAAAATGCTTCCAGATACTGAAATTGTGGAGGAAGTACCGAGAAGGAAACAGTTCTACACTAAGTTTCTTATTACTTTTTTTTTTCCAGTGTGCCTGCATTGCTGCAAGGCTTCTCCAGGCCCATTGGTGCTGTGTGCTGAGTGTTCCAAGAGTCCCTCCTCCTCCAGTCTCTGGCTATTGATGGCATAATCTGCACGGGTCGTGAGGGAAGAGGCTCACTTGGAGACTGCACCTGCTAAAAGGAGGAAAATCAATTTTCATCATCCAAAAATACAGAATTGCTGGCACACAAACTAGTTGCTCAAGGTCCCTAGGGTCCAGAAGGGTAGTCCCACTAAGAAAGACATATGCTTGAAACAGAAGTCAATACCCTCTCCCTGTAGCCAGAATAATAAGGGAAGTGGGGAACAAAGAGGTGGAGGATGGAATGTTCCTGTGCAGGTGTCCAGTTCTGCAACACACATCAGGTGGAAAATAGAGCCATCTTTGTGTGCTTTGTGTGTGTGTGTGTGTGTGTGTGTGTGTGTGTGTGTGTGTGTGTATGGGGGAATCTTTCTGTGAATAATATATAATATTTTAGATATCTAATATTACTTTCTGCAAGTAAAGCTTAATATTTTAAATGTTCTCAAATGCTAAACTCAGCTGAAAGGTATACTTATTGTGATTCATGTTTTACTATTACTACAACTCTGACTACTTTTATTATTAGTTTACTTTTTCCTATTAGACTTTTCATATAATTGATATTTCTGGTTAGATTTTTGTCATTTAATACCACAGATGACTTGTGGTAGGCAATACAAAAGTATACACTTGCATTCTTGGAAAATACATCTCACACAGAGGCTGATAAAATGACAAACCCACAGACCTTCACACAAGTGAGTGTCATAGCATATTGTAATTCATATTTTAACTATGAAAAATGCACAAACACCTATTTGTTTCATAAATTGAACAAAATATGTGGCTAGACTGAAAGAGTAAAATTCTCACTTCACATATCCCCAAACTTACTTGTCCACAGAACTAATAATTGTTATAATTGTTACCACTTAAGTGTACCTTCTTACTTTGTACTATTCAATTACATAAAATACACATGTACATATGTGCATTTAATATGTAATACATGGTTTACTTTGCATAAATAGGGTAGTACTCAATATTGTTTTATAGCTTAGGTTTTCCACTTAATAATTATTTTAAAGGTCTTTCTACTTCAGTATTTGTATATAGGCCCTTTTTAGACTTCTAAATACTTTTTTCATAACATGGGTGAACCTAATTTATGTAAATATTTGATTATTGAAACTTATTAAAATATTTTTCCTCAATCTTACTCAATTTTTAAAAAAATGCCACAATGCACATTCTTTTACCTGCTTCTTTCTGTGCTTTGAAAGCACGATGTTGTTTTTAAGACCTATAGCAATGGTCCTTTTCACATTCATGATTTTTGTTCTCTCTCTCTCTCTCTCTCATCAGTTGTATTCCAAAAGTGAAATTTATCAATTTCAAAAACATTTCAAAGAATTGTCATTTACCTTTTGTTTTTGATTTCTTGAATTTCTGCTGTACTAATTTTCTCTTTTCTACTTTCTTTGAGTTTCACCCTGGGTTTTTTTGTGCTAATTTCTGTGGATGGATGCTCAGGTTATTTTTTAATTTTACCTTCTTCTACACATCTAAATCTCTATTTCTCTAAATTTCCTTAGCTACAATCCATAAGTTGTATTTTCATTATCACTAATAGATTTTTTAATTTCATCTGTAATTTTCTCTCACTCCAAATCTATTTAGAAGTATACTTAATCTCCAAATTTATGGAAATGTACTAGCTATCTTTTCATTTTGTTTTCTTGCTTAATGTGCTTTGTGGTCAGAGAATATATTCAGCATGACTAAAGTCCTTTGAAATTTATTTGGACTTTCTAAGTGAATCAACAGATAATCTGTTTTGGGTTAATGCTCAATGTTCACCTCATACGAATTTGTATTCTGCAGATGTTAAAAGCCATATTCTTTATAACTGTCACATCATGTTTGTTAACTGTGTTGTTCAAATACTATATCCTATCTTCTTCTCTGCTTGGCTTTATCAGTTAATTTACAGAAGTGTGTGTAAATGGAATACTATTTGCTATGTATGTCCAATGCCTTCTTTGCATTTTTCTCATTTTAGCTTAATTGAAGTTTTTAAAAAACTATTTTATTTCTCCCTTCTATTACATTGACAGAGTTTTTTTAATATCTATTTTTAGTGATAACACTATAGATTAGAGCATAAATTCTTAACATATAAAAAAGTTGACATAAGATGGTACTTCAATCTTTCCCCAGGCATTTCAATGGTTCTCAAGACACTTTATTTCCCATTCTCATATCTTATAAGACGCAAGTGTTACCTATTTTGATTTTGTATTTGTGTGTATAAAACCCTAAAACATATTATTCATTTTATCTTACAGTCAATATTCATTTAGATATACACATATGTTTATATTTCAATACCTTTCTCTCCTTTCTTCATACATTGGATAATTTCATTTCTTTCTGAAGAATACCTTTTGGAATTTCTTTTTGCATGCTGCTGTTATAGGTGATTTTATATTTCATTATTTTTCTGAAAATGTCTTTCCTTTAGAATAATAATTTCACTAGTATAAAATTCTAGGTTAACCTTTTTGTTTTACAGCACTGAGGATATCATATCAATGTTTTCTGGCTTCCATTGTTTCTTTTGTGAGATCTGTTGTCAAATTGTGTCTCCTTTGAAAGTTTTGTTCAACTGCTTTTAAAATCCTGTTCTTTGTCCTTAGTTTTCAGTAGTTTTAACAATGATAGGTGTAATTTTCTCTCATTTGTTTTCCTTGGGATTCATGGGGATTTGTTTGTAACTTGCACATACATTTCAGGAATTGTCTCTTCAAATATTACTCCCCTGTATAATGGGCACCCATGTTCTAGTACTAATGCCCATGCATAATTCACATCCTTATTTCCCCTTAAAATTTGGGCAAAAAGGTGCGTATTATACACAGCAAAATATGGTACTTTTTCTCAAACTCTCTCTGCTTTTCTTCTGAATATTTCTTAGCATGTATGTTAGACACTTCCATTTTATGTTTCTTATTCTCACCTGTGTATTTTCCTTCAGTTTGTTTCTCTGTGCTACACTTATGACTTTCTCTATTTGACCTATGTGCTAGTTCCCTATCTTCTTTTGAACTGTGTACCTAATATGCTATTAAATCATTGAGTTCCCAATCATGGTAATTATATTGTTCAATTCTAATATTTGCATAAAAGTTTCTAAATAGTTATTTTTAGTTCCTAGTTGTGTGCCTAGTCTTGTTCTTATTCCAGCTCACTGAATCAGGTATCAGTACACACACTGATATAAAAGTAGCCCTGATAGCTGACTCACCTCTCTGCATTTCTGAATTCTCTTATGTTTTGTTTTGATAAGTTCTCAGTGTCGTACCAGGTTTCCAATGCCTACAGGTATATTTTTAAAAAATCTTTCATCTATATTTTTTTAGGGTCTTTTCCCCAACAGGTTAGCTGATTTTTACTACCTATTCATCATTATCAGGACTGGAAATCCAGAGTTGACTGACTTCCAATGCCTTTCTTCTATTATTAATTTACTCAAGATATTCACTTTTTCTTAAATCAATTTTTGAATATATATATTTAAGACATATCTTACATATAAATTTATATATGTATTATATATTTATATATAATTTGTATACAAATATATACTTAATATATTTACCTATAGTTATATATTTCATTAAAATTTTCATAAAATTACAGGGATGGGTAAAAGTAGGTATATTATTATGAGTACATGAAAGAGTTTATTCTTGCATAATTACTTATTAATTATTGTATTATTTATTTGTATTATTTGTCTTCTTATTGTTGTTATTTCATATCCTTACTTAATTATCTTTTAGGTAATGATGGCTGGTAATTTAACCTACTTTTGCTCACCTCTGTGTAATTAATAAGTTTTACTTTAAAGATGGTCATGATATTCTCTTTTTATATTTAAATATCTTTCACCTCTGTAATAATGCCTTCTTTCACAAATAAAATGTGTATGTAGTATCACTCTTTCTTGATCAGACTTACCAAATTATAATATATAAAGAACATAGATATATATATGTATGTTCAAAGAAACAGTTATTAATATCAATAATAAACTCTACTTTGAAATTCTTCATACTACCCATGTCTGGCTTGGTATTAGGTTAAAACTAGCTTCATAAAATGAGTCAAGAAATGTTTCTTCCTCTTCCACTTTCCAGAAGATGATGTATAAAACATTTTTTATTGTTTTCCAATTACAGTTGTCCAAGTTTTTCCCCTATCACTCTCCCTGCCTGCCTCCACCCCCTCAGTCAATCACTACCCTATTGTCCATTACCATGGATGCTTTATACCTGTTCCTTGACTATGCCTTTCCCATTCTTTCCCCCATTATCCCTCTCCTCCCTCCCCTCTGGTCACTGTCAGTTTGTTCCTTATTACAATGTCTCTAGCTCTATTTTGCTTGCTTGTTTGTTTTGTTGATTAGGTTCCACTTATAGGTGAGATAATATGGTATTTGTGTTTCACCACCTGGCTTATTTCACTTAGCATAATGCTCTCCAGTTCCATGAGTGCTCTCATAAAGGGTAGGAGCTCCTTCTTTCTTTCTGCTGCATATTATTCGACTGTATAAATGCTAATTCTTCTTTAAATGTTTAGTAGACTTTTTCAGTGAAGACATTTGGGCCTGAGGAACCCTTTTTCAGAAGATTTTACTTTCTTTTCACTGAGGTAGCTTTCTTTTTTCAATTATAGTTTACATTCAATATTATTTTGTATTAGTTTCAGATGTACAACATAGTGGTTAGGCAATTATATACTTTATAATGTTCTCCCTGATATTTCTAGCACCCACCTGGGAATATACAGTTATTATAAGAATTTTTTTTAGAAGATTTTAATTTACAAATTCAATTTTATCAATTGTTCCAGAATTATTCAAATGATCTGTTGCATGTTGAGCGTGCTGTAGCAGTTTGTAGTTTTGGAGAAAATAATCATCTAAGTTCATCTAAATAGTTAAACATTTATTTATAGATTATTCTCTTATTACCATTTTAAAATCTGTGATATGTCCTATTCCATTCTTAGTATTGGTAAATTATGTCCCCATCCTTTTTTGTCAATATTCCTAAGGGATTGTCAATTTTATTGATCTTTTCCCAGAATCCAGCTCTTTGTTTTGATTTTGTCCATTTTTTTAGTACTTTCAGTTTATCTGAACTCTGTTCTTTTCCTTATTAATTTCCTTCCTTCTTTATTTCAATTTGTTTTGCTCTTTTTTCTTCTTTCTTGAGCTGGAAGCTCAGATTACTGACTTGAGACTTTTTCTTTTTTAATGTAATCATTTATTGCTATAACTTTCCTCTTAGAACTACTTCATCTGCGTATCACAAATTTGGATATGTTGTGTTTTAAATTTCATACAGTTCAGTGTAATTCTTTAATACACAGTGAGTTTTCCTGTTGATCCCTGAATAATTTAGAAGTGTGTTGTTCAGTTTCAAAGTAGTTTGGTAATCAGCCCATTATAATTCTGCTATTGATTACTCCTTCAATTGCACTGTGGTCAAAGAACACAATTTATATGATTTCAGTTCTTTAAAATGTGTTAACATTTGTTTTATGGCCTAGGATATACTTAATCATGGTATATGTTCCATTAGCACTTGAAAAGAAAGTGTATTCTGTTGTTTGGAGTGAAATGTTCTATAAATGCCAAATCAGTATCAGATGTCAGATGATTTCTGTGAAATCATCTATAACCTGACTGATTTTTATGTTTCATTGTTTTATCCATAGCTGAAAGAAGGATGTTGAAATTTCCAACTATATCTGTGAATTTCTCTACTTTTCCTTTTAGTTCTATCAGTTTTTGTTTCATATATTATCAGCTCTGTTGTTTGGTGCTTACATACTCAGGATTATTATATCTTCTTGGTGTACTGATTAATTAATCAATATGTACCATTCCTGATAATTTTCTTTGTTCCAAAGCCTACTTTATATTATAGTAATATAAATACCACTACTTTCTTTTTATTAATATTTCCATGATATGTTTTTCCTATCTTTTTGCTTTCAATATACCTATAATATTATATGTGAAGTAAATATCTTATGGACAACATATTGTTAAGCATTTTTTTAAATCCAATCTGACAATCTTTACCTTTTGCTTAGTGTATTTAAACCTTTTATGTATAAAGTAATTACCCATATAGGGTTTAAGTATAACTCTTTTTTGGTTTGTTTTCTATTTGTTGTGTTTGTCTTTGTTTCACTGATTTATTTTTCCTGTCTTTTTGTGAAAAAATACACATTTTTGTAATCCCATTTTGATTTATGTGCAGTAGTTTTAAACCTATATCTCTATATTTTTTAGTGATGGTCCTAAATATAACATTATATATACATACCTTATCAGAGTCTACTGTTATCATCATTTTACCAGTCTGAGTAAATTATAGAAATATTGCCTCCCTTTACATACATTTAGCCTCCCACATTAATTATATAATTGTTTTACATGTTTCCTCCACATACACTGAGAACCACATTAGAAAAAAATAATTTAGAAAACCCAAGAGGTGAAGAACTGTGTAATGTCTATGTGGTGGCAAATTCTCTTAGTTTTTTTCTTCTTCTGAAAATATCTTGAGTTCCCCTTCGTTCTTGAATTAGGACCGTGTTCTGGGGGTAACATCAACAGGAATAACCAAGTAAGAACCTCTAAAACACCAATCTTCTATAAAAATAGTAAGAACACTATTTTTATAGAAGAAATATTCAGAATTTTGCAAATTAACAAAAGGCTTGCAGCAATCTAAGAAGTGTTTATTCAGGAAAAAAATAGCTGAATCATGGTAAGAATAGGAAACTTTGTAGCACTTTAACTTGTCATTTTCCCATCACTCTCTCCAGATCCACAGAATCCTTGAATAAAAAAGGCCTTACAATTAGATTAGGCATAAAAACCAGAGGTCTAGTAGCCACTGGCATGGACAGAACAGATTTGGACCTCCTCAAAAGCTTCATACCCACACAATTGTCATTATGTCACTTGTCTGGAAATTCCCTGGAAACTCCAACTTGCATGGTTTTTCCTTACTTTACTACACTTGGAGCTCACTTTCTAAAAACAGCTTTTTCCCCAGAAAATTATTGGCTTAACACATTTAAGGAGTTCTTAGTATAAGTTGTTTAATAGGATAAGAAGCTAACCATGTAGATCCTTCAGTGGCCACACATGAAAAAAAAAATACAGATATTACAGAATTAGTCAAAGAAAGTTTAAACAAAAAAAGCTATAAAAATAACAAATAGTAGGAACAATGAAACCTGAAGATGATGAGGGGAAATCTGAGTTCCATCTAGAGTTGCTACATTGTATTATTTAAACCTCATTACTTTTTGTTTTTGATTTTCAACAAAATTAATTATGTGAGAAATATGGCCTGTGTACAAAAAAAAAAAATCAGTCAATAGAAACCATCCTCAGAAAACCCAGAATTGTGTTTAATAGGTGGACTTTAAATAAGACTTTAGTTTTCAAAAAACTAAAGAAAACCATGTCTAAAGAATATAAGGAAAGTATAAGAATAATGTATCATTAAATAGAGAATACAAACTAAGTAATAGAAATTATGTAAAAGAAATTATACAAATAACCTGCACACAAATGTTTATAAGCAGAATTATTCATAATTTTCAAAAGTATGGTATATCCACAAATTGGAATATTACTTAATGCTAAAACAAAATGAGATATCAACCCATGAAAAGACATACAGCAACCTTAAATGTGTACTACTAAGTAAAATAAGCCAATCTGAAAAGGCTACATATTCCATGATTCCAACTACATGATATTGTAGAAAGAAAAGGCACAACAAAGGTCAGGAGTTTCAGGGGTGGGGGTGGGGTTAGGGAATACATGGAACATAGAGAATTTATAAAACATTGAAAATATTTATGATACTATAATGGTAGATACATGTCATTATACATTTGTCCAAACCATAGAATGTACACCACCAAGAATGAACCCTAAGGTAAACTATGCCCCATGGGTAATTATGATGTGTCAATGTGGGCACATCAGTGGTAACAAATGTACCATTCTGGTGGAGGATGTTGTTAATGGGGAGGCTATGCATGGGGTGGGGCAGGACATACATGGGAAATCTCTGTACCTTCTCAACTTTGCTATGAACCTAAAACTGCTCTAAAATAACATATTTTTTAAAAAAGAACCAAATAGAAATTCTTGAGCTGACAACTCTCTTGCTAAAAAAAAAGGAAAAAGTTCAGAGTTAGACAATCCAGGACTCGTTTCTTACTCATGATTTTATCTGTTGTGGCCTAGAATGTCTGGAAACAGCAGACTTAGGCAAAGCTAACATATAAGTAGTTTATTTATAGGCAGGAGAAGAGGACAGAGGATATGTATATGAGGAGAAGTGTTGGCTGGTATGAGACTGCTTTATTACACCAGCACTGTGGATGACATATTGGAGCATTCCTTGGACTGTTGAAGAAGCTTTATGAAATACATCTCAGGGCCTTGAAACAGAGAAAAAGAGTAAAGTATGGATCCATTGTCTCCCATTCCTCATTTGGTAAGAGTACTTTGTGGTCCCAAGATGTATTAACTCTCCTGTGTGCTTCCTTGAGACTCCAAGAAGTTACTACTAGTGTCCCATGTGAAGGCAAATGATAGAAGATTCTATGGATCAGGAAGGGAGAGGAACCTGAGTGAAGGTGACCACCTAGCAGTGGCAGGAATAACAGATGTGCACAACAGGTGTTCAACAGAGCATCAGCATCTCAGATCCCTTCCATCTTCTTTTTCCTCCACCCATAGCCTGTAGCTTCCATTCTTTATAGCAACTTGTGGTCAGAAATTCTAACCATATTGCAAAAACTGTAGGTTGATAGAAACAAGAAGGAGAATGAGAGGCTGGGTCATGCAATTTTTTGTTTTTTATCTGGGCATATTGCCACATTCAACAATGCTGGGGATGTGTTTAAAAGGCAGAAATAATGAGGAGAATGAAAACCAGAAGTTTCTGTCACAACTCTTAAAGAAAATGTGAAGTGGGGACAGGGTATCTTTGTGCCTTTAGACTTCCTATTAAAATACTGAAACATTTTATTCATGGTCATATTCGAAGTAATATTTATTTACTAATTATTTATTATATTATTATATATTTATTTATATATATTTTATTATATATATAAAATATAATATTTATATATATTTATATATTATATTTATTAATTCAAAGTAATTTTATTTCTTACCTCCCTCTCCCCATTTCCTCTTTGTCCCAGACCCTGAAATTCCTTTTCTCAAGAATACCTCAAAATTGGTAACTACCAGTTAATTATCCCATCCCAGATGATTCTTCATTTTTACCTTAAATAAAATCTTAAGGGGATATGAAGCTCTGGAAGAAGACAACCAGGCTTCAATGTTTGAGCAGGAAACAGATACAGGAAGAATAGATGGGGTGATTCAACAGTGGGTACTGTAATACAAGTTCTCTCTGTGTTAAAACTAGAGCTGCACTTTAATAGGGCAAAAGGCTATTAGCTCACCCTAAACGCTGCTTTGGGATTCTGTTCACCTCTGCATAAAATATTTCTACATCTTTTCCAGTTACTAAGAAGTGGCCAGCTATGCTCATTTAGATCTCGACTTCCATATTTTTTAATGAAATATATGCAAACAAATAAAAAATGCAAATATATTTCTTGTAACCTTAGTAGGTACAGAGCAGGATTTTACAGGCTTTGAGTCCCATTCTCTCTACCCTAAGTCATCCTCTGTGTTAACTGAAAATGGAGACAAAGGACAGGCAGCCCACAGATGCAGGCAAAGAGTCAAGAAGGTTGAAGAAAGACACACAGACCCTGCCTCTTACAAATCAGGAACGGTCAGCACTTACTTCAAGATTGTGGACCAGTGTGGTTCCTCCTTCAATCTTATCCAAGTGACATTCATTTTAATAACAAGTTAAACTCATTATGCAAATTGTACAATTCTATTAGAATATTGTTACCCCATGTAAATACTATTAGTTCCACAGATGAACTACTCTATGTGAAACTGCTTAGAAAACTATAAAGCACTTTACAAATGGAAGAAAAATTATAATGTCCAAGAGAGAAAACATTATACTAAACTGGAATCATAAAATGCTAAAGTGCCCACTGATGCAGCTCCAATTCACAACTTCACCCTTTTTGTGTGAAAAGGTAAAGGGAAGCAAAGTGTTTTCTTTGCAAATCCCATTTCTATGACTAATGTTCTTCTACAACTAACATGTAATTTTCTTTCTTCAATTTGTTTTCCCATCTTACCTGACATATTTTATATCCCTTCTTTCTTCTTAGAAGTGCCACTTTGTTGAGGGGAGAGGTAAGGTTTTGCAAGAAGTTTTTCAATATGCTGTTAATGAACGAATGGACAACTAATTACTTGCTAAATGCATTAACTCAAGTCTGGGTCTGAAATGGTTTCAGAATTAATTTGGGACATACGTGCAACATTCTCACTTACATTTGCAAGGGCCAAGATACATGGATTTCCATTTGTATATTGGAAAGTCTTTTTCCTTTTTAATGCAACCCTGGCAACTACAAAGAGAACTCATTTTAAGTTTATCTTACTTTTCAAACTACATTATTTAAAAAAAGATAAATATCTAAATAAAGCTAGCTGTACATTGATTTCATTCTTTTTCACTTGTTGTCTCACTCTCTCACACACGCATACACTCTAACTGTAGTCTGAGTGCATAGGTAGGAGATTTATAAATAAACTTCACAAGTGAACAAACACACACACAGCTTCCATTCAATAGATCATAATAGTAATTATCCCCAAGACCTAGGCCATTTCTAAAAATGCTTTTATTTCTGTTTTCTATCCTCCAAACCTCATTTCTTCCAATTAAATAAGGGGACCTACCAGATTATTATTCTCTCAGTATAGAGACTAGATTTACACTTCAGTTCAAACAAGAACTCTGGTATAAACTGCCTTTTAGGAGCAATGATAATTCTGTGTCCACCCATAGGTACTTTGAATATGTAACTATTGTATTTCCTCTGATGGAAATTAGCTAGCAATGAGGCACCATTAGCATTCACATTTGCAGAGAAGCATTATATTTTCCTAGACATTTTTTAAAACTTAGCTCTCAGATGATGGCACTGCCAAAAAATACAGCCAACTTCTACATCAGATGAGATCAGAAACAAATTATTCCTTAACTTGGCACAGAAATGCTTGCCTCTTCCAAGGCTAAGGATCTCCCCTTTAGGAAGGCTGTTTGGAGAACTTAACATCAGTCCCTCTGTTAGGCAGAATTCCTAGCCGATTCCTAGTCACTTATCTTTTGCTTGTTATCTAGATCTGTTCCTCAGTGGCTTTATCAGTCATAGCCATATTTTCTTAATCTCCCCAATCCTTATATTGAAAATAATCTATGTATTTGTTCCAGCTGGGTTCACCCTCCCTGAGTTGTACCTAACCTCTAAGATTTAGGGGGAAAAATTAAACTCAAAACACCATTCTTAACTGGGCCCATCTCCTTAGAGTTACCTTGATTAGTCCATGTGATATAGACTGAACTGTTTCCCCTCAAAACTCTTAAACGGAATCACTAACCTTCAATGTGATGGTATTTGGAGCTAGAACATTTAAGGAGGTAATTAAGGATAAGTGAGGACACAGGGTGAGATACGAATCCAATAGGACTGGTGCTCTTATGAAAAGAGGGAGTGACACTGCAGTGTGCACTCACAGCAGAAAGACCTTGTGAAGACGTGGTAAGACAGAGGCCGTTTGTAAGCCAAAAGAGAGGTATCAGGAGAAACCAACCCTGCCAGCACCTTGATCTTGAACTTTCAACCTCCAGAACTAATTTTTTACATTTTCAGCCACCTAGACTATGGTATTTTGTTATGGCAGCCTTAGCAGAGAAATACAGTCCATTTCAAAATTGGGTAAGTAGTTTACAGGTTGCAAACTGCCCCCCAAGATCTTAATTCTCATTAGGAATATAGGAACACTGCTCTTTACTGACTCCCCCAATCTTCCTTTCTGATTATTTTCTTATTTTATTCATATTTATTTTAATTTTTACATTTTTATTGTTTATACTATTACAAGTTGTCCCAATTCCCCCCCCCACCCTTCCCCCTGCCTGACCCCACTTCTGTAGTCATTCCCCACACTGTTGTCCATGTCCATGTGTCCTTCATATATGTTCTTTGACTAATTCATTCACCTTCCTTCAAAAGATCCTCACCTCCCTCCTCCACCCTTACATGATTCTTAGTTCATTTGTCCTCACCCCTTCTCTCCCTATCTGTTAACAGATACCAGCTGCCTGGTCATGGAGTTACATGAAATGCAGAACAAGCCAATTATAGTGCCTTTAACCTTGGCTGGTGGTTGTTCTGGGAAGAAGCACATGACCCACACTGAACAAATCAAAACCTTTATCAGTCTTACATTTTTCTATAACTAAACTAAAAAAAGGAACTATTTTTCATATAGTCACAGGGTTGCAAAGATATAAGCCTACAATATGGAGAAAGTTCCTTCATTGTAGGAAACAGTTAACCTAACAGGGTGGAGAAGAAACACATGAGAAATAGGGGGAACGGAGGAGAGAGAGAGAGATGGCAGCACTGAAGTCTCAGGATCAAGGCATCCTTGAGATTACTCTCCCCTTTACACTCTTGTGCCTAAGTTACTTTCAGTCATTCCTTCTAGTCCTTCTAGTTCAGGATCATAAGGAATACGAAAATTATTCTCCCTCATCTTTTTTCCCATTTTAGATCTGCCCCCCTCCTCCTTTCCATTTGCTAATTCATCACTCTTTGGGGTCTTGGCCAGAAAAATAGTACAAGTAAAATGGGGAAAACCAAATGGGATAAAATAAAAAGTGAAAAAAAAAAAAAAAACTGGAAACCAAATGATATTTACAATTTACAGCTTTGGAGTCATTTAGAGCTCCACTCAGAGGTGAGAAACGATAATTTAAAATCAAAGAACTAGAAAGCATGCCTTTTCAGCTGATTCACAATTCCTGAGCTCAAGCTCTGTAGATATTTCCTCAGGGTCTCTCTCCACAGAGTTTCAACTTACGAAATTTCTTAATATTCGTTTTTAGCTGCTCTTTAGCATCCTCCCAGTTGCAGGCCTGCAAAGAGCTCCACAGGCCTCCACAGAAGTGCCCTACTTGTCTCAGGCAGCTCGATACCCACCAAATCCTTGTCTCTAGCTCTCCTATTCACTGCCCTCCCGGTATCACCAAGTCCTGAAGCTGTCTTTTATATTCTTTATTCTCACCCAATTGAAATATATCAGTTTTGTAGCCAGTTCCCTCAGGGGGTCTACTCAGTGACCAGCAAAAACTAATCTGCTCAAGTATAGCTAAGATGTTACTGGTTGGTCATGGATTACTAATTTCTTCATCCAGAGAACATTTACATTTTTATGGTGGCCTTAAGTAAAAGGTGTTAACCACAAGACAGTTTCTGGTGTGAGGAGAAGTACAACAAATACATGGGAACTGGTAGTATTTTTGCTCCCTCAATTGACATTGTATACACACTGGCCAGTCTATACATCTGGTCAGTCCTGTCCTTTAGGGTGATTCAATATCTACCACCAAAGAGCTTCCTTTTCTGCAGGAACTATTTGTCTTCTTCTCCCCTGAGCAGCCTTCCCATGCCTTCCTCTGGCTCATCTGATTCCTCACCTCCACGACTCTGTTACAGCCTTTACCAGTGTCCACAGTTTTATGAACTTAGTAAATTTAGATTCTCTTAAAAAGCACATCAAAAGTTCAAGCCATGCCATGTGGCCCTAGAAACAGTTTGTGAAACAGAAAAGATAACTCTGAAGTTATTTCAGGGAAGAACTAGAAAATGTCATCAAAATGTTCCTGGTCATTTTATTGGCTTTAATTGAAGAGTTCCCCCAGAATCTGGGACCAGAGATAATATGGAAATATAAAACAGCAGGAATGGGCCTCACAAGAATTAAAATTTTGGTGGTGCAATGCAAGAAGAATCTTGAAAAATAAATGGTGTCTTTAGAAGGCTCCGGAAAGAGATAAGAAACAATGCCCCACAAGCATTCAAGGAAGTCAGTGAAGAAAGAGGATGGAGACATGCAAGCTGTTCTCAAGTTTTAGAGGTGCATTTTCAACAAGAGTTATTCTGGATTGCTTCACAGGACAGAAGTAGGATCAGGGTTGAGTATCAAGTCCAAAAGAGAAGATTTTTTTTTTTCTCACTTTAAGGAACAATTTCCAACCATGTTGTCCAGCAGTAGAAGGTACTGCCTTCCAAAATATCACTGATAATATTTGAAAATACCCATTCACTAGGGCCTTGCAGAACAGCAACCTGCACTTATAGGCTAGACCATTTCTAGGGCTCTTGAAACACTGTGATTTCCATCATTCTCTAAAACCATCAATATGAGATTAGTTGGTTGACCCCCAGAGGCAGCACTGGATTTTCACATGAGCTCTGGGAACAGGGAGAGGAAGTGAGAAACAGGCAGCACAAGAGTCAAAGGAAGCAGCACTTCCAACCTGTCACCTACTGGCAGTATTAGTCTTTCGGCTGGCTGCAGCCTGTTGGCTACTCACCTGCCCATCTAGTCTCTAAATGAAGTACTCCAGCAATCGAGTTCAATTCAACAAGCAAGGATGCTGTGCTGCTATAAATCATCGGTCCCTTCCTCCTGGAGCCCTTCAGTGGAAGGAGTGATTAGTTAATTGCCAGAGCTGTTAACAAGAATTAAGAATTCAAGAAAATTGGCTAGGAATGCAGATCTGTTGCAATATGGTTAGAACAAATGTGTTTTTAAAGGGGCAGAAATTCAGAAATATGTATACCTTAGTCAAAACAAATGGGTCTTAAAGTCTTTCATAAAATGTCTGACGTTTACTGGGTCAGTGTTCCCTTCTTTAAGGGACTATCACTCTAAAACAAAATCCTCCTTAGCTCCCTTCACTGTGTCTTCCGACTACAGAGTCTGAAGCACTCTCTATGCCCTCCCCCTGTACTCTCTTCTGACACAGGCATTTCCCTGTGCTTCACCCACTCTGTGTACTTCACTTCACATTTGAGACAACCATTTCTTCTCACATGTTTTCATTTTTTCTGTCAAATAAATGAAGAAAGGAGAATGCTCATAAAGGATGAGACACAACCTAGCATATCAGTGCCCATAAAGCCCCAATCCACAGGTATGTGTCTCCTAGGGATATGAGTTCGGCTTAGCAAGTGCAGGTATTAGACCAGGTCCATGTTGAGCAGGACTCCTGGGCATTGCTGAGTATCCTGCAAGTGATCTAGATGTTTTAAGCAGCAATACAGCTAACACTGGAACAAAATTTTATGGTTTTAAGGTATTCCCTTGGTTTTATTTGCTTTGACAACAGTTAAAACATGTAGAAAAAGTATTAGGATTTTTATTTCCACGATGAAGTAGTTGAAGCATGGAGTGGTTAAATAATAAAGCCAGGACCTAACCCCATCTCTCATACCTGACCATGCATTCCATATCCTACCTTCACCAACACTTCACCCTCTCTGCTCCAAAACTCTGAAGTGTTGTCGTTTTGTAATCATGAAATCTCTTCAAAATTGTTCATAAAGTAGGACACAAAAATGAATCATTAAACTTAATTGCATATACTTTTTCCCAGCTTTACCAAAATATAATTGACATATAACATTGTGTAAGTTTAAGGTGTAGAACATGTTAATTTGATACACTTATATATTGCAAAATGATTACCACCATTGCGTTAGCTAACATCACCATCATGTCATATAATTACCATTTCTTTTTTGTGGTGAGAACATTTAAGATTTACTCTCTTAGAAACTTTCATGTATATGATACAGTATTATTAACTATAATCACCATGCTGTGAATTAGATCTTCAGGGCTTACTCATCTTAGTGTGCAACGGGAAGTTTGTACCCTTTCAACTGCATATACTTAAGGAGAGTGTGTATGCACATGTCTTGGAGCAATTCTGGAGTGTAGGGTTTGGAGAAAATGTGGAGCTAGTCCAATGTGCGTTTATAGATTAAAAATAGAAACAAGTCCAAGGAAAGCAAAGGTCAAACGCACATTAGTAAATTTATACGGAGTGGTCGTTTTCATCTTAGAAATGGTCACAGATGGGAAGCATATGAGACATCACAAGACCAAGGCCCCATCTTATACATGAAGGATCTGTAAAGAAAATTGGATGAAATGAAATAATGTATCACCAAACCTGTTGAAATGCAAATGAGTTGAAGCACATACAACAGTTGTGTCAGTGAAATTTGAGGTGCAGAGGCCCATTCAGGTGGCAAGCCAGGCACAGAAAATAGTCAAGGGAGAGATTATTATTATACAACATAATTAAATAGTACAGCTCTCATAAACTGTCATATAGATCCCATACATATTCTATAGTATATAGGAGCTGAAACCCTGACAGAATGAAGTGATTAATAAAAGACCTGCAAGTAGAGGTGACTAAGTATAATGTTTTCTCAGCTGCTGAGATCATCAATATTGCTTAAGCTGAAGCAGAGGCAATCACATGTCTGGATTTTCTAAGATCATCTTGGTTTCACGTGATTTTTAAAAAGTTTATTTGTTAAATATAAAAGAAATTATGAAACATTTTGTACCCATATATCTTTGTCTGCTCGATCTGCTGTAACAAAATACCATAGCCTAGGTGGCTTAGACAACAGAAATTTGTTTCCCGCAGGTCTGGAGACTGAGAAGTCTGCGATCAGGGTGTCAGCAGCTTAGGTTCTGGTGAGTACACTTTTCCTATATGGCAGATGGCCACCTTCTCGCTGTGTCTTCTCAGGGCAGAGAGAGAAAGAGAAAGCAAGCTCTCAGGTCTCCTTTTATAAGAGCACTAATCCCATCATGAAGGCTCCACCCTCATGACCTCATTATTACTTTCCAAAGGCCCCACCTCCAAATAACATCACATAGGGGCTGGGGTTTCAACATACACATTGGGATGGGGGCCCAATATTCAGTCCATGTAAGTATTTTCAAATAACTTTTCAAATGTGAAAGAATGAAAAATCCTATACAGGACCACATGTCACAAATTTGGCAGAGATAATATTTTAATCTGAATAAAAGGATTAGTGGATCTCTTAAAAGATCCAAGGTCTAGAGTTAAGAAGACCAAACAGAAGAAATCAAGGTGCCCAGGTCCCCAGCAAGACCCGGGAGGAAGGAAGAACAATGGGCGCAGGCACAAAACTACTTTGAGTGTATGAAGTCTGAGCTGAGCATAGTGTGTCATTATTGGTGAACCCGGGTTCTGACGTACAGTATCCCTAAGGAAACCCCGGTCTGGCACTGAGTTGTCTGTGCCATACGTATAGTGGCTCCATGTGCCAATCCCGCCTCCAGGATCCTTGTCTCTGGTGTAAATTATAACTGGAGGCACTCTTTTGCTAAATACTTTCTAAGTTTTGGGGTGCAAAGAACACCACCTCAATCCCCTCTGACAGTGGATAAAACCCACGGAGAGGAAGGATCTTTGCCACTTCCCCAGAGTTGTACCACACAACCTGGGGCTCTGTAGGCACCCACTGCAGGAGGCAAGGAAGCTCAATGGCACAGCAGTATCCAGTCAAAGCTCAGGTTGCAGAGGTAGGTGAAGGCACTGGCATTCTCCAGTAGAAATGAAGTTGTTGATGGACACTCCCACCAACGCTAGTGGCGTAAGGAGCTGTGCTTCTTGTGTACCAGAGCCAGAGAAATAGTAATGCCAGACAGAGGCTAATGAGAAAAGGGGAAATGTATATTATAGCTTGTAGGCTTGGTAAAAGTTGGTTATTTGACTGATTCATTGATATACTGCTTCACATTATATCAGTACTGACTGTTGATAAGATAATGGTCTTCATATTAGTTTGTCTAAAAAAGAACTTTGAAAAATAGATCCTCTGGCTAGAGATCTGCTTCTGACATATTGATCAGGACTGTTAGAAAGCAACAAAATAGTCAAATGCCCACTGGAAGGGAAGCAGAGACATGAATAATCAAGCATTTAAAGATGAGAAACATTAGAAAAGAAAATGCCCAGTTTACAGCAATCTCTACATGTTACTGGTTAGTAGCTAGTGGCCTGTTTTTGAAGAATCTTTATCCATCAATCTGAGTTGTATTTTTACAAGAATTTCAATCAGTGTTTGTCATTTCTCTGCAGCCTCTTCCTGCTAGAAGGCCATGTTCTCCTCGAAGGATGCCTAGGGACTGAGCACATGCTGGCTGTATGGTGGGCCATACTATGGAATATATGCTCCCCCTTAGTTATCCTGCTCCATCGAATACAAAATAAGACCACAGCCTCTAACCCTCACAGCTTTCATACCTTCTCTCTGTGTTTTCCAGAGTTTGTAATCTTTTTGATGCCTTGGTGTTTGTAAGAATATTAACTTAGCTTTCCCTTCCCATTACCAGCTATAAGTAATAGTTGGATTGGTAGCTATCTGGAGAGGTCAGGAGGGAAGACTTCCCTAAACTGCCTCTGTTCCAGGCGTTTCATCATCTCCAAAGATTTTCTTGGCCAGTGCAGTTAGTAAGTTGGTATTGCATCATAAAGAAGTGAAAAATACGTAGCGTAGTCGTAGGAACTGCTATGTTAGCAATGCAAAGTTTCTCGGGGCGAGACATAGGGCCAACACCCATGAGAGAGAATCTTAGAGGATTGGGTTCAGAAAGAGAGTTTTGATCATACTTTATTGAGTTTCCATTCTCGCTCTGTAAGTAAAGGACCAAGTTTGCTCCCAGTGCTCAGATTCCTGGCCTCCCACATGGAAATGGAATCACAAAGATGTGTGTGTGTGTATGTGAATGTGCATATAGACATATCCTCGTATTCCAAACTCAAGAGAAAGAAAAAACTTCCCCAGATTTTTCAATTCCTATAAGAATTGTATGTAGTTTACTATTTCTGGATTTGGATCACTGAGTTCCCTTGGACTATTAAACATAGCAAAAAGCCATCTGCAATGAATCGGGCTTGCTCCTCTAATTGAGTCATGCTGCGAAACCCTTTACTGTTTCCCTCACTCCGTTGCTGAATATTTTTTCAAGAATGATAGAAAATACATTTTTACTACTAATGCCACCTGCAGGTTAAAGAGAAACTGTTGCAAGATTCTTGAAATCCTCACAGCACACTGAAATAAGTCCCTCCAAACTATTCCCCAAACCTTGCCAATCAGCAGGAAGGTAGTCTTATTTCATTGATGACATCCTTTATCAGAACTACGCCTTTGCAATCGCCACTGCAGCCAGCCTTTCTTCTTCACTCGGCACTCCGGCCAGCTGATACTTACATCTAGGAACACGTAAAGAGTCATTTTCTGGGAAATAATTGCTTTGGGCTACTTCATGCAACAGCAGCCCAGTGCCGTTGTAAAGTGTCTCATGTCACAGGTTAAGATGGTATGAGACTTATCCTCAATTAATTAGTTTCCATGTGAATTATTTCCTGAGTCAATCAATCATTCCATGCAAGTGCTATTATTTGCCTCCACGGTGCTAAATGAATTAGCACACGTGTGCCACCTACATGTCTTATTTTCTCAGCTAGGTAAGGTTTCTTAAGGAGAGATATTGTTTTCTATTCTAATTAGTTCCTTCTTATTATGACTGACATTACTGTTGCTACATTATGATTATTAGTCATAGTAGATAAACTTTGCTATCAGTTCATTATAAATCATGCTTCAGCTTCTAGCCACAGTGATGTTGCAGCTCCAATTATCTGAAGAGCACAAATCTAACAAGAGGTGAAGAACAGATCCATCAATATTTTTACAGAGAGTCTAGGCTAGTTGATGTTGACAAACAGGACAGTCACCCCCCATTTTGTCACCACCAGATGGAGGCAACTTCCAACACGTGTACCACTTCTGACATGATGTCACACAGAATGTGCTTATGTAATGTAGTAACAAGGACAGCTGGAATTATGTGGGGAAATCCTTCTTGACCAGAATAGACAGCTGGTGAGAATTTCAACACCTACTGCGATTCTTAATGACATTATCATACCTGGGCACAGAGGTGAAGAAATAGAGCCAATTACTTCAGTTCATCTGACAGGCCACCCTCAATGGACACTCAGCTCACTAATGTTGGCCCATTGTTACTCCTAGAAATAAAGATAGAAGGACATAGAAGGGATGACTAGGAAAAATTCTTCCTTTCTAGAAAGAATTGAATAATATTAATAGAAAAGTCTCCCCATGGATGAGAAAAAATATATGTAGGATGGCTGCATGGTATTCTTTGTTTTCCTTTTCCTTGGCTGAGTGTACCAAAGAGCCCTTACCCCTAACCTCAGGCAGTTAAGAAACTAAAAAAAGCTTTTCAAAAACTTGTAGCATTGTCCCTGACTGCAAAAAGTTAAGAGTTTACTCTCAAAGTTTAAGCAAAATGCTACGGGAACCTCATTCAGCCCCTTGGTGCCACCAGGTGACAGTACACCAGAGTGATCAGACTTTCCTGGGATTAGGAGATCATTGAAAGGCAGAGATATGCTAAAGAGTGCAATGTCTACTAGGAGTGTCACCTTGCTCCACCCTAGGAAACAATCACCTCTTTAGATCTCCACACTCCTGACATTTGGGACTGAACAAGTCTTTGTCATGGGGGCTGTCCTGCACATTGTAGGGTATTTAACAGTATCCTCTGGCCTCTGTGCACTCAGTGTCAGTAGCATACCCCTGGTAGGGACAACAAAAAATACATGTCTCCAGACATGGCCAAATATTATCTAAGGGTGAAGTCAAAGTCACTTCCCAGATGAGAACTTTACTCTACACAGTGAGTTCTTCATGTATAGTGAGGGTATCATTCATCTTTATAACCCAGCTGTGCCCAGGGAAAACGCTGAACATACAGGGATGAAGTTTGACTGCAATTATATAACAGTGAGAAAGTGACCATAGCTAAGGTTGGAAATGACGTCTTTTACTCTCCATGTAAAGGAGCAAATGTTGCCAGTCTATTCAGCCTTTCTGGCCACTTCCATAGAAAGACCAATGGGTAAGATCGCTCTTGTTTATTCAAACTGAAAAACCACTGACACTGCCCATGAAAAGTCAGCTCAACAAAGACAGAACAGGGGTGCTTGGACAGAAGGAAGAAATAAAGCACACAGACAATTTAATTGTGGGGAAGTTAAAAAATCTTTGCCAAGTAATGAAATTATTAATTGTAATTCGTGTCAGTTTTTGCAACAGCCATGCAAATAGATGGATAGGCTGTTCAGCGGTATTTCTGGAAGGGATTGTACATTTCAAAAATGAGGCACTGCTGGAGAACTGCCTGTGTGAGGATTTGCAAAAGTGTACACCCCTCTAACTTCATGGGGTGGTAACAGGAAAACTAGCCTACCTTTAGCCCAGACATAGCTTACAGATCAAAGGGGTATCACATTCACCCAGGCCATTGTCCTCTGAGAGATCAAACTCTCATTACATGACAGATGCAATATCTTCTGTTTGAGGCAGTTTACATATTTCTCTATTTAAAAATATAGGCAGCTACTTCCTCCATCCTACAAATGTGCTTATCAGTTTTGAATTACAGAGATCTATTTTGAGATGAACACATTGAACAAAACCTTCATCCGTGTGTGTGTGTGTCTGTGTGTGTGTTTTTTTATTTCCCAACATGGCGGTAGGAGCTTATGCCTGCTATCTGCATAAGTCTTTTGTGTATTGCTAATGGAGTGCTGGAATCGTAGCAGCCCTGAGCAGGGAATACATGTGAGCAACAATATGCTGAGAGACCCCTCGGTGGAATCTAATCTGTTCCAGCTCATGCACTCCTCAGAAACTATTTAACTTTCATTAAACTGTGTTTGATATCAGCTAAATAGGATGCATACGGCTCCAATATAGCTCATATGGTCGCATTCATTCGATCACAGCAGTGCTTTTTTCTTATATTTCCTTCCACTTGTGTCAGTACCCAGTATAGCTGGGTAAATAGGAGACCTTTGAAGACGTAGTTAGTACTCAGATTTCTTTATTCTTTTGTGCTGGTTTCTTGGTGTTGAAACAGTGATTCATGTATGTCGCAGACAGCCTCCATTAATTTCATGTAATGTAGCTTTTATCTCATAGCTGGGACAACCATCTTCAGCATTCTGTAGCTCCAGCATCCCCGGCTCTGCCCTCAGTCCCCTTTGCATTTCCCAGTCTCCCTCCAGGTCCCCAACACTCTCCATAGCTCCTCTCTCTTTTCGGAAAATTATGTTCATTTTCAGCCACTGTTTTGTTCTGGTATTGTAGCTAAAGAACAAGTGAATAAACAGGTAAAGATAAGTAAAAAAAACAAGGATAAGGGATAAGGTTTTCAGTCTGGGTAAGCCTTTATGTCTGAAGGAAAAAATAAAGAAAAGGCACTGGAATGAAAATACCCATCCAGAAAGGAGGACAGTTTTGTGCTCCCACCCCTGCTTATATATCCATACACACATTCATACTCAATCTATTCAGAGGACACTAATTTGTTTATGAATGCAGCACAGTAGGAGTATGCAGTTTTCCAGTTTCTGGGGAGGAAAGGGGAAGTAGATTTACAAACTGGAGCTGTTCAAAAGTTTTAATGATCACACATAACACATGCACTCACACACAGTGGGAGGGGGGCAGGGAGAACTGGGCATGTTACCAATATGTTTTCAGCCAAATGAATATCATTATTTATTTGCAAAACATTTTTTCTCCTTAATAATGGAAAGGTGTTAAGAATTTCACCTTTACAAATATTAAGGGGACATGGATATCTCTCTGTTATCCTCACTGATATTTTTTCCATTATGTTTTATTAGGTCCAAAGGAATAATCACAATTTTTTTCAGATCGGTTAAGAGAAACTACATGGGGTCTTTGGTACTAGGAACCCAATTATTTAGGATATTATTTTGTGAACCTTTTTCATTTTATTAGTGTACCAGAGGGTTTTCACATTCTCAAGGAGAATCCAGCTATTATTGCTTTTTTGAAAGAAATGTCTCACTGGGACAATTAATTCTATACATTAACACCAGTCACCATTGTGCTGTGTATTATTAAAATTATAAAGGCAAAGCCCACATTTTATCATTCAGTTCAGAAATGGGTAATTTACATGTGTACGCACATTAGAGAATAAGCTACCCCATGTGCAGCCCTCACTGTGTAAGAACTTTGCAAAGCCCTGTGCTGACTTGGAGATGTTCTCTCCACAAACACTGGTGGTTTACAGAGAAGCCAAGTGGGGCTGAGAAAGGTGAACATGCACGCAGGCAGTTTCAGGGCTTGCCTCTGTCTGTCTCTGCCTCACTTGAGGGATGTTCTCCATTTAACTTTGTTGATGAGCACATGTAATTAAGATGCTGTGCCTTAATGTTTGATGCTGGGACTTGAAAGGGTGATTTAAAAAATTTATTTAGCTAAGCATATTGACATTTTTAGTATATATTATTAATCTTATTAATAGTATTAACAAAGGCTAATTGAAAACGCATCATCTATAATTATATTAGTCTTCATTTTAGTACATTTTTGTCAGAGTAAACTAGAAAGGAGTAATTAATGTGCCACTGTTATTTACCCCTGTTTGTATTAAAGCTGGTGTTACACAATGTTGGAGATGAATATAGCCTGATTTCACTGAATACCAAGGAGCACAGCATTCAGAAGCAGTAAAATAAGCAGCTGTGTTTTCCTGCACTAGGGACCTAAAAATAAAACCAGCTTCAGGATTGCAGGATAGGTGTGCAGGGGATAGGACCAGGAAGCCTGGAGCCTGCGGTGGCCCATGCTGCTGCACTCTAGGCTGCCCTTTCTCTCCCCTCTGTGGTAGGCTCAGGGATCCATGACGGCTCAGAATCCGGAGCCCTTGTATCTCATCAGTTTAAGAAATAAATAGAGAAAAGCATGCCTCAATGCATTTGATCCTGGGGGTCACTGCTGCCAGTTCCATAGGGGCAGGGCAAGGAAAATGATTTCACATTCATCAGGAATAAATCCAGAGACAGAGTTGAACCTTCAGGACTCAGTCTTCAGTCTGAAAAGAGAAAGCTATGATAATGCTCCAAAGAACATTGCTGTCAAGAACCCAAATTCCCAAAGACAGATTTGACGCTTCCAAGTGACAACACTTCCCAGCCCTATGCCTTGACCCTGGCCACCCTAAACACACACACACACACACACACACACACACACACACACACACACACACACGGCAGTTTCAAAACTACATAAGAAAATAGTCCCTTCTGACTCCCATGCACAAAACAAACAAACAAACAAAACGTTAAAGAAAGTAAGCTGGATGACTTAAGTTAATGTGGAATTAACCACTTTCAAGTTCTCTCCCAGCCTGATGGTTATGATTCAGTCTCTCTGAGGTCAGCATTTCCTGAGGCAGGCAGGGAACACACAGCAAAGGAGTGTGAAATGGAGGCACGAGGGGATGGCAATGAATGTCACATCTTTTAATCAGGTGGAGCCAACACAGTGATGGCTGGGATTCCAAAGCTGAGCCCTGGGCTTTCTCCTGAGCTCTAATAAAAAGCATGGCATATTGGTTGCACTGGCTGCCAAGTGCTATGTCCATGCCCTCTCCACAGTGGCCAACCACAAACATGCTAGCTAGAAGCTCTCAGGGGGCCCCGTGTGGCTGTTCCTACACGGCTAACATATGTACCAACACCTGAAAGCTACAGCCTGCCACATCGCCGGGACCCCGCTCGCCTACCTTTGCTCCTTGGTCACCAAGGGTTAATTTTCTAATGGCTGCCTTGCTGCTGATGCTGGCCAAGTTTTTCATCGCCTGCAGAGCACCACAAGCTGTGATTTGGAGCCAGAAAACACCATTAATTTTCTAAATAGGAAGGATCACATATGTAAACTGTCTGGTTCTGTAATGAGTCAGGCAGGTAGAAGATGAAGGAGGAGGAAGTGAATTTTTCCAGACACAGAGGCCAAACAGCCCGGCCCAACGGGCAGCACACCGTGCAGAACTTTGGAGGTCATGAGGTGGGGCGGGGGGCGGGGGGGAGTGCTGGGAACTTCCCCCATCTTTAAGTCAGTCTCACCACCAAACTTCAATGTTTCTATAAAAGGTCAGGCTGGTGATTTATTGAGCAGTGTTGGGAGTTTTCACATTAGACTTCACAAGAAACTTATTTGTAAATGGAAGGAAGGCTTAAGCAAAGTGCGCCAGCTTGGAGACCACATAGGGGCTCATGAGGACAAAACGGGTGGTTAACACGTCCTGGTCTTCAGAGAACAGAGAATCAAAAATTCCCCTGATGGAAATTACTTAGGCAGCAACGTACATGGATGTTTTAGATGCCCGAGAGATGCATTTTTGCAGATTTTGCAAATCTACAAAAAAAAAAAGCAAAAATCCTTTGTTTAGGATTTAGCATGTATGTCTCTGTGTGTTGTGGTTTATGTGTGCCGGAGATAGAGAGGGAGAAACTGAGAGAGAGAATTGGCAGGTTTTAAAAAGTGGTAAAAATGCCTTTCTGAGTTTTAAAAATCATTTTGCCTGCCACATATACATCGCTTTCTAGAGTAACTAACACCGTTCTCTGTGACACCAGGACAGTGCCATGCCTGAAAGTGCATGTCAGGCCCACCAGGACATGAAGAGGTCCCTCTGCTGTGTGCTATCCAGCACCCCAGCACCGGGCTGCCCCTCCCACAGCCCATGCTCTGCCTGGGGCATTCTGGTGAGAGAAAGACCATTCTCTAACTTTCTAACATGCTGGTTCCATTCTGCAACCCCTTACAAAAAATCTCTAGCTAATACAATTTCCTCATTCTCTATTTTTATTGCTCTTTGGGCAAAAAATGAAAATTTGGGGGAGATAAATAAATCTGAGGACATTTTTTTGTGGCCTTGCAGAAACAGGACTGAATGCGACTCCTTGATTCATGTCTGCGTAGAGTGCCTCAGAGAGCAATGATTCGGCACATCAAGGTGTTCCCTGAGAGAGGCAAAAGGGAAGCATCTGGAGTGTGTAAGTGTATAAGAAGGCCCAGTGCTGGAGAAGAGCGACCTTGAGGCTGGCTGTGAGCGAAGGAGGAATGAATGACACAGGGGCTGTGTGATCTTTTGTATGTGTCTGAAAGGCAGGTATGGTATTTCAAAGTTTTCAGAGAAAAATAACCCTAAGGAAGACATATTCAATTCTAGGGTATCCTAGCTTCCTGGGGCTACTGTAATAAGGTGCCACAAACTGGGTGGCTTAGACAACAAAGAATTATTGTCTCGCAGAGCCCTGGAGGCTGGAAGTCTGAGATCAAGGTGTTGGCAGGGTTGGTTCTTTCTGGGAGCTGTGAGGGAGAATCTGTTCAGGCCTCTCTCCTTGGCTTACAGTGGCAAACTTCCTTCTGTCTCTTTACATGGGCTTTCCTCTATGCATAGATCTGTCTTTGTGCCCAAATTTCTCCTTTTTAAAAGTGTACCAGTCACATTGGTTTAGAGTTCCCTCTGCAATGATATCTTAACTAATCACACCTGCAGTTACCCTAGTTCCAAGAAAGATCACATTCTGGAGGTCTGGGGTTTAGGATTTAAACATATGAAATAGGGCAGGGGGAGCAATTTCACATGCAACAGGGTGAGAGAAAGAACTCCCTCAAGAGTTTACCAAAATTTCTCATACTGTTAGTTGAAGGCATATCTGAAGTAATGTTTATTTGTATATGCTTTTGTCTCTTTGTAGACTGCTAAGTATTTTTGCTTTCAGTAATGTATTCCAGATAATTCTATGCAAATCTTCCTCAAGATCTACATTATTTCCACTTGCCTGGTAGGGAAACTGAGGCTTCGAGAAGTTACATGTCACACAGCTGCAGACCTGAGGCTCTAATTCAACACTGTTTGCTACCCATTGTGCCCACTAGACTATACTGCCTGCTTTGTAGTAACCATCAACACACTTCAGCACCAACAATGTATCTTGACACCTACCATTAAATCACCAAGGAAAGCACTCCGCTTCTCTAATTCCTCTTCATTATTTCCTCCAAGAAGTTGCAGGATGGGGGACTCATTTCCCAGTATTATTTTTGCTCAAATAGATCTTATAGTGTTCCATTCTCAATGAAATATGTAAATAGGTCTGAATCCCCAAAACTCCATCTTAGAGTTTTACTTACAAACATACGTGTCCCACTTTGGGAGTCATGCAAACACAGGGACCAAGCAAATGACTCCAGAATTGGCCCAAAGTAGACCCAAGCTGGGCGTTGATATTGGCAATGGCCAAGCTGGGGGTAGAACAGCCATCATTTTTCAGCTAATTTTCTCCTTTTGCTTCCTCCCTTGCTCCAGGTAGAACACTTCATTAAAAGTGCTGCAGAGCTCAGTAGAGCTCATTCTTGATGAGCTCGCCTCTCTGATCTTCTCAAGCCTTTAAAAGGGAATGAGCCTTGGCCTCCTTTTTATGGGCTACATTATGACCTCACTTCAAAGTGTGAAAAGAGGTTCCAAGATTCCCTTTGTGCGGTGGAGTCTCTTAATTGCACTTTTAAACACAGTGTAATTTTTGTAATTAACATTATGGTTTCAGAGGGCAGAGAAGCCTGCACCATGCTAATTACAAACCTGCGTCTTCAGAGTGGTGGAATTTCCAAGGCCTCTGATATTGGGGTGGAATACAGTTTTTATGAAGGATTTCAAAGATCCTCTGTGGGCTGAGTTCTGAGTCATCGTTAGAATTTGATAACATAAAGAAATTTTACAACATGTGACGGACTTTCTGTGTGAAGATTTTACCTGATAACTAGAAAATTTGCATAAAGCACTTTATTAGGTCTCCTCTCACATTACTGAAAGAGTAAGAAGTATAGTGCACTCTTTCTCTAAGATTTTTCTTAGGAGCCAAGGAATTGGTGCTCTATAATAAAATTTACAGTATATTATGAAGTGAAGTTGTAATAATCTTCAATGGTGTTGAAAATCAGAGCATATGTGCCTTTTAAGGAGAGGAAGAGAATATGTATCAGAATTACTGGGTAACTGAAAACCTTGCAGTAAAGGTATATTGTACTGTTCTTTGCCATATAAAAGATCTAGTCCTGCTAGGCTGCCATGCCACAGCGAGAGCTTCACATATACAACACCAAGCAACAATAATATGCCATTTTTTCACTCCATGAAGTATGTTTACTGAGAAAAATTATCTTCCTCTTATTTCAGAGGCAAGTTTATCTCACCTTTTTTTATCAACCAAATTGTCTGTTCATGTGTGTGTATCTTTACACACACACACACACACACACACACACACACACACTTCCAGACATGCAGCATGCATATTGTGCAGGGCAATCACAGCTCTGCAAAGAGTAACTGGCCTTTCTTAGGCTGATACTGTCAGAAATTGTACTGTGGGGTAGGGATGGAGTCCCAAGGCCATCCATTTGCTGAAATCCTTTCACTGCGCATAGATCAATTAAGCCAGTGATAGTGATAATTTCAGGAAAGCTTTCTGTCATGACAGGAACAAGAATTCATCATTATTCCATGCTGTCTTATTATTTCAACACCCTACATGTGCTGTTGGATGTATAGCAGTAGCTCGAGGCATTATCTCAGTGGGATGCATTTTCCTCCATGAGAGTCTTTTCCTTGGTGATTATGCAGATAATGCATAGCTTTGTAATGACATCATAAATAGAACTCCAAGTCCCAAGAAACAATTAGGGACGTATATCAATACTTCCCTTGTAATCACAACATCATCTGATTTCCAGTGGGACGCCAAGCTAAGCTCCCCAAGTTCAGTAATCATGTATGAGCACCAACGCCTGCTTCACAATCTATCTTGGAATCACAAATCCTGGCACGGCAGACAAATTAATATGCATTTTAGCCCACTGTCAAGAAGGGAAATCACACTGGGGTTAATCACAGAGCCTAGGGTGAGATCCAGGCAAATGAAACCCAAGCTGACACAAACTGGACCCTCAGTATATTGACCGCAGGCAAAAGCGAAAGAAAACTAAAACATTTAAAAAGCCAATATCCCCTGGAAGTGAAGGACCAAAGAATCCTCGCAGCAGATCAGTATACGTTCCTATTAATAACTCTATTTTTGAAAGAGGCTTTTTGGTCTTGTTTCCTTGAATGATTTTTCCCATCCCATGTATGTTTCAGCCTGGTTTAATTCCCCTTAAAAATAAACATGCTTTTGTCATGGGAGGAAAGGGCCACTTCTCTCTAATTGGTTTGAGGCATGTCAGTCACTTCAGCCTGCAAGGGATGCAAAACCACACTCTAAGTGGACTTTTAAAACCACATGGTGGATTTTACAAGGTCTGTTCACTCCTGCTGAGGGGAGTGGGGTATGAGAAGGATTCGATTATAGTTCTGAATTCTTTTCCCAATTTTAGGAAAGCAACAAACCCTTCTCTCTTAACTCTTGTAGCTCCCAACAAACAGAAATAGAATTTTAGATATATGATCAAACTTACATAGTATATAGCTTGTATTTTTATAAAATATTTGCTTCCAGCAGAGTGTATCATAATTCACAAATGCAGAAATCTGTCATTAAGATCTGACCCAGTTGCCTGGCATTGTCAAAAGCAATAACGTATCTTTTAATAAATTTATATCAAGTAAGGATATAACATATCATTAGTTTAAATGTATTTGCAAGCAATTACCCCCACCAGGATATTTGAGAGTACTCACGCAAAATTGATGAAATTCTGACATGCTTAAACATTGTTCATTTAGCTCAATTCCTTCTGTATATAAAAAATAGAGTAAATAATTCCACTGCCATTTACAAACTACTGTTAGGCATTTTTATTCCATTCCGGGTTTCTATGCTGCCTTTAAACTATAGCCTTTGGTGATTATTTGCAATAATAATAATAAAAATTAAAAAAAACAGTTTCATATATGTTTAATTTTAAATAATGGACTAGATTTTTCATTCTCCTTATTATTGTTCAATGTAGTAATTTAAATACCAAGTAGATTTGCTGCATGTCAGCTGTCTTTCTTTTACAAAATGGGATGAATTATTGAATCAGTAGAGGTTGTTTGACAATGAGTTTTCTAGTACTACACAAAAAAGACCTTTGACATTCAGCTGTCTTTTGAAAAGAATAAAGTATAAATCAATTAAGTCATTATGCTGTGGTTCAGAAATGTCATCCTATGGCAGGTCTGCTTTGCCTTTCAGGTGACTTTCGGGTACCTCCACCATCACATGGGGAACAGAATGACTGTCAGGCTGAGGTCCTCCAGTATCTTTCCTAGGTTTCTAGAACCTTCCATGGCTGAAGTGCATCCTATACAAACATCATTTACCCACCACAGACAGGTAATAAGCTCCTTTCTGATTTTTCATGACTCTACTAGTGAATATTATTTACTAGTGATTAAGAATTTTTTTCTACTTTTGGATTTTGTCTGCACTTTTTGATATGTTCACTGTGCCAGAGGAGGACAATCTTATGTTGAACATCTCATCACCCTTTATGCAAGCCAGGTGAGAAATTACATTTCAATGCCTCCCTATGCTATTCCTCAATACCATATTAGCATCTGTGTAATTAATAATACTTTGAGCTCTGTCAAAATGAAATCACTTTTATTCTTCCCCCAAAGAGAATCATTTATTAACTATGCGTAATCCCCAAACACATTTTTCTTTACTAATGTCACTAGTAACTATAGCTTCTGAAATATTAATTTATCTATCCAAACCCATAAAGATGGGTCAATTTATTTTTCTAATCTATCTAATCATTGTGAAACCAGTCAGACTTGTTATTTGGAGGGTAATGTAACAGGTACTTTTAGAGTACTGTTTCTGAGCATAGCACTGCTATGGGGCAGATTGAAACTGAAAAAAGAAGGGTGAAACCAATAAAAGGGAAGATATGGTCTCTTCTCAGAAGAAAATTAGAGTATAACCACAGCGCCAAGATGAGTCGGTTCACACAGAACAATTAGCAGAGCACACAAACTGTACATGATTGGGCTAAGTGACAGAGGATAATTGTAGTAGGAAGTTAGAGAAAGGAGATATCAAAAAAGACTGGAAATCTACATTTAGAAAAGCTTCATAGATAGTGGATCTCAAACAATGGGTGAGACTTAGATGCCTAGCAAGAGGGTGTAACAGGGTGCAGCCAAGAGGGGGGCCCCAAAAAGGGAGTTGGAATGGGGCCCAGAACTCAGGGTGTCCAGGAAATATTAGAAAGACATATAAGATGTCCTCACCCCTTTCCCCTCAGGTGTGAGTTGGGGGAAGGGCCAAATGGAGCAGGGCCATTGAGTTGTTTTGCATAGCAACGGTTTTGCAGATAAGCTCCAGAATGGTCATTTAACATATCTCTAACCTTTAACTGGTTTCATAGATATGTTAAACAGCTGTGGCCATGCTCTGAGCCAAGGGGGATGGAAAGGACTTCCCCAAGGACACGACTGGGGGAAGAACCCTAAGTTAAAGCACCTGTGTGGGAGCTTGGAGAAGATTGGCTCCAGAAAATGGGACACACCTGCCCAGACTCATGATGGCATCCCAATAACCTTGGAAACATACAGGAATGCTGGCAGGTGTAACCAATTGTAGGAGGAGTCGGAAATGGGGCTGCAGAGGAGGATTGGTGTGGGGATTTAAACCCAGGCATGACAGCCATTTGGGGGAGATTCATGCGGTTTCACCAGAGAGCAGGACTCACAGCTTTATGAGAGAGAATCCGCATGCTTTCCCGAGAGTTAGGACCCTCACAACCCTGTGAGGGAAAATCACCATGCGGCTTTAGCAGAGAATTGCCACTTGGCTTTACCTGAGTGGAGACCCTCTTGCAGCTTTGCCAGAGGGAGGAGATTCTACGTGGTTTCACCAGAGCGCAGACCCCTGCAGCCTTGGTGGAGAGGGAGAGCCACGTGGCTTTGCCAGAGTGGGGACCCCTTCCCCACAGCTTTGGTAGAAGAAGGACCACGCGGCTTTGGGGTGCTCCCTTTGGCTGTGTGGCCTGGGAACAAGAGAGACTTTGCCTAGAAGAAGGGTGAAAGAACTCTTTCTAGTAGGCCATGAGAAGGTGCCACATGGCTTTGGATTGATTAGAGATCCAGCCTGGACGACGACACAGCTGACAGTGTCAAGAGACTGGATCCCTGACGTGTGATTCTCTTCCTTGCAATAACAGTACCCTGAATTAGGGCAGAGGGAGATAGGAAGCACTGTGGGCGTCTGTGGGTATCCTAAAAGACTTTGATATTTTAATGAAGAAGTTAAGTCGCTACTTTAACTCTGTATAGCATTAAATAAACATTGCCTTTTCACCAATCTCTGGCTTTGAGAGGCATCTTTCCATAAGGCGGTGGACAATAACGGACCTTCTGTTGCTCTGTAACAAGGGCAGGAGATTCTAGGTGAGGTGGTAAAAACACTTTGAATGTAATAAACACATTTTAAAGATATTGAAACAAAAGGGTTCCTGGCAAGTAGTAGGAAACTAAAATTTCACTGAATGGTACTCACTTTAGAAAAGCCCCACAAGTCAGTAAACAGGAAGATGCATTTAAATTGGTTACATTAAGCAATACTAAACCACGGACTCTTCTCGAGCAAGGAAATGCCATAAATAAAGTATCCACCTAGGATGTTGGCAGAATGTTCCCAAGAATGGCATTCTGTTCCCATGGGAACAGAATTTCCACCTAGGATGTTCCTAAGTGGTGGGAAAGAGGCAAGCAGTTATCAGGCTGCTGGGGTAAGCCATGAATGGGTTGATTAATTCCCAGGATGTGATGAGAAATTGGGAAGAGTAAGCCAGCAGAATATAGGGGATGCGGTGAGTGAGACACCAAAATATGCTGAGATTTAGTGAATCAGAATAAGTAAGAAACTAATTTATAATGTTCCCCCACATAGATCAATAAGAGGGATGTTTCCTAAAGGGGAGAGGAGAAGGAAGGAAAAAATGCAATTATTTATTACTTTAACTTGTCAACCATTATTCAGGCACCATACAACTTGGCCATAATGTCACACACTTGTTCTCATCCACAGTCAATGCTACAAAACATTAATTTCAGCATTATTGTTCCCTTCTTAACCACACAGAGCTCCAGAATCCTTCTCACCATTGAATTCTGGGCAGTAATTCAAAATTAATGAGAACTAGTACACATACACACAATCGTACATATCCTCTCTCTCACACAGACACATATACACACAAACACTAATACACCATCCCTAAATTTAGAAAAAAGTGTGACTTGGAACCACATACAAAATGGAAGTACATAATTTACCATTATGTAATATTTAGGTAGAGATGAATAAAAAGCAGAGAAAACCACACATATGTGCATATGCACACATTATTTTACTAGCAATATCTCCGTAACCCAGAGTACTTAAAAGATTCAGGGAAAGTTTTCAGTTACTTCAAGCCAGTGAATGAAATTCTAAGATAATTAAAGACTAAGTCCACCAAAAAATGATTACAGAAAGAGAAACCAAATCCTCCACCATCATCATTTCCCTGTAAAAATACCATTAGAAAAACATGTAGTTAGATTTCCAGGTGGCATCAAGAAGCAAGCAGCTGGAGAAGAACCTAAAGCCAGAAAGAGAAAGGTGAGCGGAGAAAATAAGTGGGAGAAAGCTTGAGTATTCATCCAAAGAAGAGGAGACTCTGAGGGAACTTAATAATAGCTTTCAAGTGTCTAAAGAGTTATTCTACAGGGAATGCTGACCAGCTGTTCTCCATCTCTGTTCAGGGCAGAACAAAAGAAGATGCACGAAACTGCAGGATGAAGGATTTAATTTAGACATAGAAGAGTGGCTTGATAATAAGTGTTATTAGATGTTGGAATCAGTGTCCAAGGTAGTGCTATTCTTCAGAGGGCTTGCAAAAGAGGGGACTTGTGGACCAGCCATCAGGCCCGACGGAGGTGGGCACTGCTTGAGGGTGGTCATTTAGGCCCACCGAGCTCCCTGCTCTCCTCCAGCCTCAGGATCTGAGATTGCAGCCCAACCACCAGGTCTGCCAGGTCAGTTAGAGCCATTTCCAGGAACAAAGGGAAAGTGGGCTGCTCCCCAGCATGCAAACTTTCATCCATGTTTAACAAGGTGCCAGGAAAAACAAGCAGCCTGAGCATGGATTCCCAAGCCTCCTGCCTTGTTAAAGGCAGTTTATGGTTTACACAAAAGTACTCTGTCTAAATTTGCTCCTTTCCTATAAATGAAATGGGGTACTTTTAGTATTCCTAAGGGGCTGTTACACTGACCAAGTTCATGCTGCCTATAGATTTAAAAAAAAATGTCTAGCAAGGGTATCCACACTGACAGTCTTTGGACAGGGAGAGTAAAGAGCAATAGGCCCTGGTAACTGAAATGTGCTAGAACTACTGGCAGATGCCCAATCCTTTGTCTTCTCCCCTTTCTCTCTTTTTGTTATTATTGTTGCTGCTGCTGTTGCCCTTCCTTATAAAAACAGATGTACAGGGATAGCACTTCATTAATTGAACATGAAATCTGCAAATCTGCACTACTTATTATTCTTTTATCTATGCAGTTCAAATTGGTGAAATTTTACAATAATATTTAAAAGTAAGAACCCATAACGTTCTCACATTTCTCAATAGAATATTTTGCGCTTATCAATGCTTAGTAAAAGTTTGTTAAGCAAATGACTAGGGGTTCTTTTCTCACTCCCACGCAATCCATATGAAAAGTCTCCTAATAAACAAGCACTTCAACAACTTTGCTCTTCTTGTAAAATGAGTCATCAATCCTCCCAACATCTGAGCTGTTCTCCTATCATCGATGAAAAATCAAATGTCCTTGAGGGCAGTGGGAACACCCAACACATGTTGTGCAAAGCTACACACGTCCTTCATTCCCCTTAAGTGCTGATGTCCTTTGTAGTCAGTACTGGGTCCCCTTCTTCTCCATATTCCCAAAATTGTTTTACAAACTGCTTTGGGCATAAGGTATTCCACAAGTATCTGTTTAACAAAAATTTAAAAATACCCAGAACACAGGAAATGAGGCATAGTGATTAAAAGGCATGGACTATGGAACTAGATTGCTTTGACTCAATTCCTGGCTCTGCCATTTACACTCTGTGTGACCTTAGGCAAAGTAGTTAAACCTCTTACTGCCTCAGTTTTCTCATCTATTAAATGGAGATTATTATAGGACCTATATCATGGGGTTGTTATGAGGATTAACTATGTTGATATTCATAAAGCACTTTGAATAGTATCTGACAGGTGTTAAGCACCAAATAAGTGGTACATAAATGAAAAGATATTGGGGCTCAGGAATACACTTCTTGGTATTGTAACCCAGATCTACCAGCTGGTTAAAGGGTACAGAAGCTCCATTTGACGTCACCTGTCTGTTCTTTCCTTAAACCACATGAAAGACAATGTGAAGATGAGGCCCAAACAGGGTCATAAAGAGTGGAGATGCTTTGAAAGCTCATACTGGAAGCAAGGACAGAATGGCTTGGTTGAGCAAAATTGAAATGATAAACCAAAATGAATGACTTTGTCATTACTGAATATCTACTGACCTCCTTGAAGTTAAAGACTCAGCATCTTTCATTTCCGCAGTGAGAGGGAAGCGCTATTGCTGTTGATTGGCACTGATTTCAGTGGGACACCTAAGAGGCACATCCACGAGTAACATCAACAGCAACTGGCGAGTCAGTCAGCTCTCACACCTGGCTTTGAGATACACATTGCGGTGATGATACATAAATGGCACAGGCACTTTCATTCACTCTTCCTGTGCAGATATGGTCCTCTTTCCCATTGAGCTACCACCAGTCCCTACACATCAACAGGATGTTTTATTCCACAGAAGGAATAAAAGCATTCAGTTTTGCCTCCAGACCCATAAAGCCCTTCTCAGACCAAATCCAAATAGGTTCATTTCAAATAAATAAATAAATAAATAACCATGTGGACCTTCTGAACATCCAAGGTAGGAAATTCTTCCCCATCCTTAATTATTTCCTGCTTATTAAGGGATGTTTTTTTTTTCCTTCAGAGAGAAATACTGATATTTTTTAAGAGACTATGTCAGAAATGTGTTTGTTCAACCTATATTGTGCTCCTACTACATCTTAGGTTAGGTGTTAAGTTTACATGTAGTTCAGAAGTACGGCATAAAATTTTAGTTCCAGGAAACTTACAAGAAATTTAGGCAAGTAATATTTATACAAATAAAAACCAGAAAATAATCCAAAATAGTATGGTAATACAATTGATCACGATAAATATTGGTATGGTAATAAAAGGCTACATTTTGTGGTTCAGGCAGGAAGAAAATTTTAGAGAATGGAGTTTCATGTGGGCCAGAATTGTAAGAGAAATGGTAATCACCAGGTGTGAAGCAGCCCTTGTATAATGGCTGACATGTGGATTGGAAATGGGGAAAAGCATAAACAAAATTCTCAGCAATTTAAGTGATAAGGGTGTATGCAAAGGACAGATCTGATCACTTCCACCAACGACCAAGCAATTCCAAGGTCTGCCTTTTACAAAATCTCTGCCAGCCCAAAAGCTTCCAATGACTTAGAGGCCCCAAGAAAATACATTCAAATGGGAGGGTAGGTTTCTTCAAGGTTACAGAAAACATCTACTGACCACAAACATCCATGCCAAAGCCTTCTCAGACTTGGAAGCACAAAAGAGGGTCAACGAACCAGCCTTGGTTGTACAAACACTCTCAACTCTGTTTTAAAGTATTGCTTTGAGAGAAAAGGTTAAATGAGGTTTGAGTGCAGTGTAATAAACCTTCACTGTTCATAAAGCTCTGAGTGATAAATGTATGTATGGTTACTGAATAAAAATATTGGGGTCAAGTGCCAAAGATCTCTGAGGTTAAGGTTTGTTTGCATGGATAGGTGAAGGACCCCAAATCATCAAATCCCAAGAAAATGGCAGCTTGTCAGTCAAAGACACAATCTGCTCCAGCTCACTCCCAACCTCCACTCAGCCAGACATTATAAACATTCGAGCCATGATGTACAGCACACAGTGGCATGTAATTTGTTTGGTTCCAAGAGACTAAGACAAGGGTTTGAAAGGTTCACTGCATTGTAAAGGAGATATGCCTGGCTGCAGGTTTTCACATTTGTACATAAAAAAAATACCCTACTCCTTAATAGTGGGACATCTAAGGGAGAGGTATGAGTTGGTACCCATGGACTAGCTAAAAGGATTTCACCCATTGCGGTACATACCAGCATCCACAAGTAAAACAAGAAGGACCTGCGACAAAGTCCTATAAAAAAAAGGCAAGGTTCTGCTTATGAGTAACTTTGGCCTATGACATAATTTGTGCCACATGTTTTTAAACAGTAAAACTTGGACTCCTGCAGCAGTGAGGGAGCTGTGTAAAAGTACCAGGGGACTCATCATTCTGCACAATGGAGAACCCCTTTTTACTTCAGAGCCAACCTAGGACTTGTCCTTCTTACTGAAAAATAAAAGAATAATAAAAATCTTGGATCACATAAACCTTCTCATTTGGACCACAGGGCCGGGTACAGTAGATGGGGTGAGAGAAACCAAAAAATGTGGCTATAGAAGAAAGGGGGAAAAAATGTAGTGCCAAGTAATTGATTGCATGGGATTTATAAAACATATTTAATAAAAGCAAAGGCCTCTTTAAAAATTCATGGATATGGACTTTTATTTCCAGTCTAACTTTTGAGCCATTACTACTTCAGAGATTAAGAATTCATTGCAATTAGCAATAAGAGTCTTACTAAAAAGAAGTGAAAAGCCAGCTTTTGTTTTTAAGCAATGGAATGGTCATTGGGTCAAGCATTTCACAAACATCTTCCTTTAGCCCTCATAACAGCCTTCTGAGGACCTCATCTTATTCCTCAACTGGGGAAACAGGCTGTGAGAGATGTAATACTTTGCCCAAATTTCAACAGTAAGCATCCACCGTAGAATTCCAGAGAAAGTGTTCTCTCAAGCCCATGTTTCTATAACATTTCCTATTGCTTTGGCAGAATGGTTGCATTGGTAGCTTTTTATCATAACTAAACCCTCCAGCCCGGCATGGAATACAAAACATGAGCAGAACCTGAATGGTAGAGGAGAAATCTAAACCAAAATGGAAAAGACAGAAAGGCCCTTGGCTTCAGCAGGCTACAGTTTTCATTAAGTCCTTGGAGATAGACTTGGAAATAAATATCATAACCCTATATATTGTTTATAGTTTGCTGTATGTATTTATTCTTACATTTACTGCATCGTAAACCAAATAAAGTTCAGTGTTTCCACATTCTTTCCCAATTTTTCCATTTATTGTCTTTATAAAGTCCCCAAAACATCTGAGATACTGTTACAGAGACATGTCTATAAAAGTGGACTGCAGTTGACTATTTAAAATCAAGATGCAGGCGTCTAAAGTGAGATGGTCAGGCAAATAGCACACTTTATAGCTTTTGTTTCCCACTTTCGAGCTACTTTTTTGCTGAGTAGAGCTAGGCACAAAATTCTATTAACTTTTGCCTGCCCATCCCAAGTTCATGAAGAAATTCTCCTATGTTATCTTTGAAAAGTTTTACTTTTCACATTTAAATCCATAATATAGCCAGGATTGATTTTTGTACACAGTATGTTGTAGGAATGAAGATTCATTTTTTTCCCTTATGGATCTCCTAGTGTTCCAGTACCAATTATTGAAAAGGCAATTATTTTCCCATTGCACTGTAGTAACACCTTTGTTTTATAATAAGAATAATAATAAGTATAATAACTTTTGATATCTGGTAGTATGAGTCTTCAAATTTCATTATTTTCTAGCCTATTCTTTCCATGTGCATTTCCATGTAAATTTTGAAATCACCTTATCAATTTCCATTCAAAAATCTGTTGGGACTTTTATTGAAATGGCACTGAATTCATAGGTTAATTTGGGAGGAATTGACATCTTTATGACGTTGAGTCTGCTAACCCAAGAGCATGATACGTTTTATTTAATTTCTCAGTAATATTTTAGAATATGCTCTATAGGAGTCTTGCAAATCTTTCATCAAATTTATTGCTAAGCAATTGACTATTTGATGCTGTTAAGTGGCATCATTCTTTACTTTTTAATTTCTAATGTTTGTTCCCACTTGCTTGGGATTTGAAATTTTAGGATCCTTCACAAATACGTATAAGAAAACCTTAGCCTTACAGATCGTTGGCATCTGACTCCAACATTTTTGTACAGTAACTATACACACATTCATCATTCAGAACTTTATGAACTGTGAAGCTTTATTACATTGCATGTAAAACTCAATTGATCTCTGCTATGTTCACTTATTAATTCTAATAAGTTGTCTTCAGTTCTTTTGGATTTTATACATAAAAAATCATGTTACCTGTGAATAGTGGCAGTTTTACTTCTTACTAATCGTTATGCGTTTTCTTTCTTTCTTGCCTTGTTGCACAGACTGGTCCTCTAGCTCAACGTTTAAAAGAGTTGGCGAGAGCAGACCTCCTTGTTTCATTCCCAGCCTTGGGGGAAATCTTACAATAACTCACCATTAAGAATGAAGGTTGCTGTAGATGTTTTGTAGATACTCTTTACTAGATTAGGGAAATGTTCTTTTATTATAAAAGGCTGCTAGATTTTCTTAATGCTATCTCTGTAGCTAAATCATGTGGTTAACCATATGATCTTCCTCATTTGTTCTTTTAATATCATGACTCATGTTGATTGATTTTTCGATTGTTAAGCCAACATTGCTTTCTTGAGATAAATGCAAGTTAGTCATGACATATTTTCCTTTTTATATATTATTCAATGCTAACATTTTTAGGAGTTTTACATCAATGTCCAAGAGAGAAACTGCTGTATAATTTTGTTACCAAATTTATGTTAGCTTCAGAATGAGTTGGAAAATGTCTCACTTTTTATCTATTGTTCTAAAAGAATTGATATAAGATTGACTTTCTTTCTTTTTTGAACAATTAACAGACTTCACCCAGAAGCCATTTGAACCTGGATTTTTGTGACTGTTTTCAATTTTATATTCAATTCCTACAATGGATCTAATATTATTCAGATTTTTAAATTTCTTCTTGTGTCAGTTCTGGTAACTTTGTCATTGTGTGGTTCAAGGAAACTGTCCATTTCATCTAAATGTTAAAATTCTTTGTCATAAAGCTGCTCTCCCCTCAACATGGGCACACAGAGTTCAGGGAAACCTGACTAACCACAAACCTGTAGCTTGCACAGAGCACCCAGAGACTGCAGCCTAAGGGAGAATTGCCTGGATGAGCTGCAGGCCTCTGAGCAAAACGAAGGCTTAATGTGTTTGGGTAGTTTGTTCTTCATGTAGTAAATAACCAACAGTAATTTTTAATTAATTCTCTCTTTTGGTTAGTCTGATCTTATGTGTGGGGGGCTCCACCTGCAGTGCCCTCCCAGCCACCAAGGATGAGAATAAGTCTACCAAGACATGATCTGCTTGGGGAGGGAAGGTGGCCTATCTCTCAAAAGAGAAGGGCCAAGAGTCTTTTCCTCAATGGGCTTTTATTGGGTTCATTTTGCACAGGAATACAGGTAAAGCTCATTAATCATTATCAGGCAGTGAGGATCAAACAATACATAACATACAAAGAACTCTGAGGGCCTATTGTGAGTCAGGGTCAGATACCTAAATGGTCATAAAACTTTGAGGAACAAACTCACTTCTTGCTTGGACCCTTATCATTTAATTGAGAACATTCTAAACAAAGCAGTTTTCCCAGGATTTTACATATTCATTCTTAGGCCTGATTGCCCTAGGGAACCCACCACCAGCCTGTTTCAGGCTTAAGGCATTGTCTCGGGCTTAAGTCAAGCAGGAAAAGTAAGGCAGCCAAGAGATTAGGAAACTTCTTGGAGGCAGAATGAGGACTCAGGCTATGTCAAAGCCAAGGGGTGTGGGTCCATCACCCCCTTTTGCTATAGCCCCCCAACTTCTTCCTTGGGGCTTCCACATGATTGTGCCTGTCTTCAGTCGTTCCCCCCTTGGGGAATCTTACCTGTCATTGGCTAATCGATCAAACACTGGCAGCCAGGCAGGGTGAAGTAAAAGGAACAGAAGCGGCACCCCTGCCAGGGAGATAAGCTTTGTCTCCTTAGGTCCCAAGGTCGCTCACTCAGCCTTAGCCATGGTGGGGTAGGGTTACAGCTCCTGAAACCAGGCAGGGTGGTTCCCAACACTTACGTTAAACCTAACTCTTGAGTTTTTAATTTTAGAGATTATATTATCAGTTTTTAGATTTTATATATCTCATTTTTTCAATTAAAATCTTTATCACATCATTTATTTTCTTGAACACATTAACCACAGACTTTTAAACTGTACGATAATTACAATATCTAGATCACTGTAGCTATGTTTTACAATTATAATCTTTTTATTGAGATATACTTGACATACAATAAGCTATATATATTTAAAGTCTACTATAAGTTTTGACATGTATGCATGCTCAAAAACCATTGGCATGATCAAGATAATGAATGTAGAGGACTTCCGGCCAAGATGGAGGCATAGTTGGACATGCTGTGCCTCCTCTCATAACCAAGATTAAGGACAACAAAAATATAGAACCAAAAAAAAAAAGAGGGAAACCCAACCAGGACAGAGAAAATTGAATTGTGCGGGAGTCTGACAACAATGATTCACCCAGACTGGTAAGAGGGGCAGAGTCAGCGGCCGGTGGAGTCGCAGCGGGCAGAGTCAGATCATGGTGGCATAAGTCGGTAGCGGTCCCAGGTGCGCAGTCACTCCAGGCGCACATGTGGTGGTGTTGCCAAACTCGAGGAGGCCAAGCGGGGCACACATAGCGGTGGACCATGGACACACATTTGCGCACAGATAAACCAGGTGAAAACAGACAGACTGCGTAACGTAGGGCCCCAGTGCCAGGAAGTGAAGCCTAAAAGCACCCATCGAAAATACTTGTAGGAGCTAAGGTGCCAGGCGGGAGTCCCAGCCTCAAAAGAGAGTTCGTTGGGGAGACCCATGGGGTCCTAGAGCACACACAGGCACATGCACATGGAAATCAGCACCAGAAGGGCCCAATTTGATAGGGGAAAGAGGCTGAAGGGACTGGAATCCATGAGACAGTGCAGAGCAAGCCCCATTGTTCCCTCTCAGACGGGCCTCCACATCCAGCATCACAACCCAGCAACTGGGCTGCCCTGCCCTGGTGAACACCTAAGGCTCCGCCCCTCACTATGTAACAGCCGCAACCATACAAAAATAAAAATAATAATAATAAAAAAAAAACAAGGATGGCTTAAAAGGGAGAACAGACCAGGCCCAGAGCTAATTCATCTGAGCGACCAGGAGGTAGTCAACCTATCAGATGCAGAGCTCACAGCACTGGTAGCCAACCTATCAGAAACACAGTTCAAAGCTCTGGTGATTAGGAAGCTCACAGAATTGGTTGATTTTGGTCGCAAATGAGAGGAACAAATGGAGGCTACAATAAATGAAATGAAGAAAAACACACAGGGAACCAATAGAGATGGGAGGAAAACTGGGACTCATATCAATGGAGTGGACCAGAAGGAAGAAACAAACAACCAAACAGAAAACAAGGAAGAAACAAGAATTCAAAAAAATGAGGAGAGGCTTAGGAATCTCCAGGACATCTTTAAACATCCCAACATCTGAATTATAGGGGTACCAGAAGGGGAAGAGGAAGAGCAACAAGTGGAAAGCTTATTTGAACAAATGGTAAAGGAGAACTTCCCCAATCTGGCCAAGGAAATAGACTTCCAGGAAGTCCAGGAAGCTCAGAGAGTCCCAAAGAAGTTGGACCCAAGGAGGAGCACACCAAGGCACATCATCATTACATTAGCCAAGATTAAAATGAAGGAGAGAATTCTAGAAGCATCAAGGGATAAGGGCACAGTTACCTACAAAGGAGTTCCCATCAGAATGGCAGCTGATTTCTCAAAAGAGACCTTACAGGCAAGAAGTGGCTGGAAAGAAGTATTTGAAGTCTTGAAAGGCAAGGACCTACATCCAAGATTGCTCTATCCAGCAAAGCTGTCATTTAGAATGGAAGGGAAGATAAAGCACTTCTAAGATAAGGTCAAGTTCAAGGAGTTCATCATCACCAAGCCCTTATTATATGAAATGTTAAAGGGACTTATCTAAGAAAAGGAAGATAAAAAATAGGACAGTAAAAAGACAGCAAACTCACAGATATTAACAACCACACCTAAAACAAAAGCAAAAGCAAAGTAAGCAAACAGCTAGAACAGGAGCAGAACACAGAAATGGAGATCACATGGAGGGTTAGCAACAGGGGAGTGGGAGGAGGAGAGAGAGGGAAAAGGTACAGAGAATAAGTAGCATAAATGGTGGGTAGAAAATAGACAGGGGGAGGGCAAGAATAGCGTGGGAAATGCAGAAGCTAAAGAACTTATGACACATGGACATGAACTAAAGGGGGGAATGTGGGTGGAAGGGGGTGTGCAGGGTGGAGGGGAATGATGGGGGAGAAATGGGATAACTGTAATAGCATAATCAAAATATATTTCTAAAAAAGAATCTAAAAAATAAGATAATGAATGTATCCACCATACCCAAAAGTTTCCTCCTGCCCTTCAGTCACTCTTTCCTGTGACCTTAGCTATACCCACCCTGACTCCGCAAGATAAGTTATCTGATTTCTATCACTATAGATAGAAATTTATCAATTTGTTCTTTTAAGTATCATGCTTTTGATATCATCTAAGAAATCCTCTTCTAAACCAATGTTGCATAGATTTTATTTTATACTTTCTTCTCACATGTTTACAATTTTAGGTTTTACATTACCTATTTGGAGTTAATATTTATATATTTTGTAGGGTATAGATCAAAATTCATTTTTTCTCTATATGAATATTACATGACCATTTGACTATCCTTTCCCACAGAATTCCCTGTGTACTTTTGTTTAAAACTAGTTGCCCATATCTGTGTAGGACTATTTCTTGACAATCTGTTTTGCTCCATCCATCTTTTTTCTATCTCTATATCATAGGTCAGCTCATGATGACCCACAGTTCAAGTTTAGTTCACTGTCTGTTCAAGTACAGCCACAAGCTAAGCATGGTTCCAACATTTCAAAATGGCTTAAAAAAAGCTCAAAAAATAGTTTTTCATGACATTTAAAAATTATATAAATTTAAAATTTGCTGTCTTTAGAAAAGATTTATTGAAAGACAGTCATACTTATTCCTTCATGTATTGCATTTAGGTCTTTTCACACAACAGGAGAGTTGAGTAGCTGTGACAGACAGTATAGCCCACATAGACTAAAATATTTACTATTTGACCTTTAATACATAAAGTTTCCCTATCCCTGCTTTACACCAATATCAAGTTGATTTAATTACTATAGCTTTATAGTATGTTTTTAAAGCAGATACTGTTAGTTCTATAGCTTGGTCCTTTTTCAAAGTTGTTTTGGCTATTGTAGAATCTTTGAATTTTCATAACAAAATTTGAAATCTGTATTTCAATTTCTATAAAAAGTAAATGCACAGCGACTTCAATTGTGATTGAATTAGATGTATGGATCAATCAGGGAGACTTGGAATCAAAAACCATTGAGTCTTCTGACCTATGTCAAATGTATATCTCTCCTCTCATTAGTTCTTCTGTTCTTTTTCTCACCAGCATGTAATTTTTAGTACACAGGTGATCATTGCTAGAAGCATCCTTATTTTTCTCAGTCTTCTGTATTTCATAAAAACCACCAGTATGTTTCCATTTATCTTTACTCCTACATATATCTTTCTCTTTCTCTTTCTCTGAAAATTATAATTGGAATAAAGGAAAATGAATTTATTTACACAGCTTGTTTACAAAGTTTTTGTTTTTCCTTTGAAACTAACCAAGAAAGTCAAAGCACATCAGAGCTATGAACTATCTAACATTAGATATAAAATATCAAGGCCAGAAACACAAACATACTTTAAAAAATGTACTCCTTCTTTCCTAATATGGCAAATTACATTTTAGGATGAAAAATTATGAATATCATTCAATGTGTTCCCTACTACATAATCAAGGACACCTATTTTATGGTTAATGAAGACTTTCCACCAGTCAGCCAGCCACTGTTTAGAGTAAAGCTGTTATACCTCATATCAATGAATTATGGTTATAAAGGCAATAATTTCCTTCAGAATAGGTTGTAGCCACGACAAAAAACTTGTTTCCTGTGGTTGATCACTGGCCACCTTCGGTTTCAGCTCTGCTGTCAAGCAGCAATGGAGGTACGAGAGGTGCTTTGGCATTTTGGGGTACTCTGTGCAAATCCTCTAAATACTTTTGAAATTCATTTCTCATCTAATTACAGCTCCTGAACAAAGACAGCCTTGGAGGGAAAGGACCTCTTCCCAGCGTGGGCCAAGGACCAGCCAGGTCAGGACTCAGCTGTCTTGTAGAGTGCATGTGATGACTAAGCCTGTCTGGAGAGGCCCCAAGGTTGGCCATTTATTGAAGAAAATGTTTTCTGATGTTCCGCTCAAATTTTCCCCTCACTCGGTTCCACTCTAACATTTATAATCAGATCTCATAAAACAATTCCTCTTCCTTCTGAAGGGTGTTCAGCCTTTCAAACCTCAAAAATTCTATGTTCCTCTTAGCCATGGTTAGATCAGGTTATATATATTTATCTTCAGATTAGTAATGAAAGAATTGATAATATTTGTCTTACAATCATTAGGAAATTCCTTTTAAAAGCACTTGCTGGTGCCTCAAATTTGCAACATTCACATTAGATTTCAGTTTGTGGACTCCAAACTCTTGGTTTCTTCAGGAGAAAAAAGCGAACTGAAACAGAGAGCCTTGCAATTTGACCTGGACACGTGCTGCAGTTTTAACAAATAAAAAAAGTAATTTAATAAAAGAAAGAAAAAGGTTAACATTGTGAATCTGCCTTGTTTAGACACATCATCTGATTAAAATGTAGGATTACGAAAACCACACTGATTAAAAAAATGGAATACCATGCCCTCATTTCAGTATTTAATATCTTAGGTGATATTAGATGACCAATTTGATAAGTTCTGTTCTTGTATCATCTTCATAGACATCTTCTCAAGAGTAGAAGACAAAGTTAATAAAAAGGGCATTCTGTCTATTAGTTACTGTAGAAAGTCCTTAGTTAAATGGTGATCTGTAACTTGCCTGAAGCTCACCTCCTCCAGCCCATTCCACTGGATTTTCAGTGGTTTGCACGGTTGCACTGGACCAGACTCTGTCTACTTCTCTCCAGCCCTGCTGCCACACCCTAGGCCTCATGTCTCGTATCTCCTCCCTATGTGACTGCAATAGCCTACTGACCAGTCTTGTGCTGCCACTCTTGCTACTTTTCTATCCAAAGTCTGATCAGAACACAGAATGCTTTTATAATTTAAAAGCATAAATCACATACACAAAAATAAACTCAAGATGGGTAAAAGACTTAAATATAAATTGCAACACCATAAAAGTCCTACAGGAGAACATAGGCAGGAAAATCTCAGATATTCCATACAGCAATATTTTCACTGATATGTTCCCTAGAGCAAGGGATGTAAAAGAAAGAATAAACAAATGGGACTTCATCAGAATAAAAAACCTTCTGCATAGACAAAGAAAATATCAGCTAAATGAAAAGGGAACCAACTGTATGGGAAAATATATTTGCAAAGGATACCTTGGACAATTGTTTGATCTCTAAAATATATAAAGAACTCATAGGATTCCACTCCAGGAAGACAAACAATCCAATTAAAAAATGGGCAAATGGACCTGGCTGTTGTAGCTCAGTGGACTGAGTATGGACCTGCAAACCAGAGAGTCACTGGTTCACTTCCCAGCCAGAGCACATGCCTGGGTTGCAGGCCATGTCCCCAGTAGGGGGTGCACAAGAGGCAACCACACATTGATGTTTCACTCCCCCTCTTTCTCCCTCCCCTACCCTCTCTCTAAAAATAAATAAATAAAATCTTTTTTAAAAAATGGGAAAAGGACCTGAACAGACACTTCTCCAAGGAGGACATACAGAGGGCCCAAAGACACATGAAAAGATGCTCAGCAGCACTAGCCATCAGAGAGATGCAAATTAAAGCCACAATGAGATACCATTTTACACTGGTGAGAATGGCCATCATAAACAAATCAATAAACAACAAGTGTTGGAGAGGATGTGGGGAAAAGGGAACCCTAGTGCACTGTTGGTGGGAATACAGACTGGTGCAGCCACTGGAAAACAGTATGGAATTTCCTCAGAAAACTAAAAATGGAAATGCATTTTGACCAGGCAATTCCACTGCTGGGATTATATCCTAAGAACCCTGAAACACCAATCCATAGGAACCTATGCACCCTAATTTTCATAGCAGCACAATTTATAATAGCCAAGTGCTGGAAGCAACCTAAATGCCCATCAGTAAATGAATGGATCGCAAAACTATCATATATTTACACAATGGAATACTATGCAGCAGAAAGAAAGAAGGAACTCCTACCCTTTAGGACAGGCTGGATGGATCTGGAGAGCATTATGCTAAGTGAAATAAGCCAGGTGGTGAAAGACAAATACCATATGATCTCACCTATAAGAGGAACCTAATCAACAAAACAAACAAGCAAGCAAAATATAACCAGAGATACTGAAATTAAGAACAAACTGACAGGAACCAGAGGGGAGGTGGGAGGGGATATTGAGAGGATTAGGGGGAAGAGTTCTCAAGGAACATTTATCAAGGACACGTGGACAAAGCCAAGTGGAGGTAGGATTGAGGGTGGGAGGTGGGGATGGCTGGGGTGGGGTGCAGTGGTGGAGGGAAAACAGAGACAACTATACTTGAACAACAATTCTATACTTTGAATCTTTTTTCAGGGATGAGCTAGGAAATAAATACAAAATATCATTGTTTATAATGGATATCATGATAAAAAGCAATCAACATGAGATAAAACATAACAGCCAAGAATGCACATCTAAATCTTTTTAAAAAATGAATTTCGATAGCGAGGTCAATACTTTACAAAATATGAAAATTCAGACTTTGGAAAAATGAGCTTAACAGGCATAATGCTCATAAAAGAAGATCCACTAAAATCTGGAAGAATTGTTAGGGACACAAAACTGATCAACAAATCAAATCTTCACTCTAAAATTTAAATGGAAAAAGAATTGATTTTGATAAAAAATAATTTCAATAACATGAATAAATAGAAAGAATAAAAAATTATTTAGCTGAGTCTTATAGAAAATTGATCAATGAATTAAATTTGCTGTTTGGAATGTGTTCCCTAAAACTTTCTCAACAAAATTTCATCAACACTGACAAAATTCTGATTTGAATATGCTTATTCAAAATGGTAGTATCTCAATGTCTTCAGAATGAAAATGGTAGATTCAACATGGGGTATCAAATCCTGAGTGACCTGGAGGTGAGGCAACTACTTTAATAAAGACTTTTAATCTTGAGATCCTAAAAAGACCAAACAGTTTAACAAATAATTTGTTATTATACAGGAGAAAGTCAAATCTGGGGTACTCGGCAGACCTTCAATTTTCTTGAGATAGAGACAGACTGATGGCGAAAGCAACTGAATAATTCTACCTGCCAACTTTCTCATCTGGGACTACTCCTTTTTGCTTCCTACATTCAAGACTATCTATCTGCCTTGTTCAGCATGTCTCTCTGACATCAACACTGTGCCTGGCACATAGTAGGTGCTAGACAAATACTGACTGAATGAATTCATTACAAGCCTTCTGCTCAATAGTATTTTAAAGATACAAGCCCACCTGGCTTTCAAAAATACATAAGATTATATTACCCAAATTTAATTTCTGGTACTATTGCTTGCTAGGTGTATGAGCAGTCACTTACCTTCTCTGTCTCAGTTTCCTTAATTTTAAAATGAAAGTAAGAGATATAACAACTCCATAGGCTTAACTTGGAGAATTAAATGGGAAAATCCACATAAAGTATTCAATACTAGGCAAAGAGCCTAACAGTAAGAGCTCACCAAACATTATCTATTAATATTATGATCACTACCATAATCATCTCTGAAGAACACTGACAATAAAACTCAAATTGCTACCCTTTTTAAGCACTTAATATTTATGAGAAAGAGATAACATCAAAGGGAATAAATCTCATTTGGCATAACAAATAATTATCTACCTGGTGGCAAGTGGCAATATCCCGAGAATATCAAGGTGTCAATACAGATCCTGCCCAATCTCTTTAAACTTTGCAAAGCAATCCCTAGATGACTGAATGGTGATCATTGATTTTTAATAGTAATAAGTGCTGTTATAATGGTAATCATGAAGAACTATAAAATTCTGAAGTGCCTGTGAAACCAATTTAAGAGTACAGTTATAGGCTTTAATGTGTCCTGATTATCTGAGACACTGTCATCATTCCATGTGATTGAAGACACACTGAGCAGAACACTCATCTTAGGCCTGGAAGTTCATGGTTAAACTCCTAGCCTCTCTGCCTATTTGAAGTCACCTTGGACAAACACTGTAACTTCTTAGAATATTTTTGGCTAATCTATAAAACAAGGGAAGCAATCCCCACCTTAAGAAACCCACTGGGATTTTATGAAGCTCATGTGAGTTGTGCACCTGGGTGAGAATTGAGAGGACCTCGGGTACTATTTCATAAAAGCAGAAAAAGAGGTCCAATGAAGATGCATGGCTTAGCAAACACCACTGGCTAGTTTTTGAGAGGCTAGACCTTGTAAAAAAATACTTCCTAAAGAAAACATTTACAACTTAAGCTATTTTGAGTAACTCAACTAAATTAAGTATTGAATAAATCAAAATATGATTTCTCTACCAGGGGTGTCCAAACTTTTGGCATCTCTGGGCCTCACTGGAAGAAGAAGGGTTGTCTTGGGCCACACATTAAATACATTGCAACATGTAATCACAAAAGTATTTCATAATGTCTTAAGGACATTTACGATTTTGTGTTGGGTCCCATTCATAGCCAACCTGGGACCCATGCGGCCCATGGGCCACAGGTTGGACACCCCTGCATCTAGACTATTTGAAAAGAAAATGAGTTTCCATTCTATAGAGGCAGTGCATTTTATTCTTGATTTTATTGTTTATCAGTGACATACAGGGCATTCTCAATGATATCATTTAATAATGATATTTATTAACAATTTAATAACATTTTAAGACCATGTGCCTAGTGAACAAAATGAATAAGCATAATGATGAAGACAATGAAATAAGGAGGAAGGCAATAGTGCCAAGGACTAGGTTAAGTCTTCAAATGTATATTATCTTGTTTGATTCTCAGCACAGTCTCAGACATCTTCATTTTTTAGATGAGGAAACTGACATTCATAAAGGTTTAGCGAGTTCCCTAAGGTGATACAGCCAAGAAAAGTGACAGAGACATTAGTTTAAACTCCTGTTTTGTTCTGATGTCACAGCCGCTCAGTTACTTCTGTAGGAGAGTGTATATGGAATACCTATGCAGCCTTGATTATCTGAAGCCTGCCTTTCCATGGGTGCACTTTCCCATCAAATGTAGGCCAGGAAAGACCATAAACTCAGGTGTTACATCTTTCTCTGACTCTTCTCACTCTCTTTAGATTCTGCAATTCTACAAACCAGTATAATTCTCTGAACTCCAACTCAGTGCAGAGGGATGTTCCAGGGCCACCTGGCCAGAGATATGGTTGGTTAACAGAAGAGCCCAGTGGCCCCAGCTCCTCGACCTCCCCCCCGTGTGCACAAGGACATCCAAGGTGGAGGCAACTTGCTCATAAAAGCAAATTAGGATGTGTGTTGCATCCTGCCACCAGCAAGCCATTTTCTGCCCTACAAACTGGTACCCTCATACATGTGAAAGGATATAAAATTCCACTTTTAGGGCTTGCCAGATGTTTTGGATAGCAACACACTGGGCAAGAGCTGCATATGTGTGTGGGTCTGTGACTATGAAGCCATGGGGACTGTGAGTTCCCCCAAATAACAAAGGTTGGTAGGGTGGCCCCTGAACACTCTGCTCACTGGAGGACCACCATGCAAGGTTTCCCTTTGGACAGCCCCAAGCAGACTTGTTGGACTTCCTTGGCATCAGGCACACAGCCCAATCAGTGGAACAGTGGGAAACATCTGCATTCCTAGCTCTCTTTCTCTCCCCTTTATGTACAGGTGTTCTGTTTTGGCAGTGAAATGTTAACCAGCCCTGGAGAGAAGCAAATGCTGAGGTTAAAAAAATAGCAGAAAGAAAATCAACAAGAGTCCTTATTTCAGTGGTCAATGGCTGGATTGGAAATGGTGGAAATGCCATCATAGGAGCCTTGCCCATGGCAGGATTTTGGTGCTTCGCTGGCGGGGGTAAAAGTCAAGTTCAGACAATGGAGCTTTGTTTCCTGCTCTTTCACACAGAGACTGCTTTTCCAAGTAAAGAAAAGAAATGTTGACCAAAGAAAATAAAGGGAAAGACTGCCTCATTCTTTACCAACACAAACGTATAGCATTGTTCAAAGTGCTTCTGAGGGTGGAGCCATGTGGTAATAAAGCAACCTATTTTTGTGACTTGGCTTTACTGTTGGGCCTTCTCACATAACCCAGGTGGACAGTTGCAACACAGCAAAGAATACTATAGCCTCATTGTTATGTACCCCCTTTTATACTCTGACTTCAACCCACACAATGACACTGTGTCTTTCAGGCCACAGTATAATTATTGTTCAGTGGACATAAAGGTTGGTAAACACAAGAAACCATGACTTGAAAAACTAAGCTTTCAAGCTTACTAAATATAGACAGATATCTCAAGATTAAATCCAGAAAAATGAAGAAATGGGGGAAAACTTGGTCAGTCCTTAGATGTCATTAAATTAAACAGCACTCGGGAGGAGGGAACTGCAGAGCTCAATGGCATAAAGGAAAGGGATTGACCAGTTGCCCTGTGCAGTAGGGATAGGACATAAGTCCATAGCACTGGTTCTTAGTGTTCACCTCCCAAGTTTTCAGAACTATAGTGACAACTGCAGAGGCTACATAGACAGTTCCGCTAAGGCAGCTTGAGCAGCCTTCTCAGTTGTAAGCAGTTACTATTTGCTGAACTCAGTGGTGCCCACCACTCTCCTCATAAAAGATGCTTTTTCCATAGCAACCCTGATGTGGATGATGATGGAAGTCATGCTAGATATTGCATCAGGTCCTTGGAAGAAAGTTCCTCTTCTAGAGAACTTTCTGTTATAGAAGCCTAAGAATTCCCAAACTATTTTTCTTTTCTTTTGTGCATACACTTAAGGAAGATTTAATAAGCATCTACTATTTGCCTGGCACTGTTAATAACTAGGAATACAAATATGGGAGCAACCTATTTTCTTCTGAATTCCTCACATGCTTACAGCCTCTCCTAAATTACTGCTTAGCTGAAACTACTTTGTTCCTCCTGGGTCTCTTTTATGAGGAAACTGGGAGAAATTACTATATGGTATGAGAATGAAAACAACTGTATTTCTGAACAATTGCTTTGCAATCAAGTTAGGGACACTTAGAACCATATAACTGCCCAGTTTCTCCTTTCCTGTGATGCTCAGGGACAAACGCTAACCTACCAGAAACAGGAAGAAAAGTCATTATGGTTTGAGTTGTCTCAGTCTCTTACCAGGATCTTTATTGCCCTTTATTTTCCATTTTTCCTTCATTCATTTCCTTTTCTCCTCTGTATTTTAAAATTCATCTTGCTATTATATTTTATGTATCTATGTAAGCTGACTTTAATCTTTACAACATAGTGGGGTGGTTCTGAAAAATAAACAAACAAATAGGTGTTTCCCCCAAACTCTATTTCTAGAGGCTCTCCTTACAAAGGAATTACTTATCTTTGGAGGGTGAAAGCAGAAATAACTAAGTGACAAGGAGAATAAACAGATTGGAGTTTCAGCAGCTGTCTGTGAAGGCACCGAGCAACAGATGTCAGGAAACCATGAAGTAGCCCCACCGCCGCTCATGCACAGTGGAGCCAGGGCCCATTCAGGGGAGATCTTCTGATGTTTCCCAGATTTTAAAATAAAAGTGACTAAGTAATCTTTAAATTTAAACCCTAAACTTTTCAATGTGCACTCTATCCAGCTTTTTTTTTTTTTTCTTTATTGACTATTTCCAGTCTCTATGGCCAGGAAAATCATCAGTATAAAAGGTGTAACTAAGCCCTAAAAGCATAAAAAGAACCAGATCTTGCATCTGCAGATTAAATTGAATTTTTGAACATTTTTCTTCTATTATTTTAATTGATTTGCTTAGTTGATTACAGAAGCCCATATAAACAACACTGTAAAAAAATTATTTTTTAAAATTATTCTATTAAAGCAATAATTAGTCTAAAAATTGAGCAGTATACACTTTTTAAAATATTTATGCATTCACAAATATTTATTGAGCTCCTATGTGGACTAGGCCTGGAGAATAAAGTATAAAACAAATTATATATATTTTTTACATTTACAGAACCTACTCATCCTAAGAAAAATATTAAACAAATATTCATATTACTAAATGTATAATTGCCCAATTTGATCTAAGTATTATAAAGGGAAAATGCTATTATTCCAGATATCTATTAAGCTGTAACAATCCACCTGAAACTTAGTCATGTAAAACCACCACCATCCTATGATGCTCATGACTTATGGGTCGGGAATTTAAGCAGAGCCCAGTAAGGGCAACTAGTCCCTGCTACAGAATGCCTCAGGCCTCAGGTGGGGTGTCTGGAAGAGCTTGAGAAGACTGGGACAGTGAGAATAGGGCCACATGTCTATGACCTTGGATCTTCTGTACATCACATGGGTAGGGGATTAAATGTCCGAGATGAGTTCTTTTTTTTTTCCCATGTTTACCACCTGGTCTGGGGTTATCGGTTCCATGTAGCCTCTCCAAGTGATTCACATGCTTTACCTTGCAGCATGGCAGTATCAGTGTAATTGAACTTGTTAGACAGAATCTGGCTTCTTAAGAATGAGAATGTGAGGAGGAAAGACAAGAGAACTACAAATCTTTCAAGGCCTGGGCCTGCAAATTGGCATGGGGTCACTTTTGTCATATTCTATTGATCAAACAGTCAGTCACAGAGACTATTAAGATTCAAGGGGAAGAGATGTACATAGACCACACTTCTTACAAGGTAAAGTGTCAAGAATTTCTCCAGATCAAAAAATCTAAAAGTAATGGAATAATAATTTCAAAGTGCTGAGAGAGAAAAATTGGCAAGTTATAATTTTATACCCAATTAAGTTATCATTCTAGAGTTAGGCTAAAATAAATTCATTTCAGGCACATATTAAGAGCATCTAGATGGCACCACTAAAGAATATTCATAAGGAAGAAGAAATTGAATACAGAATTAAGGTATAAGGTGCAAGTGCAAATTATTAGAAAGAAAATTTGAGTACCTAAATAAGCACTGACTGTATAGATCAATATTTATAAGAGTTATTAATTGGAATGCTATAAAAATAGGGTGGAACTAAAGTATAAGACAATGCATAAGATAAAAGGAAATAAAAGGGCATGCTCAATCTTTAAACGGTCAGGTTCTTGTATTTTTTTTAGGAGTGGAAAATACTGATTAATATTAGTTTGTTAAAAAGATGACTGTTAAAATTTGAAAGTAGCCACAAAGGAATGAAAATACAATATTTAATTCTTAAACTAACAGAGAGGAAAAATGAGAGAGGACACCTTGATCAAAGTTTTATAAGACAGAAAAATTTTATAAAATAAAAAGTATAACAAATAAGATGATAAAAATCACAATAATATAATAAACACAGTAAATGTAACTGATAAAACTCACTATTTAAATATAAACAGTCTTAAACTGGATTTTAAAAATCTGCTACCTGCTGTTTGCTAAAGATACTTCTAAAAACATAAGACAAACATTGAAAATAAAGGGATAAAAAGTTACATAACAGGAAAATACTCTACAAAAGATAAATTGTATAAGTATTTTAATATTAGGAAATATGTTTTACAATAAAGCTAATTCAGCAAAAGAAAATAAAAAATAGAATAAAGTAATAAGAGTCACCACATAAAAATAAAAGAAAAATTCACTAAGCAGCCATTTTGAATTTATATAAAGTGTTGTGACATTAAAGTAGAAAAAGTAAAAATGGGCAGATTTATTAGTAGAAGTTAATGAGCATAACCACAATGTAGTATTTTGACACACCTTCCTTAATAATTGACAAGTTAAATACAAAAATATAGCATCATTGTTTTCTTGCTGTGTGACAGATTGCCATAAATTTTAGGCACTTAAAGAAGCAGCCATTTATTTTCTCACCATTTCTTTTGACTAAGATGTCAATATTCTCCACTCAGGGCCTCATAAGACTGAAATCGGGGTCAACTGGGCAGTATTCACCTATGGAGCCCGAGGGCCTCTTCAAGCTCATTCAGTTAGCTGGCAGAATTCAGTCCTTTACTAGTATAGGACTGAGGACCCTGTTCCCTAAGGTCTGTGAGGAGAGGCTCGCTCCCAGCTCCTGAAGGTCACCCTCAAGTACTAGTATCAGGGTAACTGACTTTGATTACTTTTGATTACTTGGAGTCAATTCATTAGTAATCAAGGAAGTGAAATATCCTGGTAGTCACAAGTGCTACCACACTTAAGGAGAAATTGCATTAAAAAAAAAAAGTCATGTAAATTGAAAGTTTAAATGTATGTATCAAAATATTAAAACTTTTAAGAGAACATGTAAGATAAAGTCATTATGGTCTCAGAGTAAAGAAGAATTTCTTAAATAATATGTAGTGATTGTAATTATAAAAAAGAACTGATAAATTTGAATACCAAATTAAATTAAATATTTCTGTGCATTGCCGTATGTCATACATAAGTAAAATAATAAACCGCAGTCTGAATTATGGTATTTGTAATTTAACTAACTAAAAAAATTTTGTACTCAAAGTTCAAATAACTTTTATGAATTGTTACAAAAAGGTAAGTAAACTAAAGAAAAATGTGCAAAGGATATGAACAGGTAATTGACAGAAGAGCAAATCTGAAGGTGCAGTTCACATAAGAAATGATGTTCTATTGTGCTAGTAATTAGAGATGTGCATGAGAAAACAACAAGAAATAACATTTTACCCATCAGAAGGGCAAACATGAACATAAAACACAGAAATAGCAAGTATCAATGAAAAAGTAAAATAACAATGTTCATGTACTACAGAGGGAGTGTAAACTGGCAAACCTACCCAGCTAGGTTGGCATCATTAAGTAAACTGGGAAACCTGTGTGGCAACCCGTTATAAGCCTTAGCTATATGTATCAAAATGGATAATGTCAAATAATCCTATTGAGTAAAAAAATACAAGTTGCAGAATGACACCTGTAGTATGATATTTATATAGTAACAGGCACAACTCTTATTTATGAGATCATATATATGCATAAAATTATAAAAACAAGCATGGAAATATTAAAAACCAAATCAAGATAATTGTGACCTCTGGGAAGGAGAGAATGGAATGGAAAAATAAACAACTGTACAGGGGATTTCCACTTATTTGAAATGTTTTTTATTTATCTAAAAGATATAAAGCAAATTAGACAAATGTTAAGATTTGACAAACCTGGTTGATGAGCATGCATGCGCCTATTATATTATTCTGAATAATTTTCCATTTGCTTGAATTATTTCACTATGTAGAAAAACAGTTGTTTCAAATGATACATGTAAAATTAGGTTGTCTGAAGAAAAACATTGTATGCAAGGTAATGCATTTTTTGCATTTTATTAAGTGAAAAAAGGATGCAAACATATTATTTTTTTAGGAAACGTGGGAAATTTTGCCTTAATCACAGTTTTGGTTTTTTTTTCCCCCACAACATCTGTTTGGAAATGAACTGGATAATTCCAAAGTTTCACTAATAAGAACTCTATTTTGAATTATTCCAAATTAGAAAATTATTGCAATTAAAACTAAAAGTTTATGTTTTAAAATAAAGTGGACTAGAATCATAAATCAGGTTGAGATAATTTTTTAAGGGTAAAGTGGTCTTTTTTTCAAGTAACCTTGGCTGTATCTAATTCTTGGTAGTCTTCTTCCATTCAACAAATGTGTTTTGAGGATTTACTATATGTCAGGACCAAAACAAGCAAGCTCCCTACTTTTGGGGAGCTTTCTTGTAGTAGAGGAAGATAGCAATTATTAGATAGATAAATAAATGTCAATTAGTGATAAGTGCTATGAAAAATTAAGTGGGAAGAGCTAATGTGTTGGTGAGGAGGGAGGTGGCTCAGATGGGTGGTCGGCAGAGACCTGACTAAGGAGCTCAGATCAGAAAGATAAGGAGCAAAACACTGGAAACTCTGGCCAGAAAAGCCCCCAAAACCCTCCCCCAGAGCTGGGCTACGTATTTAGATGTTTATAAATTCCCAAACATCTTCATGCCATTGACTTATATCTTCTGTTTTAAGGCTATGTTTTATAAAGAAATGAGAATTTTATCACTTGATTAGAATTTCTATCTACTTGAAGAGCATTCCAGAACAACACAGCAGCCTGGAGAGTTTGGGTGTGAGGCCTTAAAAGCTAGGGTCTAAGAAAGGGTCTCAAAGTCAATGATTCAAATTTTTGAGCCTTTGGGTAGTTTACAACTAAACTAACCACCATCCCTTCCCCTAACCCTAAACACATTCTCTGAAGCCCCTCTCTCTTTTACTGGTGTTTTCCTTAGCATTTATGACTCAAATGCTATTGTTTGTCATCTATCTTCTCCACTAGAATAAGTTCCCTAAGGGCAAGGGTTTTTATCTCTTGTTTGATAGTGGTATAGTACCTAAGTGTAGTAGATGATCAATCAATACTTATTGATTGAATAAATAAATGTTAAAACATTGAACACAAGGGTTTAACTCTATGCCCTCAATTGTGCCCCAATTGTAAGTTGACTAATTCTTTTTATTGCTAATTATGTTACAGGAAATTCTAGGACAGAAACTATGTTTTATGGCACCTCTGTGTTCCCTCATTGCACCCAAACCAATACTGGATATCTCGGGTTCTCAAAAAAACAGTAAATGTTCAAATGCTTTCTAGGACTGTGCTACCTAAAGGCTGGGCAATGGAGAAAATAACATATGAACCTGAGGGCTTGTAGCCCTTACAAATCTGTAATAGCTGTTAAAGACATGCTGCAGAGTTAGAGAAGAAAAGAAACCATTTCAATTAAGACTTGCAGTCAATGCATAGAGATGGAACTCTCAAATAGGAAACTTATTTAGGCTTTTGATAAAAGTTACTCTACTAGTAACCTAAAGAACACTGTTGCAACTACAAATCAATGTTCACAATGTCAGGGTCTGCATTGTGTCCAAAGAGGTTTTGGAGGGTGGCAGTGCTGAAAATAGAAGATAATGAATAAAGTGAAATCAAAGAGGAACCATGGAAACTAAGAGGAATATCAACTACTTCTGACCAATGAGATTTGCCGTATGTGTCAATTCATTGCTTAGTTTTGTTAGCTTAGTAATTAGGATATCTCACAAACTTATATAGCCCTTGTTAAGCCATCAGCTTTCAACCGGGCTGACCCAGCACAGACTTTCATGGCCCTATATTAGGGGCATCTAAAGACCCACTTGTCTAAACTTCTCCTACATTGACTTGATATTGATTTGAAATTTTCAGAACCACCTCTCAGGTTAAGGCTTTGTCTCCAGGAAGTCCTAACTAAATGAAAGCACACTCTTGAGTGACTACTTGTTAACCTTCGAACTCCCAATAGATTTTTCAATTCTGAGAGATCACAGCCCTAAGTTGTTGGAAGGGAGAGCAGGTAAGTTTGGCAGAGCAGGTAAAGAGAAGGAAAAGGGCCTAAGGCAATATTTAGAAAATGAGGTTGCATAACAACCTATACCAGAATCACAAAGGGGTGCTTGTTTGAAATGCAGATTCCCAGGCATCCTCCCAGGCCCAGTGACTCAGAATCTGTTGGAGCACATATTAAGGCACTCAGAAGCTTGCTGATTGGTGTTCTAAGAAAAAAAAGAAGGCAGGTTCTGGTATCTTCCCTGATTGGGAGCACAGCCAGTCAGAGCTGGCAGAGCACAGCCAGCCAGTCAGTGCACAGCCACTTGGAACACTTTTCCGAGCTGCCAAACCTCGGAAAAGTGGGGTAGAAACAGGTAAAAATGAGGCATCCCCCTAAAGCGGTACATAGTACAGATGAGCAGGGTCAAACCACACCACAACTAAGATACAGTAGCGAAGTGCTGGCCATCCAATAAATTAATAACTCAATCACTGAAGTGACATTGTAGTGCTAATTGTATCGGCAACAAGACACCTGGTTGTCAGTGCAAAATGTGTGGCAAAGTGTTGCTGTGGTAATTCAGGGTCAACAGGCCTTTTTCCATAAAGGGCCAACAATAAAGATGTATTTTAGGCTGTTTGGACTATATGGCCTCTACTGCAACTGCTCAGCTCCACCCACCGTTGCAGCATGAAAGCAGTCAGACACTACAGAAGCAAAGGGGGTGTGGCCATGTTCCCACACAACTTTAGAATAACAGGCAGGACATGGTTTGAAAGCTGTAGTGCATGAACTCCTGCCATAGTTTATATTAGGAAGACAAAAATGTCATGATTCTTCTGTTTATATTCCAGTCTAAAACTGTGTGCCTCTGTGGATGGGTGAGTGTGCATTTGTGCTTTACACATTCTCTAGGTTTATGCAAGGTGGGGCAAAAGAGGTTTATGTCTGTTTGTATGAAAAATAATGCAATAATAATAAATAATAACAAAAATAAACTTTCATTTATTCATACCTGTAAACCTACTTTGGCCCCACCCAGTATATAAACTAGAAGCAAGTACATCAAAAACACATGAATACTAATAATTATGGACAATTTTTTGTTTTCCCTGTATTTTCTAAATTGTCCATTAGTTCCTATATGTATTTTTTAAATTTTCACTTTGCATTTCTCTTATAATCAGAAAAAATATATATCAAAAATAAAGAAGAAAACCAGCTAGCTCAAGTTTTCCCTGAACCCCAGCAGAAAAGCGCTACTGGGAGTTCACAGCCCCTTTTGTGTTGAAAACAATGCAGCCCCCACAGTGCTTACAGATAACTGTAAAAACTCACTCAAGTTCTGCTCACTGGTGCAAGCAAAAGGGAAACAGACAGGCCAGGGCCATTCGGCAGTTAACTGCACAAGCTTTACCCAATGATCCTAATTTCCATGATTTTAATAATAATGAGTGAAACCCAAAGTGTTAAGTTGCACTTTCTACCTCAGCAAAACGGAGGGATAATTGTGCAGAGAATAATTTTATGGGTGAAGTGTGCCCTGTATTGTAATAAAGTACTCTTATACACAATGTCTTAGCAGGTGCAGGCACTTACCTGAGCAATTAAAATCTTCTTAATATACAAATCACAGCCAATGAGACTGCTGGCATGACAGAATAGATCTTTCAGGACACAATGTGTTTGTCTCAAACAGGTTGGGTTTTTTTCCCCCTCACCCTGGCTTTATTTATTTATTTTTGCTAGCAATCATTTGCAGATCTTTTATTTGAAAAAGAACATTGACCAAACATAGATAATTTGCTCCAAATATACCCAAGCACATTCATTCTTACCAATTCATTCAGACCACAAAAAGCTATTAAAATACTTCCTGTGCATGAGGTACTGAGCTGGGCACCCAATAGGCTATTTTGGGACCAATTATAATCATCTTCCTTGCAAATAGAGGGAAGCACTTCTAGATGATGGCTATGACTTGTCAGGCTGGTGAAAACTGGTCATTTGAGTCCTCGGCGGGTTGTTGGCATAATATCCAACTGGTTACATTTGTGGTTTTATAATCACATGCCCAAGATGCTGGACTAGTATAAGAGAAGGGCAATCCTTTGGAGTTAATGGTGCGGGTGAGGTGTTAAGTAGGAACCAAGTTAATGCAGGCCCCAGTTCCTCTCCTCCCTCATCTCTCCTCATCTGATGCCTCTCCCATCTAGACAAACTACTTGTAAAAAAAGTCACCAGTGACTTCTATGTTACTAAATCCAGTGGTCAATTATCAGCAGAATTGGACAGGAAGTTACTCCTTCTGCCTTGATAGCCATTATTTCCTTGATATCAAAGACATCACTCGTCTCACTGTTTTTGTCTTGCCAGTCACCCTGGCTGGTTCTTTCCTCTTCTTCCTGACCTCTATTAAGTGCCCCAGGGTTTCGTCCTTACGCCTCTTCTCAATCTACAACTCATTCTATCAGTGAGTATAGCCCCATAGCCTTAAATTTTAATTAGTTGCTGATGATTCTCAAATTTATGTCTTCAGTCTAGACTTGTCTCCCAAAGTCCAGACTCATATATCTAAGAGTTGACTTAACATGTCCACCTCGATGTCAAAGAGCTGTCTCAAACATAAAATGCCCCAAACTGAACTTACTCACGAAACCCACACTGTCCATAGCCTCCTCCATCTCAATTTATTGCAACTTCATCATTCCGGTGGCTTAGAGAGAAAACTTGGGAGTCATCCTTAACTGTGCTCTTTCTCTTATGCCTCACACTCAATCCATCAGGAAATTCTGTTGGCTCCACTTCCAAAACATACACAGAATCAAATTCTTTCTGACAACCCCCACTGCAACATCAATGCCTAACCCCTGTCGTCCCTTGATTGGACAGCTTCCATGACCCTGGGCAATAATCCTGGAAATCAAGGCAGCACCATGAGCATCTCATCTCTGGTTCATTTTGATGGTGCAGAAATTGGTTCACACTGCCCCGAAAGGTTTGGGAGAACTTGTTAACCACAGTACAGTTTTGATAGGCAGAGAAAATAAAATCAAATAGTTGTGCCTCTTAAGACACTAGGAGGTTTGCAGGAAGTGTTTAAAACTCACTTAAGTGACACTGCATCAATGCCACAATAAGTCATTCTTTATCTTGCAGACATGCTGTTGGGACTCATTTGTTAATTTTTTAAAGAGAGAGGGAGGAAAAAAAGTAGAAGGTTATCCAGATTGCATGAATCAGCCTGTCTGTATGTCTGGGGGTAAATCTGTTTTGTTTAAAGATATTATTGGCAAAGAAAAGATGGCCACAAATATGTTCTTTCTCATAGAGAAATTTTGGCTTCTTCACATGGACATGATGATGACCACTATGGGTGGGCACAAAAACATTATGCTATTAAGAACAGGGCTATCTGGTGTGTGAAGGCACGGCCATGGGTAGCAGATTGTGGGTGGCTTGCATGCTCCCCAGACCATCCCTAGGGGTGGTGGAAACTGTCATCACCATCATGACATCCAAGTGTCAGCATGTGCTCACTCAAGTATCTTGCACCCTTGCACATGGGTAGATAGGCAATATTATCAGATGCTTTTGCCCAGGGATAAGACCCAGGACTTGTCCATTTAATGAGCAAAGCAGCAATTTTGATGCAGGTTGTCTGTGAACCACATATTTTAAAACTCTGATGTGGTTGAACAAGCATAAGATTGAGTTTTAGCAGACCAGAGCTCAAGTTCAACCATAGTCACCAGTTCACGGGGTGACCCTGGCAAAGCCTTTTACCATTCCGAGCCTTTGTTTTCACATCTATAAAAAGGAATAATGAGATTCCAGCACACATTGCTTTCTTATTAAGCAGCTCTGGTGAAATAACATGAAAATGCTTTGAAACTCCAAAGTACTATACAAATCTAAGTGACTGTTACTATTTCTTTCAAACATATTGCCTTGTTTTTTTTTGTTCCCAGTCTGATTTCTGGTAAATTTTTTATTTGTGGGCCATTTATATATCCATGACCTTACTGAGGCTTTTTGAGGGTAAAAAAAATGGATCTTTATAAATATAGAAACCGCTTCAGAGTTACAGATGAATTTTATTTTATTTATTTTGCAAGAAGGCAGCGAGGGAATTGACGTTTTCCCTACTTTATCAAAAGTACATGATGAGCCTTGTTATCACATACAAAGTAATTAAAACCAAGAAAGAATAAATGTGACAAAAAATGCCCATCACATAGCAAGTTAGACAATTTTGGTCAAATGCAATACTGTGCATCAACTTCTGTAGGAAAAGTCTCATCAATTATAAATCAACCCCACAGTGCAAAGATTAAAATGCAGTTACTTCTCCATAGGTCATGAGAGGGAGAAACTGGTGCAGAGATTTTTCCTGCTTTAGCAGATGGCAGTATGGCTGGAGGCAGGGTGGGTGCTGATACCACTCCCCACCTCTATTCTCCCTCGCAGATTTGATGGATAGTCTCAAGGACCCACATCTCTCTGCTTCTCTGACTGCGGGGTTTCTCTAGCCTGGGGGAGTTTGTCAGTCCTTATGCAGAGCAGTCCAAAACTCAACCACTGAAGAAAGAGTTGGACAATGAACAACCCAGATTCCCCATAACCAGGTGCGATCATTCTAAGGTGCACCAACCCTCAGAGGATCCCCAGAAAGATGGAGCTGCAATTCCCCACAGTTGCAATCTGCTCATTAATATACCCTGTACTTTCATACACCCTGTACTGATCCCTCCAGAGGTGTCTGACTCTCCCCATCCTTCTCATGTGGGCTTTCTAGGATCAACTTTCAAGTAAAATACCTGCTCCCAAGTCCCTTGTCTCAAGGTCTGATTTTGAGGAAATCCAAACTAATGCAATGGGTTTTGGAATCAGATACATTCTAATCCTTGTTTAATCACTCAGTAGTTGCCTGGCCTTAAGCAATTTGCTTAATCTTTCTAAACTTCAGTTTCCTTATCTGCAAAGTACAGGTGATCGTAATGATGCCAACTTCATACAATAAGTATAAAGATTAAATAAGATGTAAAACACATGCAGTAGTCCCCCCCACCCTTTTGGCAGGTGGGGGATATGTCCCAAGACACCCTGTGGATGCCTGAAACTGCAGGTAGTACTGAACCCTGTATACACTGCACAGTATATATGCCATTTTTCCCTATATATGCATACCCATGGTAAAGTTTAATTTATAAATAAGGTACACTAAGAGATTAACAACAATAAATAATGATAAAATAGAACAATTACAACGATATACTGTGCTCAAAGTTATGTCAATGTGCTGTCTCTCCAAGTATCTTATTGTACTGTACTCATCTTGCTATCCAAAGGAAGCAGTTTATGGTGTCTTCTTGGTGCATCGGAATGGCCAGCATCTTGCACTTTGGAGCCGTGGTTAACTGCAATGAAGGCTACTTACACACACACACTGCAACACCACAACAGTTGATCTAATAGCTGAGGTGGCTGGTAAGTGACCCACAGGCTGGCAGTGTAAGCAGCATGAACAGGCTGGACGCAGGGAGGGCAGGCAGGGCGGCATGAGGTTTCACCATACTGTTCAGGACAGCACACAATTTAAATCTTCTAAAATGTTCCTATCTTGAATTTTCATTTCATATTTTTTAACCCTGATTGAATGAGAGTAACTGAAACCATGAAAAGCAGAGCCAAGGATAAGGGGGCACCAGTGTAATACAGAGCCTGTTGTTGGGTAAGGTCAAGAAACACCGCCCATTTCCATTGTGGTTTCTGAGGAGCCACTTCAGCGATGAGGTGCCCCTCACTCCCTCTGACTAGAAGAAAATTACAGACCCTGACAACACTGGGTGTTGGTAAAATGAAGGAAAAATAAAAACACTCACGCTCTGTTGTGGGGAAGAAAAGCAGATGTAACTGTTTAAATAAACAGTTTGAAAACATACAGTTAAGTTGAAAATCTGCATGTGCTATGATCCAGTCATTTCCTATTCAGGGAATGTGGAGCACAAGGTGCTCCAGAAAGCATGTAAGAATGTTCGGGGCACCCCCATTCATTACTGTAAAAAAAGAGAAATAATCCAAATTTCTTCAGTAGTGAAAAGGATAAAGGAATGGTGCTATATTTACACAACTGAGTACTATATAGCAGTTAAAATAAATGCATGACTTCAGATTAATCAGAACTTTAAAAGTTTAATGCGGAGTAAAATAAAGTAGGTTATAGAACATCAAGGTAATATGAAAATTTTATCTACTTTTCAAAATACACAATTTAATTCTATATATTGTTTATAGACCCCTAACTTACCAATAAAAATTAAAACACCATAGGCACAAAGTACATACATCTTGTTAATGTGCTGATCACATTTATGGCAGATGACAGTAAATCAGCGGATGAAACAACAGAAACTTACTTCCTCCCAGTTCTGGAGGTCAGTCCTGGGCCAGGAGTCAGCAGCTTTTTCCCTGCATCCTCACGTGACGCTCGGTCTGTACCTATCTGTGTTCTAATTTCTTCTTATCAGGAAAACTGTCATGTTGTATTAAGGTCCGCCCAATTCACCCCATTTCACCTTAATTACTTTTATAAAAACCCCATCTTCAAATCAATCACATTCTAAGGTACTAGGGGTTAGCACTTCAACATATAAATTTGGGTGGGGGCACAATTCAGCCCATAACATTTACTAAAAATAAAGAATAATACCTTCCACGTAAGTAATTGATAAAGACAAATGAGAAAAAGGTACAATGAAAATAGAATTTTGTAATAACCAAAGTAACTGAGGCTACCCAGAGCAAACTACTAGGTAGTTCAGGCTAGTTCAGTCCTCGATCAGACAAAAAACTCTTGCTGGGGTCCCCTGCAGTAAGCAAAGATGGAAGAGGCTCACTATGTTCTAGGCCACAACCACAGAAAAGGAAAGGTCTGTCCTGTCTGCTAAGGGACTTCTGGCCAGGCAGTCAACCTGTACACCACAGTTACGAAGTCAGTTGCAGGTTGGTTGGTTTTTGTTTGGTTATATTCACATACAGACTCTTTCACAAAGAATTTGAGTCAGTTCTTAAAACACATGGTGGCAATTTGAGGCTGTGCCCTGCCACCCAAGTTGTGTGGGGGGAAGCCATAGAGAATAGGGCCCATCGCGTGTTTCGTTCCTGCCTGCCTTGTCTCTGACCACGTGGCTATTGTTCTCATGCCCTGCCAGCTACAGCCAAGCACCCCACACAGCACACCAAGTCCCTGGGGAAGGCTGTGGAAATCCAAATATGCAATTTGTCACATCTCCCCTTCCAAACAATTCTTGTGCCACCAGAGGCGCAAGAGCGGCTGTGAATATGGCCTGTCCTGCTGCACAATACCACACTGGAATAGGCACCAGGGAGCTCTTGACTCTAGCTTCCTTATGTGTCACCTGACTGTGACCCTCCCCAAATATGGCACCTGGCAGCATCAGGGAAATGCTGCACCTCACACTCTGGCTGCACTAAGATTCCTTGTTGATGTCAGAGACCTCCAAGCCTGTATTTCTTCTTACCCATTCAAACAGAATACATGATCCCCTTGAGGGTCAGAAGGCAGCCTGCACCCATGAAGGCACCAAGAAACTGGAAAGAACTTCAGCCTGTGGAAGCTGGACACTCACACTATCACTCGTTTGCCAGTTCTGTGCATGGTTCTGAACATGGCTCACTGAAGTGCCTCAGTCATGCAACTTGTTTTCCTTATTCACCTGAAAAGCAGTGAGCTTTTCTTTCCTGATGGTATCCCTGTCTGAACTTCACAGAGAGGTCTTTACTTTCCTTGGATAGTTCCACTTGGCTTCCAAATAAAGGCAGGACAGTGGCAGGACCAGGGGGACGTGCACCATTTTAGCTGCAGGGTCGAGCTCCCGCCACCCTCTCTGCTCTATGACCCAGCCAGCACGTATGATACATTGTCCCATCACCTTCACTGTTTACAGCACAAAAGCTATTTAGCCAGTGCCTGCAACCCTTCAGCCTGTAGTGCCTTGACAGCAGAGGTTATAGGAAAAGAGAGAGAGAGAGAGAGAGAAGAGAGGGAGAGAGGGGGGGAGAGAGAGAGAGAGGAAGAGAACAATGTGCAATCTGCACTGCATTAGAGATGGAAAAAGTACTTAAAGCCTGCAACATTCATCAAGACTGAATACATAAATGCCACATTTTGAATAAGCGAAGCAAAAGACAATGACAAAGGAAAGGCGCATTGCTTCAGGAATCTCTATCATTTTCATTTGCTGCTGTCAGGAACCTGTTTTTTGCTTCTCACTCTATCAGCCATTACAGCATTAATGAAGTAACCTCACATAGTTATTGACTGGCTTGTCAGAGGCCCTGCCTGATCCCTTAATAGAAACCATTGGTCTTCAGTTAAAAATGGGGTGAGCTGGGAGGTGCTGTGGGCATGTGCTGAATTTCAAGTGCACTCCTGAGGTTATCAAAAGCCATGAAATGCAAATTATTATATTTTTTAAACACACAGATTTCATGCAACTGAGCATATAAAATTGACTAATATTGTACTTTATGCATGCCTTATAATGTTTTCAAATATGCTCTGCATATGTTCTTCTTCCAGAAAGTTGTGGGTGGTATTTGAATAAGCAGAGGTAGACCTAGTTTTATTTTGTTCTGAGCCCTCTCCTGCTTGCTGTAAACTGGAACTCCTTTCTAAGGTACAGCCGTGTCGATGCACTGCCTACCAAACATTACCACCGATCCTTTGTCTAAATCTCAGTTTGTGATCCAAAACATTTTTCCTTTGTGATTTTAGTTTCCCATTTAAAGTATCCAGAGCTTCAAACCAGTATATCAATTACTAGCAACTGCAGATTGGCAGGTCTAAGGAATAAATTCTTGTCCCAGAAGGCAGTCAATTGGAAAAGTAATCCTAGATGTAGAGTGTTTAATTTCAATACCACAATGCCACAGAAAAGATATGTTAAAACAAGCAAAAAAAAGTAAAATGAAAAGTCAAGGACAAAAAACTTGGAAAGCTGGTAATATTTCTGAATCAGGAGGAGCAAAGATGAGGACTATAGGGTCTATAGGGTCCAGCTGAGGCGGTCTTCAAAGAGACACTGATAAGAATGCATAGGTAGCCTTTTTGGGGGCACATAGCATGCTGGCTTCATATTGATATTTAATTGGATCATTCTCCTGGTATAAAGCTCTGACCTTTTCTCAGCTTCTCTGGGGAGAAAATGTGGTGTCTATGACTGTTGATTTGCATTATGGCTCCCCCAAACTGGCTCACTCTGACAGATTATGTGCATTTCTTACCTTTGGGATCATCCAAAAACTAAGAACAGGCAGCTCAACATTTTCTCTGCATATTTTATCCTCAGCTACCTTGTTGCCTCACTTTGCCATCACTACTATCTCAGCTCAACTACTTCCTCACATGAATAATCTGTAGACTCACTGAAATATACTGTATTTTCTCATTTAGGAATGAAATGAAAGACCTAAGACTTGGTCACCATATAATTATTGAAACTTTGGTTTAACTTCCAAAGGTTCAACTTAGTTGAGAGAAATATTGACTAGCTCCCATCTTTAGTCCCTTACTTTTAAGCGACTATTTCATTAACTTGGAGAAAGAATGAAAATGCATTTCCTTCTAGCCATTTACTCTCTTCTAAGTAGGACCAAAATTCAAGAAAAAATGTGTGACTTGCAGTTTCTTTCACATGTCCACAAAGCTCACAAAACCCAAAATTGTAAGAGTGCAAACTCTTCTTAATCTCTGGCATTAATGGTGACCACTCACTTCCTGCATTAGAAAGATATTTATCACAAGGCAGATATTCATCAAAAAGATATTTACCACAAGGAAGATATTTATCACTGATCTAGATGTTAACAAGGATTTATAAACTTTTTAAATAGTGCGTAAGAGTAAATAAAAAATAGAAATGCATCATTTGCTCATAACTATTCTGTTTTTTAAATATATTTTATTGATTATGCTACTACATTGTCCCATTTCCCCCCTTTTACTGCCATCTGCCCTGCACACCCCCTCCCCCACTGCATTCCCACCCCACCCTAGTTCAAGTCCATGGGTCATACATATAAGTTTTTTGGCTCCTACATTTCCTATACTATACTTAAACTCCCCCTGTCTATTTTGTACCTACCATTTATGCTACTTATTTCCTATACCTTTTCCCCCATTCTCCCCCTCCCTGCTGATAACCCTCCATGTGATCTCCATTTCTGTGATTCTGTTCCTGTTCTAGTTGTTTGCTTAGTTTGTTTTTGCTTTTGTTTTTAAGTTCAGTTATTGATAGCTATTTTGAAATTTCTATTACATTTCTTGTATCTCTATAAAAATATAATTATAAATTCATATAACTAAAACTGGAAGTCACCTTCATGATACTTTAGTTCAATGTTCCATACTAGTCATGAAGAAAATAGTGTCCCAAATAAGAGAAGTGACTAGTTCAAGGTCACGTATTAAGTCATTGACAATTATGCATTCATTGAATTATGCATTCAACATACATTAATTTGAGCACATCCTATATATGGGGTACTAGAGTAAAATCTGAAGATATAAAAATTATATAAACTTTATCCTCAATCTTATGAAGCTTATGGCATAATAAGGCACCACAGATTGTTTAATAATTTGTGATAAGTGCTCTAACAGGAGAAGTACAAGGTACTGGCAACCTGACAGAGGAGCGATCAGAGAAGGCTTGGAGATGGAGAGATATTTAAACTGAGACTTGAAAGAGAAAATGGGTTTAAGCATATAAAGATAACGGAGTTGGAGAGAAGAGTTTAATATTAGGTGGTAGGCCAAGGACATAGTACATGTAAAAGCTTGGAGGTGGAAGGTAAGATGGTGCATTGAAGAAGGGAGGTAAGATCATGAAGGATGGCGTGTGGGCTGTGAGGGAAGGGGAGATTGCAAAGCTGGTAGAGGCCGTATCATGAAAGGCCTGTGAATCAAGGTAACAGCTTTGAACTTCTTCCTTAGGGTGTTCTAAAGTCATTAACATTATTAAACAGCGGACTGAGTTAATCAAATTTATAAGATCAATCTGGCTAGCACTTAAAGGAGAAAGGAGCAAGGCTGGAGAAAGAGAGACCAGGTGAAACTAGAACTAGCCTAGAGAGATAAGGATGTGGACCATAGCAGTGGGCACAATTAAAGAGATATTTGAGAGCAAATCTGACATAACCTGGTGATGGCATAGGAGATGAGGAAGAAATGGGAGAGAAGTGTGCCTCCCACATTTGTGGTTGGCACAAGGGTTTGCTTGGGAGTTCCATGCACTGCAGTAGGCAATAGATGGGGACACATTTGGGGTGAAAGAAAATGATGAGCCCCATTTAGAAAAGTTAAATAGCTAATGTAGGTCATTTAAGTCACAGTGCAAATATATACAGCAGAATCTCAATCAGGAATGGAATCCAGGCCTGCAGATCCCCCCAGCCAGCACGCTTACTCTGTAACTGTACAAATGATTCCTTCTTGCCTAAAAGGCCTGAATGTCACAGCAGCCTTCTCAAAATTAAATACCAAAAATTTTGAAATGCAATAAAGGGCTTCTTGGGAATATATACTTCAACTTTTTAGTTTTCAGTATATTTTATAGTCTCAAAAGTTATGGTACAACATTTACCTAGAACATTATTATAAGTTATGAGAAAAAAAACAAAGAGAATCATCTTACATTTCATGCATGTACCATGTTATAGCTCACAAAGCACTTTCACAAATGTAAGTTACCACATTTAATCTCCTAAAGGAAATGCCCTCTGCACTGTGGCCAGTCACTGCCATGGCAGTTGCCACAACATCCAGTGAAATGTCCATGTGAATCCTATGTCATTGCTTGGGTATTCAGATTCATAGCCAGCTGTCCTGAGAGACTGCTTTAAAATTCTCATCTGTATATAAGGGAACTGGATTAGAACATCCTCAAGGTCCCTGGGATGCTGGGATGTTGAATTTTTAGTACATTATTTGTAAATTAGAGATTTAGATAAGAAAAAAAAATATGGACCATGTTAGAAAGCTCCAAGGGGAAAATGGTAGCAGGAGGAAAGAACTTCAATGGAGAAAGAATCACTGGGATGGTGAGACCTCACAGCCAGCACAGGAATAAGGAAGCCTGCAAAGTAGAAGGAGCTGGATACATTATTTAAACATCATGTTGACTCAGATCCATTTAACAAATGCTCCCATTTTCCCAACTTAATGTGCACAAGTAGGTTCCTAGGCCAAAATGTGCTCTGCCTCGTAATGCCTCCATCAAAAACCATGAAGGGAATAATTGTATTTTCATCTTCTCACCATTAAGAAGCAGTAAGCTTTTCTTTTTCTTGCCTTTCATGGTGACAGACTGCAATAGCTAAGAGCAGGGAGTCAGAGACTACAGGAGAAACAGAGGGAGAAGAAAGGTATCTGTTACTGAAGTATGGGTAGTGACATATAACATTTTTAAACACACTACCTGCACACCCATCACACCTACATATCTATATGGACACACACTCCCCCATACAAACACATGTGCACACACATGTACACAGATGTACACCCTCATGACCACACATATGCATACAATTGTTCACACACATCCTGGCACATTTTCTCTTTGCTTGGGCTTCACAGACCGCATGCTCTCCCTGCACTCCACTACCCTGGTTCCTTCCAGTGGACTGGCCGCTAGAAAGACGCTGAGGTTTGATCTGGGAAGTAGAAAGTAGTTGAAGATCCTTGAAGTGTGGTCTCCCAAGCTACACTCCTTGTTTATTTTTCGTAATGTGCTGTCAGCATGATATTGCCAAGTGCTCTCTCCTTATAATGACAATATTGCCCATAATTCTTTTCCTCAAAAGAATGGAGAAACGAGAGAGCCATATAGTGTTATGCTTGAGCCCATAGTTTCTGCTTCTTAAAATGTGTTTAATGAGGGGACTTGTGATTTGTAGAAAGAAATAAAAGAAGTCAAAGTCACGTTTAGATTTTCCATGCTAATTAGATACTCATTCCCAGGGAAACGTTTGAGTTTTCAATCAAATCTCCAAAGTTTGTTGGTCTCCTGGGTTAATCAAGTCCCCTTCTCCCTGCCTGGGCCCTGCTTTTGTTTCATTATGTAGATCTAGCCTTCACCTCACAAAGGTGTTGGCACTGAGAAGACAATGAAAATGATAGGGGACTCAAGAGTTGGAAAATTTTAGATTAAGTTAAAAAGTTACAAGCCTAGCAAGTAATGTATATGTTAAAGCTTTTGTTTCAGAAACTGCAGATAAGGCCCATCCTGGCTCCTGGGAAAACAGCTGACCTCCTGGGGCATTGCTAAAGATTACCACCTGGGGACAACTGGAGGCATCCGGGCCTTCGTGTTCCAGGGAGAGGCAGACGACCACATGCCCTTGGGAACAGCTAGCTGCCCAGGACAGGAATGTTGCAGCTTCTTTCACCTAATCCTGAATCTCAAAGCCCTCACCACACCTTGTTCATTCCCTGGTATAAAAACATTGGCCTGGAAAGAGAAGGCAAGATGGTCTGTTAGGGTATAAACCTGCCATCTTCTCAGGTTGTCAGCCATCTGAATAAAGCACCCATAAAGATTAAATCACTGTCATTGCTTATTGGGTTTGGTAGTGACAGGCAGCTGGAAATCCAGTGTCTTTTCCGGTTTCAAAAACTTTCTCCCTTACACAAGTTGAATTCAACCGGGCTCATATGTAGTGGCACCGCCATTACAAGGCCCAGGTTTGAGCCTTGCACACACTTTCCTGGCTGACCTGGACTACTGATGCTCACAAATGCTGTCTCAGGTGAGCCCCAGAGATTTTTTCTAGTCAAAATTGGACCAAGCATGAATATCTCCAAGCAAAACTGAAAAGTAAGTCAAATCTCCAGTGGTACCCTGAGACCTGAGAGTGTTGTTACATCTCATGCTTCTGTTTCATACAATCTTTGGCATATTTTACACATGCAAATGGGCCATCTTTTCTTCTCTGTCCTTCTATTATTTTATTTTTAAGGATTCAGGAGCAGCAAAATAATTAGCATTCTCTCAGCTCAGTAGGGCATCCATTTATACAAGGGGGTCAAAGTGCATGATGCTGCTCTTCCAGAAACTTTTACACAGAGGGCCTCCAGTTTGGAATATCCAAATGTATCAAGAATTTGAATCCCTATGCTAGGTTATTGAAACTCCAATAGACACACCACTAAGGGGAAATAACTTAATCTGCTTCAAGATTTATCACTATTGTGTTCTATGCACCAGGTTAAAATATAATACCACAGAGGGGCCTCAGCAGGTCAGGAGTCTAATTTGCACTGCAAGTATTTCACAGCACATTACAAAGTTTTGGACAGAGCCTTTAATCCTCAAAATCATTAAATCCTACCTTTGCACTGATATGCATATAAAAACATTCTGCCAAATGAATCTGCTTTACGTTGCCTTCAAAATATTGCTGCAACACAAAAAAGGGTAGGGATCTGAGACATTCTACGGCTCACAGGGGTGCAGTTTATCAAAAGGTGAAAGAGAGTTTGTGTAAAGCAAAAAAAGGAACTATTGTGTTGGATTGATTTAAGACTAAATGTAAGCTGTCAAAAAAAAAACAGATTTTTCACCTGTCAGGCAGTCATTTTTACAAATGTATGATATGGGTACTGATTAGTGAAAATATTCTTTTCTAGATGAATTATAATATAACCCTTTGCTTTCTTGCTGTTCATCTTAGAGTCCCCCTTTTGTGGGACTCACTTGTATACTGTTTCAGTTTCTAGGGAAAAGGTTAAGAGACACATTTACTGCAAAGGAGAATTGATCTTTCGAAACCGTCAAGTGGGCTCACAGTGAAAGAGGAAGGAGATGGCTGGCAAAAACAAAGACACAGCACTGTGCAGAGGCTGTCGGTGCATAAGGCACCAAATTCCATTTTCATAGAAGAAACACATGAGAACTGGCTCTCCTGACACTAACACTGACATTTGTCTGAAATTCCTATGACTCTGTCATCAACCCACATATTTTCCAAACAAATTGACTTGTGTTCGTTTGCTTTAAAAACAAGAAGCCATTGTAATAGATGAAAATGCAACTTAATAGTAAAAATGTCAGCATGCAAACATAAGAAGGGAAAAATAACATGAGAAAAAGATAAAAGAAATAAAGCCTATGTAGTCTCTTCTCAGGCCCTGGATATTAGTGATTAAAAGTGGTTTCACAAACCATGATAAATATATTCTTATATCTCATAAAAATGTTGGGTGAATAATAATAGGCTATTTAAAAGCAGTCTGTTTTTAGGACACTTTTTTGTGAACTTGCAGAAATTAGTAGCAACAACAACAAAATCAAGGGCTATTGATATCTCATCACTGAAAAGCGTAAGCTGGCATTATTTTGCGACCTTGTTTTTCTTGGTTACAAACAGAGTAAAAATAAAATCTGCCTGGCAGTTGAGAAATGGCAGGGTAATCTCTGGAAATTCTATTATAGATTATTTACCAACTGAATTGTTTCTCTTTATTAAGATGTGAAACAGCAGAGTGCAGGAAAAGCAATGCAGCTATAATCGAAAACCATAAGGCAACTCCACCTCTAAATGCACCACTTTTTCCAGAAGCCTAGGCGAGGCTGTAGTTATGGTGACACTCCTACATCTGCTTTCACAGAATCAATGACTCATGTCAAAAAGTCGCCCTTCTGCTCTTTTCAGAAAGTCAGACTTGAGAAGCGATCAAATCAAGGTAAGACCACACAGTACGTTTTATCTTTCTTAAGAAAATACATATGGAAATACATATGAAAAATCAGGTTATTGGGTCTCATCAATTTGATGAATGATGAATGGAAAGTTGTAAGTGGCAAGTATGTGGCAACTTTAGTCAAATCATTTTAGCCCCAAACTAAGCATTGTAGAATTCAGCTCCTAAAGAGAAGCTCTCTGAGAATAACTTCTATGAGGGAATGGAAAGAGGGCTAAATAAGGGCCGGGAAACTCAATTTCTTGATGCAGATCTCCTTTAAGGCATCAGTGATCCCAGTACTAGTTATTTCACCCAAATTTCCTCAGCTCTTCCTGAGAGATTAGCTATGTTGATGGCCCCATCCAGCCAGAACACTCTAATTTGTACAAGTCATAGCAACTGCAACAGACTTCATTAAACTGAGATCAAATTATATCTCAGTTGTCTTCATAACTAATTTCTGAAGTCAATGATCAAATTATCCACAGTGTTGCCCAGAGGTTTTTGGGTGGTCAAGAACACAGGTGTGACTATCTACAATTATGATCTAGGTGTCACTGTCCCTACTCATCTCTGCATGAGTGTGGTTTGCACCTACGCCCTAAGTGCATTCTGAGGAGGGGCAATGCAGTCAACTGCCCTCCACCTTCCTGTGATGATCTGGTCATTTGGCCAGTAATACCTGGGAAGTGAAGAAGGTCAGAAGTTAGGGAAAAAGGCCATGAAAACAGATGATGCTAAAAAATAAAAGAATCACGGAAGTTTAAGGTATTAGAAGACAAAACAAAACACTATGAAAAAAATAAAAACTCTGAAGAATCAGGGAGTGGACTGTGTAGGTAAAAAGAATGGATTTGAAGCAGAAACAGAATTTTGAGAATAACACATATATGTGGGGGGAAGAGTAAAAATACAATTGTTTTCAAACATAATAAACATACCTGGCTAAGGACGACATATCGAAAGTTATGATTACCACATATGAGAACACAAATTCACCTAGTAATGCCTGTCCCTTCGAGTACCTGTCTCCTACTGGTGGGCCACCTGGCCACCTACAGAGAAAGGGAAAAGGAGGTTCTATTCAAATAGAGGATTATTAAGCAGTCGTTTGAATCCCAGGGCCTATAAAGCCACTCTAAGTCATATTTTTGCTTTTTTTTTTAATTAAAAAAGCTTTAACTTTCCCCTCATCACTTGTGGGCTGAATTGGTTTGATCCAGAGAGGCAGTTATGCATAAGAGCAGCCACTCTCTATTGAATTAGGGGATCTCTCATGCAACACATCTCACCAATTACAAGGTAGGGATGTAATTCTATGATTTATCATACATTACACTGTTAAGTAATATAACATTATAGATACAATTTGTACCTATCTCTCTGCAGATTAGAGAGGTGGCACACGAAGAGAGGATCATTAAACACAGAGCAAGGGCAGGGGCCAAGCTCTTCTCTTTAACAAGCTGTTCCAAGTACCACCTCTCTAATCCATGGAGAGGAAAGAATAAATTGTTCCAGTAGCTTACTTCAAATCATGCTCTTTGGGATTGGGGGTTTTATTAAAACAAAGAGATGCAGAAAAACATCATTTCTATGTGTGAAAACACCACCTTTGGATTTATTGAGATGATTTCTCTCCTTTCAAAGGTGATGGGATTCTTCCCACACATATGAATATGGATGTGTGTGTAGATGCATAGCACGCTCATGGATGTAAATCCACACCCCACATGAGCAGAATGCATATTGGCATTCTGATTTAAATAAGGCCAAATTATTGAAATTTGACTCTCAGATAACAGCATGTAGGCATTGCATTAGACCACTACTGTCCACTAAAAATATACTGCAAGACACACATGTAGTCTTACATAGTATCCCTTATCTTAAAAGTATGAAAAAGGTGAAATTAATTTCATATTTTACTTAACCAAATATATGCAAAATATTATTTTAACATGGAAACAATATCAAAACTATTAATGAAACATTCTGTATTTTTCCTTTACACTATACATATCATTGTGGAAAAATGATATGTATTTTACAATTAAAGCACATCTCATTTCAAACTACACATTGCAAGAGCTCAATAGCCACATGTGGCTGGCAGGTACCATATCGGGTAGCACAGCATTAGAACTATGTTTATCTTCTGTGATTCCACTGTCTCTGTGATGGTTTTGCTGCTTTGTTTGGAGAAGGGTATATTTTCAGCCACCTTACCAAAACAAGCAAAAGTTTCAAATTGGATGAAAAGATATTTCATTTCATTGAGTATAACTCTCTTTAGTTCCACCAAGATCTAGGCTCCTGCTGCTGAAAAGGTGAGTTCTTTGACCTCTATTTGCTCTGTCTATATTATATTCCCTTTCTAAGGTCAATAAATGTGGACATAAATATCAACCTTAACAGACAACCAAGCCCACTCCTATTGGAATATCCTATTTGTGATATTCTTTTCCCTACAAGCCTTCTGTACTATCGTTTCCAGCTTTGTTAAACTCAATTAGACTTCCCTTTTGCCCTGACTACACCCCTTTTATAACAGGAAAATTGTATAATCCACTTGAATGACAGTACAATGAGGTAGCCAAAGATATAAGGACACCATTAGGCTGCCTCATAAACCCTAGCTTGTCATGGGACAAGTCATTCATTTCTATTGGCAATCTCATTGTAATGTCAGTCTGCAACTTGAATTCATTCTTTGCTCCTCTCTGAGGTAAACAATGGGCCAAAGAGTAGAAATGGACTAGACTGAAAAACACAGTAATTACTCTCAGAAATAATTGAGTAACCTAACTTGTCTGATATCCGAGAAGGCATAGGTTAGTTAAGCCCCACACAACACCGGAACTAATTGCCCCCCAAATAAGTATCCGCCTCTGGACCTTGGAAAAAAGCAATTCAACTATGACTAGAGTTAGTGAACTAGTCCAGGAAAAGATGAAAAGCAAGTCATTTGTGGGGAAGAAAGGAAAAGCAGAAGCTCATTTTTTCCCCCAGAATATCCTTGTTTTGCTGATTAAGATACAAAACTCTTACACATATATGATTGTATGCTTTTAGGAAGGACCATGAGTTTGGAAGTCAGATAGATTTGTTCTAAAACTTGGGCCCTACCAGTTATTTCCCATGCATTATTGGGCCAGATTCTTAGCATCTATGAACCTTAGTTTTCTCATCTGCAATAATGTCTCAGCATGACACTTGCCCAGCATCAGTGGCCTGAAACATGTGTGCGCTCCCATGATCATCACACACCCAGCCATCTGTGGGCTAGACAAGAACATAGCTCATGTGTGCTTAGGACTCAGGCATGTGGCAACAATGAGTGAGGTAGTTTCTACACTGCTCCACATTACTCAGTTTCTGGCATCATTGCCTTGCTGGCAAGATTCCATCCTGGGGAGCTTCCCCACGTGTTTTAGACAATCATTTATCAAAAGTTCTTTGTAAGCAAATGTTCAGCATTAGGACCAAGAACTTTGGTGGTAGTCAGTGCAGATGGGGGATTGGGGTGGTGGAGGTGTTCATGTGAACTCTTCCAAAAAGGGGCCACAGTGATTTCTCTTCTGTGCTCCCAAAGTCCTTTGTGCTCACTAGACTATGACTAGAAGCCATGGTTATTGTCACTCTCATTGTTTTCCCAGTACAACACTATGATTGTCTTATAGAGCTCTTGTATTTTGGTAGTTATAAAATTATATATAACTTATATTGTTTATGTATATATGTATGCATTTATCTAAATAAAATTAGCTGTTCTATAAGTGATTACTGACATGATAATCATGACCATTATATTTGCACAGAACCATAGAATGCCTAAAGCATATTTCCATGTCATTTTACTTGAACTTCATAGCAGCCCTGTGGAATCAGACCCACACGGCTGTCTCCAGTTTAGGGTCCTAATGGGTTAAGGTGGCCTGATGTACATTGTCACCCATCCCCTGTCCCTTAGACTAATGGGTCCTGGTTACTCATTGATGGGCCTTTGCTGGTCTGTGACAAGATTTTAAGTGGTCCACACATGGACAATGCCCATGCACTTCTGCTGATAGCTCTTTTTTAAAGAGAGCTCTTAAGTCTAATACTATGCTGTTTCTATTTTATGGTGTTCAAAGAGCTTTTTAATTATGAAGTGATGTTAATAGATAAAAGGAGACTTTCTAAAGTTCTTGGTAAATTAAAATGTTGACAAATGAATGTCCATCCATCATTAGAAAGAAAAAAAGAAAAAAGGAGAAAGGAGGACAGAAAAAAAGAACTCTGGGAATCACTAAGTTAAATAAAATGGATAGCATGGCCACTTTGACTAAGTATTTCACCCTCCATGCGGAAACCAAGCTGAAACAAGAAAGAATTACTGGACAGATGATTAAGTATTCCACCTGAAGGGAATCAGAGGTCTAGACCAATCAGGACATCAACATTAGAGAAGCAAGTGACATGCAAGGTTCAAGACCCAAAATAATTTATTAGAAAAAACCCAATCGGGAAAAAAATATATAAATACTTCAGAAAAACCCTTATATAGCACTCATCTTCAACAACATAAAAGGTTTGACCTGCGAACTGGTAAGGAGAAGGTAAGTTCACGCTGTGGATTGAATGTCTGGGCTCCCTCACGTTATATATGTTGAAACTTAATCCCCAGTGTGATGATATTTGGCAGTGGGCCTTGGGGATCTTATTAGATCATGACAGTGAAACTTTCATGATGAGCTAAGTGGCCTTATAAAAAAGGCCCCTGCGAGCTCCCTTGCCTCTTCTACCACGTGAGGACACAATGAGAAGTCGTATGTTTATGAACCAGGAAGAAAGCCCTCACCAGACACCAACTCTGCCAGCACCTTGATCTTGGACTTGCAGCCTCTGCAACTATGAAAAATAAATGTTTATTGTTTCAGCCACTCAGTCTACAGTATTTTTATTATAGCAGCCCAAACAGACTAAGATAGTCCATAGTTGGGGCATCAAGAGAATGTGAACCATGCCAGGCTCTAAGACCATTTTGCATGTTGCTTAACAAGTTGCTTATCTTCTCTAAAACTTAGTTTCTTTTCCTGCAAGATGGGAGAAGGTGTTGAACTAATATATCTTAATGGCCTCTTCCAGCTCTAAGACCTCTTAGTGTAATGACAGTCATAATAAATTCTTTTTTGAGTATATATTATGTGAGTACTATTCTCAATCCTCATAACAATACTGCATAATAGAGATTATTATCCCATTTCCTTTACGAAATAACTGAGATCAGGAGAGCCTGAACTGCCCCAGGCTCTGAAGTAAACTAAGAGATAAAACTGGGACTTCACCTCCAGTTTTTTCCTCTCTTTATTATATCAAGTTTCCTCCCACCAACCTACCTGTCTTGAAAACTTCACCCAAACCCAATTTTATAAAGGCCAAACTTCAAAAACATTCATATTTCATGGACTACCAAAAGAATAACAGAAATACTGAGGAACTCCTAGCAAAGTCCATGTGACCAGAAAACACTCAGTGCCCCATGCCCAGTATGCAATGAGGTCATCTTACCAACAGAACACCGGGCAGGAAGTTTCTTCTGAGATGGATTTGCATTTAAAGCCTGGCCAACACGACGTGATGTTCAGACTTGATTCCAACTTAATATTCCTAAACTAATGCAATCATTAGCATTTGCTATAACACGTCCTTTGGTAAATAAGCAAAACACAAGTCCTGCCTAGTCTGTCTCATTCTCTGTCACAGGCTTTAAAAACAGAAGAAAATTATTATGGCTGATATTGCTGGATTTGATCACTGTCTCATCTTCATCATTTAAAACGCCCATCCCCATGAACCACCACAATGGCAGGGGAACCATGGCCCATCACAAATGGCATGCCAACTGTAAGGATAATCCGCTGGCAAGGCAGGAGTGATAAACAAATGCAGGGCATCTCAATCCACAGGTTCACCTCAGCAAAATCCTCGGAAGTGGGGAAAGGAAGTGGGAGTAAAGCAGCTTGGGAAGGTTTGAGAATTTTCTGAGCCTGGTCCTTTACTTCCCCCATACCTCCAGAATCAAACTATAAAGTACTTACCTGATGTCACCATTTCTGGTGCCTGGTGTTTTGTTGTTGGGTGGGGTTTTTTGTTTGTTTGCTTCTTTCTTTCTTTCTTTGGCAACAGCATGACCTCACCTGCTCGGCATCCCCCTCATCCTATCTCAGTCTCATCCATCAGGCTCTAGACTGGAGGTGGTGGGTAGTATGGGCATGGAGCACAAAGCAGTCCCCGGGAGCCCCCTGAGACTTTCCTCTCAAAAACCAGAGCAAATGCAACATGGCTACTAGCAGTGTCAAAAAGCCTCAGGGAGAACAGGAAACAGAGGAGGCCAAGAAGATTTTGATTAAAGCACTTCTCAGGTTTCTCTCAGCCTGTGGTCTGAGGTCAGCACCCCAGATCTCAGCCTCCCAGTCCTGGCAGAACATGGATGATCAGGAGAAGTTCTTGCCCTGAGAAGACCCTGAGCCATCTCCCCTCTTCAGAGTGGCCCTTAAAGCACTCTCCCAGCTCCTTTCCAATTGTCAGGGATCACATTAGTGCAGTTGTAAACATTTGATATGAGGGTTGCTCCCATCTAGTGAGAGGAGAGAAGTTTTCCACCAAAGGGGGGAAAAATCCTCTCCTAATGAATAATGCCGGGAGTGGGAAATATATGAGAGTGATGGTCTCTTTCTCCTGCTCTCTCTCTCTCAAGTTTAAACCACAGAGCATAAGGCAGAAAAAAAAAAAAAAACAGCAACATGTCCCCATGTTGATATTTTTCCTAATATGAATCTTTAAAGACTTCATAGTCACGGATGGGAACAGATTGTCCCTATTTCCCAAACTAAGGATGCTCTCTGAAGGTCAGTATTCACACACATCTCTGCACTTTATGATACAGAGTGATTTCGTTGTTAAGCCTTTTCTCAGCATCGCCTGTTCTCACACTACCTCAAGCCACCATTAAAACCTCGGTGTTGTGCCACTTCCTAATGGAAGTGAGACCCATATTTGACTAAGAAGTAGAGTGAGAATCAAGCCTGGTTATGACTGGAAAGAGAGCCTGCTAGAAGCTCAGAGATCCTGAGAGAGGCGGGGCGCAATTTGTGCCAGTGTGGGCAAGTCACCAAGAGGCCAAATAAAAGGCCCTCGCTTGGAAATGAAATGCTAAGCTTTTCCAGAAAATAAATTAAACAAACACAGTGACCCCTTAGGATTGATATCATTGCATTAATAGTAATAACAATAATAAAGCTGACATAGACTCACAACCTGTAATTTGTAATATTTAGCTTCATGTTTCATATCTGCATAAAAGTTAAAGTGTATTTTTCACTAATATCAATACAAATTGGATTTCTTTTTCCACCTCTAACTGACTCCACCCTCCACTCACGATTAACTCTTCCCTCACCTCACTTGTGCAGGTGCTTCCTAATTCAGTGTTGAATCAAAAACCTAGGCTGTCCTTCCTGGAGGGCCCTGGAAGCCCACTTAACCTGGCTGGTGTGATGGGCTCCACAGGAGGGAAGCAATGAAGCAGAACAGGGATGATCACATATTGAGAACTAGTCTTCCAAATAATAGAAAAGGAGAAATTAGACAATGTGCATTTTCCATCATCTCTGTCATTCCTGTCCAATTTTGCATAAGGAATCCATGGGAATTGTGGAAGGTGTATTCTGTTTGCATTTGCAGAATGACCTCTATAGAGGTCACTATTACTCCCCAAGGCCTGTGTGACCCTGGCTGGGGCTACCCACTCTAGATCAGCCACAGGCAGATGGCAGACTGCACTGTGGAGGGTAAGGAAGGTCACTGGGTTGGCCGGCAGATTCTCTCATCCAGTAGCTATGTGTTTTGGAACCAACCTGGAAACATTAACACAAAGGCCTGCCAATAAACTACATGGTGTTTGCATATCTTATATACACTGAAGGGATAGACAAATGCCTGGTGGGGAAAAAAAGAAAGTAAGAAAAATGAACTCAGCTATTAAGCTGCTATAAAATGTTTTGCTCTCTTCCTATTTCAAAAGCTTCCACAGCATAAATAGTGGTCAAAAGTTCAGTGAACTGTCTTGTAGTATGGGGCTCCATTCAAACGGGGCTATTTTCTGAGAGTCTCCTGACACCATATCTAATTTCCAAAATGAATATGCTTTAATTTTCCTTCTTCATGCATTGTGCTTTTTCCTCATTTAAAACAGCAACAGCCTCTGGCAGTAAAGGACATCACATTTCCGTGTGAGATGAAGCTTTTTTTTCCCTGTATGCAGGGGAATGGCATGGGTCAGGGGCGGAAAAATATATGCAAAAAACAGCACACCCCACTGACCCCGGTATATTTTACATTACAATTTTGCCATTTCCAATATAGGTTCATTTTGCAATGGACCATATCAACCATATTTCAGTGTTTAAAAAAAGAGAGAGAGAGAGAGGAGTGGTAGGTGAAGCATTGTCTGCATACAGTATGTCCTAGTACAATACACCAATTGTCTGATTAGGGTATAGTGTCACCTACAGAGAAAATACACAGACACATGCACAGCTCCAGCTGCTCAGCGCAGAGCGCATTTGCAGAATAGATACCACGTGTAGATCCTGCCAATTAAAGGAAGCATTAGGGGACTTCTTTGTAAATGTAGCCAAGAACAGCTAACTATTTTTAATGACATGAATGCCATATTCAACATCTCTAATCTCACTTGAAAGCACCAATGTCCCACTGCCTTACTGAGAAAGGACTACAAATAGAAACTATGCATGTTAGTAATCTGCTTACATCTATCTACACACATACATATTTAGGAATATATATATTTAGAAATATATATATATAATTTTAAAAGGATCTAGAACCAAACTTTAGTCATCTTTTTAGTAACTCAGGTATCTCCTAGAACCAGCAATTAAGGAAGATAGAAATTTTTACATGACAATAATCTTAAATTTTGTCATGTGTACCAATTATTTAACATAGAGATCTGCAAAGATGATATATGGTATTTCTTGTCAGGTCCCTCTCTATAATGAATACTCTTGTATTAAAGGGTTTTCTATTAGTGAAACCCTAATCAATCAATAAGTATTATTTGAGCAAGATGTAAGGGAATTGTGGAATGGGTATACTTTTAAAATACTTACAGTTCAGTGGATCAAACCAAAGAATAGGCTTGAAATCACTTGAAAATAAGCCTTGTAATTTGAAACACCAGGTAAATATTTGCCACTTGATTTAAACTGGCTTGTATTGCAAATGAAATGTGTGATGTTGATAAATTTGTGCTGTCTGGAATAGTCAAAGAAGGCTTGATGAAAGGGGTGGCACTCCATCTGGACATAGAGAGATGAACAAGACAATGGGGAAAGAAGGGGAATTTGGGCAGGAGGAGAGCAAATGCAAAGACACAGAGGCCAACAGCTACGTGTGACTCTCTTCACAGGTGTCATGAGCAGATCCATGCTTGAAACAGGTACACAGTGCTCATAATAATATCTCTCCCTTGGGGGTAAGAAGAATCAGTAGTCAGCATTACAGACTCAGTGTCCTAGAAACTTGGGCCCCAGTACTCATTAAACAAAAGGAAGTGCATGGGAACTCACTTCATTGAGTCCATGTGCCCAGTATAATGATCATCTCATAGGATGCCCCTTACTCCCTTGTGAACTATGAATTATTGTTCCATTTCGCAGACAAAGAAACTTCAGCTAAGTGAGGTGAATATATCAAAGCTCCCCAGTAAGTTCTGGTGCTGAGTACAGGCAGTCTAACTTGAGTTCAAGCGAGATGGATAAATGAGAAAATGTATCTCATGAAAAGCCAGAGACTCTTCATGCAGAGACAAAAAAAATGATGAAAAGCAAATGATAAAATTGGTGAACTTTGCTTTAGGAAAAGCCTTTGAAATCCAAACCTATTAAACAAATACAGTAGGGAGTGATTACTCATAAGATGGCAGTTCTCACCATGGGGTTACTTTAGCCAGCAAGATATCCTAGCATACTTAAAATAGGACTCCATTTACAATGGATTTTAGGTATGCTATAAAGAATAAAAGGAGTTGTCTGAAACCAAAGTCTTTTAAGTGGATTGGTTACAATATTACATGACATCAATCTTTTTCAGCACTGTCTAATAGAAATACAATGTGAGTCACATATACAATTTTATATTTTCCAGCAGCCAAATATTAAAGAAAAAGAAACATGTGACATCGATTTTAATAATATATTATTTAATCCAATTATTTAAAATAGTACTATTTTGATAATTAATCAATATAAAAATTATTGAGATATTTTACTTTTTTTGGTAATAAGTCTTCAACATCTGGTATGTATTTGACATTTACAGTTCTTCTCATCGAAGATTAGCTACATTTCAAAGGCTCAGTAGCCACATGTGGTCAATGGCTAGTGTAATGGATGGCACAGATCTAACTCTTCACATCTCCATTTGAAGTTGCACTTGGCTCTTATTAAAACTATTGGGAATCCATACTGGTCCCTTAGTTCCAGGAATAATCTGCATACATGTATTTAATTATGTGCATGTAATTTACACATATAAATAGCTGTCCTAATTGTACTGACGTACATGGAAATAAGCCCTGACATATATTTTGGTGGATACAAGATTCCGATAGGAATACAGCCAGGCTTCTCTTTCTCTTCTGGCTTGATTGGCTGACATGAAGTATGATTGAATCTTGCCAACTGAAATCTTGAATAAGGAGGCATTTATTTCTTTATTATTTTTAACGTAGCAACTTTTTAAAAAGTTTGGGAAATAGCCCTGGCTAGTGTGACTCAGTGGACTGAGCACCGGCCTGTGAACTGAAAGGTCACCGGTTCGAATCCCAGTTGGGGCACAGGCCTGGACTGGGGGCCAGGTCCCTGGTTGAGGGTGTGCAAGAGGCAGTTAACTGATATTTCTCTTGCACATCACTGTTTCTCTCCCTCTCTGAAAATAAATAAATAAAATCTTAAAACAAAAAGTTTGGGAAACAATTATGCTAAGCAGAGTGGTAAAGAGGAAGGTGAGTTAACTACACCAAAAACCTAAGCATTAAAAACTCAAAACAACACATCATGAAAAAAGGAAACATGGCCGTACAGGCTTTCTCTGTGAAGAAAAGCTAATATTGAAGACATTTACTGGGAAGAGAAATTTTCAGCATATAGATCAGATAAAGAAGAGAGGTTTCCAAATAAAACAATTCTATTCCTTGCTTAGGAAAGATGTTTCAATTCTGCAACGGCAAGGAAAATTTTGACTAAGAGATCTCTTTAGTGATCAGCTCTCAGAAACACTGCCACTGACCCTCTGGGATAGCTCCTCCTGCCTTCTGTTCATAGACTTCTAGCCTTGAAAAGAGTTGTGGGGCAAGTCAGGCTATTCATGTACATTCGGTGATACTGGAAGGAAAGGGTTCCCCAGCAGGAACTGAATATCATGAGTCCTAAGGCTCAACTTCATCCCTTAGAGTTCTTCTGGGGGTTTATGATATGGAGGGAATCCCTCTGAATTCTAGAAGGCCTAATAGCCTAGAAACATTCAGCTCTGTAGACATTCAACCAAGCCCTAAAGCTCTTCAATGTAAACGAATCAAGTTTAATATCCTTGGACAGGAATCGTTCCTGGAGAGAAATTGATGATACACTCACTACACATTGACTCACAAATCATGAGAGAGGAAAAGAGTACAAGGTGATCTGGCAGAGCAGGCAGCACTGAAGCAAATGCAAGGATATTGTTCCCCATTTCATCTCCCAACTAACTTCAATAACCTGAAGACTCTGGAGAACTGTTTTGTGGCAACAGTTCAATAATAAATAAAAGAAACAATAAATGAAGAGTTAAATTAGATCATTTAAATTGAGAATGTAATCTATATTAGAAAGCAGGTATTGGAATTTGCCAAATGTAGAGAGTCCAAACCAGATATAGACATTGCAAAACGAAATCAGGCAGATGACCTAAAAATATTGCATAGCTGGATGTTTTCCCTGAGAACTTCAAGTCTGCATCCCTTTTTCCCATGATGCACCATTGATTTGCAATGTAAATTGTGTTATCTGTACCACATTTATCACACCTATTGCTTATCCAAATATAAATCTGTTTTAGAGATGAGCACTAAGTTAGAAAGATTTGTTATAAATGTCTTATTTTAATATTTTATGCATGTACTATAATTTGATTCAAAGTGCTCTTTGTCTAAACTATACAACGATATGTGCTATGATCAGGCTTCTGTTCTTCAGGAAATATATTTAAGGCAAAACAATTAACTCATCTGTGCATAACACATGCAGAGTCTGTCCATGTTTTGAATCATTTTATTGTACACTCATCTTCCATCCCTTTCCTAAGGAATCTTGTTATATGCTGGTGTATAAGCATCTCATCTTTCCTAGATCAAGATGCAAATCCCTTTAGAATTTTTCCCTCAATCCCCCTTTCTATGATAAAAGAAACCATCTTTGAAATCAGCAGAGTTTCTGTGTTGCCGGTGGAGATAGGGGTCCTTCCACAGATTTGCAAGAGAGGATGGGAGAATGAGGTGTAGTGGTAAAATGTATTGGGATAGAAATAAAAGACTGCCCCCAGGTTCCCTGTATCTCATGTCTGTCAGTCCCATTGTGGAAGAAGTCTAGCCTTGTCTTCATTAAGCTCAGAAGAAAGGCAAGGGTCCAGGAACTCTGTGCTATTGGTTCAGTCCATGCCAAAGCTTAAAGCTTGGTCCAGTTCAGTCTCTGTTGCCCTCTGGTTAGCTTGGTGTCTGTCTCTAGTCTGTCTCAGGCTGCTCTCCAACCAGCTCTGTATAGCTATTCTCAGGCTCGCACTTTGGGCTGGAGCTAGAGCCCGTGCTTGGAGCCTGCACTTGGGCCCGCATGGCTGCCGTGGAGAAAGAACATGGGAACAAACTGGGGAACTAGGCCACTTAGTGAGAGACAGGCATTTATTACGCTTTAATTACATTACCTCCAGCTTGGGAAAGACTAGGCACTCTTTCACACTCACCAATCTCTTTCTCAATCCTTCACAGGCTTGCACTAGGCCCTCCCCCAACCAATCCAATTCTTTTCCCAGGCTAGATTCCCTACCCTTATGGTTTCCATCTTGACTCCTACCAGCCATGCTTCAAAGTAGAAGGACTTTTCCCTGCATCCAGCAGAAGTGTTTCCCCTTTGTTGTTCTTTCCCTCCCTTGGTGATCTGTGAGGAATGAACTGGGGGTTCCCTGGGGATATTGGAAAGCCGATCCTGGAGGGATATTAATCCCCTGACAGGGCAGTGTGGCTATCCCCAGCTGTGGTTTCCAACCTAATTAAATTTAGCCAGTTTTGTTCCTTTCTCTTTTATTAATATCAACCTACGTATGCTAACATCTCCATGTAGACCTATGACAAAGAAGCCCACGAATCTGAAGTAGGGAAGGAAACAAATATTTACTGAGCTCCTACCAATGCAAGGCATTGTCCTAGAGTCTTCAAATATTCTGTCTTAATCCTCATAAAAAAAAACAAACAAACAAACTCAAAAGGAGCTACTATTATAATCCCCAAATTGCAGATGGAATTACTGAGGCTCATGCAGGACACGTAAATTACCTAAGATGCCTTAGATAAGTGGTGGAGCCTCTTCAATGCCAAATCCTTGTTCTTTCCACATACCAGGCTGCCTCCAGTGCCTTCTATTTTAATATAACTCACTCAATTCAAAATAGGATCATTCAACATCAAAGCTAAGCTTTGTGATACATCACTCAGCTCTGTTTTCCAGCTCATTGGAAACATCTCCCATGTCTTCTGAGTGGCTGAAAAAACTGCATTTTCAGTGTGACTCCCACAGTGTTCTGAGGTTAAAAGTAAACGTGGTTACATTAAAAATAGTTCAAAAAGTGTGTAAACAAACAAACAAATAGAAAAGAGATAAAAAGATAGACCCAGTCTATTTAAATTATGTGCATGCATTTACTTACTGATGCAAAGATCGACCTTGGGGAGCATGAAATAGAGGGCAAACCTTCTCTTTCCAGCCCAGTCTCCCAAAAGCAGCATGTGAGCAAAACCAGGTAAGTTCAGGAAAGGCTTCCCTAACAGGTGAAATGCCCCTATTATTATACCTCACAGCACCAAGGAGCTTAGCCCTTGTCACTGTTGTAATTTTACATTTGTGAAACTATTTGATTAATGTCTGTTTCCCTGTAGATTATATCTTTGTTTTCACTCCTGTGGCATCTCGACTACCTAGCATGTAACAGATCCTCAACAATCATTTATTGAATGAAGAACAAATGAATAATTGAATGAATTATGTCTTCTTGTTCATTTCACAGGAATTTATCACAGAGAACAACTTAGATCTATAAAACCTGGGCCAGCTGGTAAAACCATAACCTTCTTCCCTATCAGTCCTTGCCCCGTAAACCTGCTCCCTGCCATAGCCTGGAACCATCCCCAAGTCCCCCTACCAAGATGCAGGGCCTCAAGCAATTAATCTGATTTATCCCTTGTGGGAAAGTACTAATGTGTGTGCATGTGTCTGAGCATACCACTTTGTGTATGTACATACATGCATATGTGCACACAGAAAGGTGAACTCTCAGGGCAGGGAGAGCATCACAGCTGATTTCCTTTACTACTTACATGTCAAATCCTGCTTCTCAAATGGGAATAGTGGTTACCTAAGGGCAAAGATTTTCACTGTCCATCTTTTTACCCCCAGCTCTAAGTATAGGGCTTGCCTATTGTAAGGTCTCAGCTAAGAGACCATTTGCACCAGGTCCCTGAAGAGAGTGCTCAGAGAAGAGACCTGAAATAACTCGGTAAGGGCAGGCAGGGCAGCCTTCTCAAAACTTCAGGCCAAAACAGAAATAGCCTCAGCACCTCCATAGTGAGGTTTTATCCCAGAATCTCTCAGTTTATCTCTTTCATATCTCTTGCCATTCAGGCCAAATGCTTATGACTCTGGCAGGAGAGATTCAAATTCTTACCACTTGCCAAAGTCTGCAATCAGCCCACACTCTTCCCCCTTCCCTGCCATGCCTCGCTGGCAAGAAATGGTGGGATACCAGATTCATTGGTCTGAAAAGCCTTATGTTCACCCGTAAGGAAATATATCTGCTCAGCCAAAATCCATGTGAATACTGACATTTTTATCTTAATTGTTAGTTAATTTTCTTCAAACACGCATTTGCTAATACCTTTGGCAAGAGCCTGTGCTTTTTCTAATTCAGTTGGATTTGGTGAGAAAATATGGAATTCCTACTATGTGCATGGCATGGTGCTTAATATCATGGAAGAACAAAAAAGCCCAGATTAGTACTACCTTCAAGGAGTTGATGGTCTACTCCAAGGAGGCAGATGTATATGTAAATAACTACCATATAGTTGCTTGTCCTTTTAGGTTCCAGAACTGATAAAGTAGAATTTGGGTCTTAGGTCTTTTCTGCCATATAGCTATGTATGTAAAACTAAAAAAAAAAAAAAGAAAAAAAAAGAAAAAAAGAAAAGAAAAGAAAAAGAAAAGCCAGTTATGTACTTCAAAGACTATGGAGGCACGTTGGAGGTGTGGTGTGAGGAGGGGATGGCCCTTAGCACTAACAATATAAACTTTCAAAAAGCCCTATTATTACTCTTCTTTTCTCCTTCCTGGCATTCTTCACAATCTGTAATGACCTTGTTTACTGATATATCCTTGATGATCTGTCTTCCTCACTAGAATGTAATCTCATGTGAGCAGAGACTTTGCCTGTCTTGTTCATTGCTGAATCTCCAGTGGTTTCCAGTGCAAAAATCAGTATTTATTGAAAAAAGTATGATGAACATCAGAGAGTACTAAGCTCATTAGAAGAAAAATGCATGCTGGTCTCATACTTTGTCCAAACCTAACTCTATGAGGAGAAGTAGATATAGACCTCATTTGGGATAAAATGGGACTGTGAGGAAGAGTATCACCGCTTTGCTTGAAATAATTGTTTCATGACATATCATTTGTGATGGACAATGGGGGTGGTTATGATTGCATTTCTTTACTGTGATACTTAGTGCCTTTGAGTAAAAAGTACACAGAAAAGAAGAAGTGAAAATAGCATCACCCAAGGACACATTTGGATGTCAAGGTCAGCAGCCCTAGAGAAACACCCTAATGAATTAACACTTGACCTCTGGAGAAGTAGCCCATGGTGCTCCTGGCCTTACTTCTCCATCCAAATGCTTACATGTTAGTATGCTTTCATCTGTTTAACTTTTTAAAAAATATATATATAAACCCTGAAGAAGAGAAAAGTTCTGCTGAGACCATTTGTCCGGCATCCTGGGAAGGAATGAAGAGAACTGTTCATCCATTTAGTGACAGAATTTTCCATGCTCAATAAATTCTGTTCCTTCATAATTGCAAACTTGTACATGGTGTATCCCCTCTCTAATGTTCTAGATCCCTCTTTCCTTTTGCAATTATGGGCCTGGTACCCTGTAGGAGGTTAATTCCAGGTAGCTATGATCTTTAAGGCATAGGACAGCAATCTTTCTATTTCCTACCATAAGTACTCAAGGAGATGTCTACCTCCAAAAATTAACTAGACCGTTTTAACAGGAAGTGATAATGAGAACAACAACAACAACAACAAAAACAATAACATACATTTTCTCCAACTTGGATCTCCATCAAAATAGCTGGGAAGCTTAAAACTCAATAGAAATCATTTCTAAAAAGAAAAAAAAACAACTGAATAATAACTGTTAATGCCTCTTTTATACTAATTATTTACCTGTGGGTTGCTCATCAAAGATCTATGTTCAGGCTAGAACTTGATGCTAGAACAAACATGCAGCATATTAAAGCTCACTTTGGTCCAAAGAGACATAAATACTCTCTTCCAGATTCAGATAGAAGCCCAAAAGCCACCCAGTCATTGAATTCATGAATGTCAATGATTACAAGGTGAGAGTGGGTGGCTTTGTCCATTAAATCAGAAAATTGGGGAAAAGATCTTACACATTGTCTAGTAAAAGGTAGTCTCACTAAATTGTTCCATTATCCACTAACCAAATCCATTCCAAATACAGAATAAAGGCTTCAATAATATATTTATGGTGTTCGGTGTCATCTTTGAAGATAAAAGGCAGAAAAACTTTGTCTTGTTAGATGTGGTCCATACTTATCTGGAGTATATATTAGAAGTGGTCCATATCTATGCGGATTTGATACAGTATATATCTAGACCTACACCTATGCCTGTCCTGGGCCATACTTTTTCATCAGAGATCCATCCCAAGTCCATCATCACTGGCCAAGGCAGAGGAAGGGAAAGGATCCAGGTCATATGGGAATTTTTTACTCAGACATCATTGGCAATTACCCAGTAAAATCATTTTGACCTAAGGAACATGTTACCAAACCTCCAACAGACACCCTAATTTTACTCCTTGCTTATTTCCTTCACAGAAGACCTCTCAGTCTAGAATTACTGTGCTGCCATGTTTATTTGTATGTACTCATTGATCATCCATCCACTTCAGTAAAAAGTAACCACCATGTGTGCAGAGACCTTATCAGTGCACTAGAACCTAGAAATAACTGCCCTTTCCCTTATGTCTACCATCCCTTCATCCCTAAGAGGTGGTAGATAATATAGATAATAAAAATTTCCTTCACTGACCACTTTTTCACTTTCATTTTAATTCTACTACATGCTGTGCTCTTACCCATTAGCAGAAAACTTCACTTCCTACTGACACACAGAACTGTAGACCCGCTGCACCCTAACTGGTTGCAAAGAACAGAAACACTTTCTTACTAGTGAGAAGTCAAGAGGAAGGGAAGTTTGTTGTAGGGATGTAAAGAAGTCTCTCTTGGGATCTGGAGAGCCAGTCATGAGAGCTGAGGAAACAGAAACACAGGCAGCCTCAGAAATCCTGTTGTTGTTTTTTCTCCTTGCTGCATTGTTTCATCATAGCTTTAATTTGTGTGTAACTGCCAAGGTCACTTCTAACTCTACCCTCCTATCCATTATCTAGTCTTTAAATTTGAGCCCCTGCTGACAATCAACAAGGATACCTCAGTACTCAATCACAGAATTACAGAGAAAGAAATCAGATTGACTCAAACTAGGTTTGCTTAGGAGTGTGCCAAGGTATGTCACTGACATGCCCATCTGGAACCACAGACTACCCTCAGAGGTCCATCCATGATCTGTGATCATTGTCCAAGGAAAGTAGGGAAGGGAATGGATCAGGGTCATATGGGAGCAAGGGCTGCAAAAGGGACAGAGGCTCAGAGAAAGGCAGTGTGCAGGCAGCGCACCAATGAAAGCAGGGCACTGTCAAGTCCCTATTAGCCATGGTGTAATTTATAACTGAAAACATATCCCATGTAGCTCAGATAATGCAGTTCACTCTTGCCTCCCATCTACATATAAAAACATAATGATTAGGAAAAATGAATACACCTTTCACAACAGCTTATAGAGCATATGTACTAGTATATTTCTGTTTCCATTCTTTTGGCATGAGTACTGGATAATAGTGAATAGTTTGCTTGTATTGATGATGATAATAATAATAATAATAGCTAATCATAGATGCTTATTATATGTCAAGCAGTGTTCTAAGCTCTTGACATCTATTTAATTCTCACAAAATCCCTATGAGGTAGGCATAATTATTAATCCAATTTTGATGTGAATTAATTTAATCACAGAGAACTGAGCTACCATGGAGCTACTAAATGGTGGGGCCAGATTTGAATATGGCTCACTTTAAACACTAACAAAAAAAGAGTAACCGATAACATAAAGTGCCATTTGATTCTAAATCCCCTTATATGAGAAGCTTCAATAATGCCATGTTTTGATGACAGCTAATAATAACTGCCAACTTTGTGCCTTGCCAAAGAATAAGTTATATACAGCTTTAGTTTTTTTGCCTTGCATGGATTTCCCAGTTGCTATTTAGAATTCAGACTGGGGAGGGGTCGCACCACTAGAAACAGCAACTCCAAAAGAGTCTCTTCTCCCAGCTCTTAGGTACTCCTGACTGAGAAAGAAAAGAGCCAGTCTTCAACCTCTGGATCTTAATGCAAAGTGGGGAACACTGATCAGTTTCTCCCCAGGAGACTTCCCTACTCTGCCCCTCCCTACTTTTACTTTCAGAGATTCTTAATTTCACCCTCTTGATAAACAAAGACAGATTTCTGCAGGAAAAGAACAGCATAACAACTTTATTTTCCACCCCCCACCCCCATTCCAAAGCACTTTCATGGCAGATGGAACTCAGCCTGTATCACCCCGATCTTTAGCAAACCAGAAATACCAAAGCCCCTTATACAAAGGGCCATGCATCATCCCACTTCCTGTCTCCCTAACTGACACATTGAACCAGTGTGCACTTTCTTAATCTGGCCCCATTATCAGCCTAATAACACCTCCCAATATTCGATATTCGTAAATGCTGCGCAAGACTTGCCGCTGTTTTGTATGAAGAAGGAACATCCAGCTAAATTGGGGAGATTACCGCATCACCACATGCACTGGTGACAGGCTCTGTGCTATTACAGTTGATTTTTGTTGACAGTTGGCTGTAGGCAGTTGTGTTTCAAATGACTTTTTTCACTGGGAAATTAAACAAAATCCCATGCAAAATGTAACCCTCCAGTTCAAAAACTGTAAATCCCAAATTAGCATTTCATACTTTAAAAGGTAGCACAGCACTATTTTCCATTGAAAGGTCTGTACAGTTGACACAAATGGGTGCTTCAGACATGACACTAATGCTACTGGTGCCTTTTAAGAAAGCCACATTTTCAGATATTATTTGTCCTCTCTCAATAAGCTGCATATACTACAGTTCTCATCTATAGAAGAATAAAAGGGAGAAGTAAGGAAAAATATCTGACTTACTGCTTTAAGTAAATTAGGTTTCCAGAAATTTCTAAACAATAGGTCAAATTAAAAAGAGATAGGTCATGGGTCAATTTAACCTCCTTGAAAAGAATAAAGGAAACCTAGGCATCAAAAATGTAGAAGTCACTTCTACTAAACAATATAAAAAAGTATGTCTACCAACTAGAAAAGACCCTGTGTCTAGGAGAATCCTAGACATAGGGACCTTTCAATTTCACTCTGAAACAGGTAAGAGCCTAACTGAACAAAATTTTAAATTGTGTGTGGGTAAGTCATAAGACTAACATTGGATAGGGTCATTTGATTTTTTTAAGACTGGAAATCTATTTTCCTTGTAACCCAGGAGACTCTTCAGCATGAAGAGTTTTAAACAGCGCTATTCCTTCATCCAGACAATTGTTATTTAGCTGCAGGGAGGGGAGGAGAAGAAAGAAAATAGTGTCAGTTGGCTATCCAGGACATAAATAGATTTAGAGAAAGAAAGAAATAGAATGTTTCTTTCTAGACTGTGGCACAAGCATAAAATATTAGTCAGGCAACTTTATGTGAATTCTTCTGCAAACATCTCACCAATAGCACTTGAGTCTTGGCCATATACAGTCAGATGTCCAGTGGTCAGAAGTATTGTGCTAAAGCCAAATGGGATGAGTAGTCTTACCCCTGTCCCTTAACCTTTTTCAAAATATGAATAGAACAAATTTCTGCACTCCGGTAAGTTTACATGGTCCAAGGTAAACCACTAACTCACCTCCGTATTGGTGAATATATAAAAAATAAATATCAGAGCCCATTAGGTTAGTAATGTTAAAAGCAAGGGGCCAAGTTTATATGGAAAAAAAAAAAACAAAAACCAGAAAACTTACTTCATCAACACTGCTGAAAACCCTGAACTACCTCCTAGGATGTTTCTGGATGAAATGACCCAGATGTAAACTTCATTCCAATTTTGTAGTTCTTGGTTAACCATTTCCTGAAAGTAACTACTAGTCTGTGGCTTCTCATAAACCCTGCTTCCACAAAAATTAGTGCTTATCAGATCTGAAAAGATGTATTTGAATAAATGCCTCAACTCTGCCTTCTTTTTTATCCCAACCATATAGTTTATCTCCCCACAAAGGAACTCAATTCCAAAAAGGTGTGTTCAAGAAAAGACTGTCATGCAAGCTAATCTATAGTGACAGAAAGCAGATCTGTGGTTGCCTATGGCAGAAATGAAATGGGCAGGGACTGAGAAGAGGCCTGAACTATTTTTAGGAGGTGGTTGGAAATGCCCCTGCACCTTTATTGTGCTGGTGGCTAGGTGGGTTCCAAGTGGATAGAGTTTGTTGTACGGACAGTGGACTTTCATCAAGTTGATTCCAAAAGAAGAAAGCCACCAAGACAGAAGTGTCCTACTCTCATGAAACGGAATTTCATACAGAAGCACGGTGGAACACTTACTGGGGAGTCTAGCTCCACATCAGTTCCATAACAAGGAAAATTTAAACATTGCAGTTGGTCTTCCTCACTGGAGAGTAAGCAAAGCCTAACTTACAATCCTGCCCAGGTGAGGACAAGAAGTATCCTGACAAACGGGGGTAATGCCATGACTACCTGAGAAACTAACTCTGGATTTCTGTCTATACCCAGGAACACTACCAAAAAAAAAAAAAAAAAAAAAAAAAAACCTTTTATTTTAAAAAGAAAAGCTAAATGCCTATTTCCTTAGGGAATTACTGAGAGATGTACCTTTTATCCTAGTCTAGGAAGGCTTCCCAAAGTTCTCAAAAGCACCACTTTAACACTTCTTTATTTAGTTCTCAAAGACACAAATATTTGTGTGCAATTCTGAAAACTGTCATTTGTGGGACAGAGGTTGTGTTCGTGAGCAAAAGTCCCGCTTCCCAAGGATAATAACAGTGGTCAGTTGAGGGTATTTTTCCACCATTGCTAGTCCACGGTGGCTTGATGAAGAGGAGACATACTCAGAGGGACAGGAGGGGCTACATCAAGAGGTTGGTATTACAAGAAATTCTAAATTATAAAACAAATTAGAGAAAATTGTTCACCTTCAAAAGGATTCTATACTCTACAAAAATGATGTAGATCAAAAATGTGTTTTTAATATAAATCTGCTGCAGTCCACTTAAAATGTTATTTGATTTCAAATTGTTCAGAAAAAAATACTTTTCAGAAATATTTTGAGTATAAAGTGAAATATGCATTTGATTATAGAGGTATTAAATGTACCCTCTAAGAATTCATAACATGTCTTTATTCTTTTTAAAAGAATCCCAGACATTATATAATTGTTTTAATTGTGGCTTCTGTGACAGTCCTAATGAGGCAGGCAATGGGAAAGGCAGATTGGCCCATTTCTGGATGGGAAGTTGAGTGCAGAAAGTTTAAGTGATTCTCCGGAGTTATTCACTAAATTAGTAGAAACAGCCCAATAACTGAGTTCTTCCTTCCAAATACAGAATCATTTCAATAGAAAACAGCTTCTTCCTTCTATAGTTATATTTGAAAAATACATATTGGCATTGTCTTTTATTATTTTCAAAGAACTTCTCATACATTATCCAATCAATTCATTTATTCACTCAGTAAAGAAACATTTATTAAGAATCTACTAAACACAGTCTCCCAAATATGATCCCTATCTTCAAGAGTCTCGGGTTATAGTTGCAGTATAAGACATATACACACTTTTAACCAGATTAACAGAGTCCAATGATACAGGTAGACACGAGGTATTAAGATAACACAGAGAAGACCTAGTTAAGCAAGACTAGGGTTGGGAGAACAAGTTAGAGAAGAATTCTTGAAAGACATGACATCTGAGCTGAGTCACAAAGGTCTTTGTTAAAGTTAACAAGGAGGAGGAAAAAGCATTTTTAGGGGTGGGGGTGGAGAGGGCAAAAGAATAAATGAGGATAAAAATGATCAAATCCTAAATTGTAAAGGAACTCAGAAAATATTTACATTTCAATAATGAAAAGTAAAGACTCAGTGGTGGGAAGCAACACACACAAGCTTTGTTAGCTGACAGATGTTGGTTGACTCTGGCTTCTACTTAGCTCTTTCCTACTATTCCCTATTGTCAATTCAGGTGAAAATGGTATTAAATGTTTCTTATTTCATGGAAAGATGGCTGGTTATTTGCCATATTTTGTCTTTAAAAATGTGTAAAATGTCATATAAGAATAATGATTTTTGAAAGGATTAACGTCTAGTTGAGAGCATCACCACACACATCATTCATGTAACACTTTTTTTTCCAAATGGTTTCCTACATATTACTTCAAAATAACCCAGAGATTAGAATGTGAGGTTCTTGTCTCCATAGAGCAAATTAGGGTGGTGGGGGGAGGCTAATAGGAGAAAAAAGCACATGGTGAGTGGCAGAGCACAGGTTTGAATCCAGGCTTTCTAATCCCCCATCCACAATCTTTCCACTACACTCCCAGGTCCCTCTGATACATCATGTAAAGGGAGATTTTTAATATTTTTGCCTTAGTATGTCACTATACATGCTTTATTATTAATGTAATAGGTACATATTATTCTTTACCTTAAGAATCAGAAGAATTAATACTGTGGGTGGGTGAGGGGATTACATGGTGGTGGTAAAGAGACTTATTCAGAACTTTCAAACAGAAGCCATCAGTGCTCATGCCAAGCTACATCCCTACAGTGTCACAACAAAAACAAACTCATTCTAAACCTGTATATTCAGGGGCTCCCCTTTTATGACACAGAGGGAAGAACACCCTTGTCTTATTTTGGTGCCATAAATTTGCAGGAAGAAACAATTTGCCATGTTATTTTTCAATCACCCAGTGAAATTCAAGTTCCATTTGACATCGATGCTGTTCCCAATTCAACATTGCTAAATTTTAACTATCGTCCCTTAATTAGCTGGGTTTCTGTTTGCTTACTTTGTCTGTGGTTATAGCCTTCCCTCATGGACCTAAGATCACTGTTTTCCTTTCTCTTTATGCTCTGTGAGCATCAAGTATCATGGGGCATGCGTGTAATTGTCATTCAGTGTGAAAAAGCCAGCTGGAGGTATCACAATCACGTCAATACACCAGTCAGCAAGAAAGCCTCCAAGCTGATTGTTTTCTGTTTAGATATAATATTACATGGATTGAAAATTGCTGTTCCTACAAACTTCTGATTTCTATTACCATGTTTTTTATACTTTTATGCAATCAACTAATAAAAATAAGTATAATACAAATATTATGTATTTATGTATATAAGTATACATACATAAAATTATACCAAAGAAAATAGAATTCATATCTCTAGAACACATGCAAAATCAGAAACTAATTATTATAAGAGATGGAATCTTAGTACCCTGAGAGACTGTGAGAGTGAGAGGTGAACTAGACTGGATTGGCTAAGGAAAAAAATTGCAGTGTAATCCATCCTATGCAGATTGTGTTTCCCCTCAGCAGAAAATTCTCCAACCTTAGAGAGCCTCTATTTAGGTCTGCCTTGATGTCATGTCTGGTGTCCCATGTCCTTCCTGGGTACTAACGTCTTCTTCCATAATCATTTAAGTTTCTTACTGTTGCTTACAAAAGGTAAAAAATAGAAAAGAGGTTCACTACCACCATGCAATATTCTTATGAATTTCAGAGCTGTCGCCCTGTACAAGTGGAACTGAAAATGTAACAAAATGGAGAAAGTTTTATTTTCAAGATCTCCTCTCAATAGAGAACTGTAAGTGGTAAGAAAACAAACTTTGATAACCCCTGAGATGACAGTGGAAGAAGAAATGAGGCATTCTACAGCAACAATAGATACAGTCACAACTTGCCCTGGGAGAAGGTTCAGTCTGGTTAACTGCAGATCCTCATTGTGATGAGGAAAAATGCAAATTTGGAGCCAGAAATAGATTGTTCAGGATAATAGAAAAGGATTAAAAATTGCTGCTACAATTTCCTTCTCTTACCTTCCCCTACAGAGCACAGTGCCTTTACTTTAAATGTTGAACAAAGGCACCAAGTTATTATTCTGCCAAGCATGTCTACATGTCTTAGTCTAGCTACTTATTTGAGTAGTTGGGAAACTGAGTGACTTTGAGTGAGGATCCTGAACTTTGTTTGCTTATCTCTGAACTAAGCACTTAGTATAAATTAGTGGTTTCTTTAAAAAAAAAAAAAAAAAAAAAAACAAAGAAAAGAAAAGAAAATTAATTAATTTAAAATAAAAGCTCAAAATTCTTGATTCCAATAAAAACTTGCCACTTAAAGAAAATAAAAATATGGATAAAAATGCTGGGTGATTCTAGATGAAGACAGGGAAGAGGCATAGTAAAGAGCCTCAAATGTTTGGAGGTGGTCCTGGGGGTAATTCAGCGGAACCCCTGGTGCCCTGGGCAGAAGGGTTGTGAACCACAAGATTACATGATCTCAAAAGCTTCTTCCAGTTCTGAAATAACAAGATTCTTTTCTAAAAGATTAAATGATTTATTTCAGAGTGGGAGTGTCATCAGCAAAATGGGAGAGTACATAATTTCAATCTCTGATTTCTCCACAAAAACACCAAAAAAAAAAAAAAAAAAACCAAGCGAAAATGGTCATAATCAACTTTATCAGAACTCTGGAAAACAGTGAATGGTTTATAACAATCAAGTGAAGGTTGAATTAAAAAAAAAAAAGTAACTTCAAGACAATAGGAAAGCTTTGTGACAGTTTTACCCATCTGTGCTCCATGCCCTCCTAGAACAATGGCAATATTAAAGCAGCAGCAGTCCAGATTGCCTCTGTAGGACCCTGGTCCCTGGTTCAGAAAGGAATGGAATAGAACTTACTCTCAACTGATTGTTTATCTCTGTTCTAACCAAGAGTAACCTAAAGGATTAATACTGGGGCTCATCTTGTTTTACCAGCTAGAAATTCTGGCCATGAAACACTTGGCATTTCTTAAAAACACTGTAACCCAAACTAACAACACTCAGATGACTGGGACAAAAAATTACAATCAAAATATAGAACAGGCCACCTAAGGCCTGAGAGCATACATAAGCTGGGAAGAGTTTCTTCAGTAAATTAGAACATGTAAAAGTAGTCATATACAGGAAAATTGAGAAAACTATGTGTATACTCAGGGCATGATGAATGCTTAGAAAAGATTTGAGAATTACTAGCCTATCACCTTTGATTGCTAAACAGAGCAAGTCTAAGTGATGAAGGAGTACCCAGGCATAGAGCCAATCTGCAAAGACTGGGAAACATATTTGTCTGTTGGTTCAGCTCTGGCATTAAAGGAAATTTCTGTCAAAATATTAGCCAAAATATAAATTAAGAGATATAGATTTCAGTGGCCACACCCAACAAGGGATACAGTCTTTTCAAAAATAGTTTGGAAAAGCCATTAAACAAATAAACTTCTACAGTGTTCAACAATAAAAAAGCATCAGCAATCAAAAACAACAGTTGATCCGATTTCTAGAATTTCAACATTAAAATATTCAAGTGTTCATTTTTGACAAAAAAATCACAAGGCACACAAAGAAACAAGAAAGATAGACTCACTCAAAGGAATAAAATTAATTGTCAGAAACAGTCTCTGAGGAAGACCAAGCACTAGAATTATGAAATAAAGACTTTAAAACTGTCTTAAATATACTCAAATACCTTAAGGAAAACACATACAAAAATTAAAAAAGAAAATCATTAAAAAAACACAAGGACAAAATCAGAGTATCAAATAAAAGACAAAAATTATAAAAGATACCAAAATATTCCCATGCTGAAAACTTTCTAAAGAGATTCAACAGCTGATTCGAGCCAGAAAAAGAATCATGGACATAATATTACCATAGAAATTACCATATCCAGACTATATAACTCCTATAACTCAATAACAAAAAGACAAACAGCGCAATTCAAATACTGTCAAAGGACTTAAATAATCACCTTTCCAAAAATGATATACAAATGGCAAACATCATCAATCTCTAGAAAAATATGCATGAAAACCACCATAAGGATGATCCAAAAGGGCAGAGGAGTAAGTAGAAGCAACATTAACCTCCTCCCAGCACCAATCTAGACTTACAACTAAATTGTAAAGAAATCATCCTCAATAACCGACTGAAGAATAGCTGGAGAAAAGCCTTATAACCATAGACAGACAGAAGAAAGAACTTCACCACAAAGAGACTTAGGGAGGGTGGAGGAGACATGAGAGGGCTGACTGGGATCCCACAGGCAGCAGCTGAAGTTCTGGAGGGATATTTCATTAGCTGGGGTGTTCCCCTAAGAAGTGTGGGGTCTAAACCCCAAGGTGAGCTACCCAGCATACAGAAGCAGAACCAGAAGCAGAACCAAGAACCAGATAACATTCAGCTATGAAAATAAGCAAGGTTTCTGACTTCTAGGGAGAGATGGCTGAGGAAATAGAGAGACTCTTAATGGACCAATGCACAAAATTCCATTTGTAGCCATTTACCCTGGGCTCCAGCAAAGGGAGGGCAGAGTGAAGTAGAGATGCTTAAGGAGAGTCTGGGGTTGGTGGCTCTGGGGAGAGAACTGAAGGAACAGCCACCAGGATCCCTCTGCTGAGTCATTGGATATATGCCAGAGGCCACCTTTCTCACCCAGAGCACTCGTCTCCAAATAACATCAACCTGAGGGGAAGCAAAAGCCCCACCCATGGGAATTACTCTGCCCCACCCTGTGGAGCTTAAGCTGCACCAATGATTATAGCTTGAGGCTACATCACTGATTAGTTTAACTAAGGTGGATAAATACAAAGAAGCAGCCAAAATGGGAAGACAAAGAAACACACTCCAAATGAAAGAACAAGAGAATCCTCCAGAAGAACTAAATGAAAGAGAGGCAGACAATTCATCAGATAGAGTCTAGAATAATGATTATAAAGATACTCAACTCCATGGCAAACAACATAGAAACCACTAAAAGGACCAGTAATAAATAAAGAATGCAGTATCTGAAATAAATAACTGAAAAGAATAAACAGTAGGTTAGATGAAACAAAGGATAGAATCAGTGATTTGGAAGACAAAGTAGAAAAAAACACCCAGGCACAGCAGCAAAAAGAAAAAAGAATTAAAAAAAAAGAGGAGAGCTTAAGAAACATTTTGGACAACATGAAGCATAACAACGTCTGCATCATGGAATTCCAGCAGAAGAGAGTGAGCAAGGGATTGAGAACCTATTTGAAGAAATAATGAACAAAAATTTCCCTCATCTGGTGAAGGAAAAAGGTACACAAGTCCAGGAAGCTCAGAGAGTTCCAAACAAGCTGGACCCAGAGAGGCCTACACCGAGACACATCAAAATTAAAATGGCAAGACTTAAAGACAAGGAGAGAATCCTAAAAGCCTCAAGAGAAAAGCAAGTACTTACATACAAGGGAGCATCAACTATATTGTCATCTGATTTCTCAACAAAAGCATTTCAGGCCAGAAGAAAGTGGCATGAAATACTCAATGTGATGAAAAGCAAGAACCTGCAACCAAGGCTAATTTACCTAACTAAACTATCATTTAAAATAGTAGGAGAAATAAGGAGCCTCCCAACAAGAAAAAGCTAAAGGAGTTTAATAACACCAAATCAATACTGCAACAAATACTAAAGGGTTTGCTTTAAGAGGAAGAAGAAAAAGAGAAAGAAATTAAAAAAAAAAACAGAGAAAAATAGTCTAACAATAAAATGGCACTAAATATGTATCTATCAATAAGCACCTTATGTAAATGGTTACGTGTTCCCACCAACAGACAGGGTAACTGAATGGATAAGAAAATAAAATCCATATATACATTGCCCTTAAGAGATCCACCTTGGATGGAAAGATACACACAGACTAAAAGTAAAGGGCTGGAAAAAGATATTTCATGCAAGTAGAAAGGAAAGAAAAGCTGGGGTAGCAGTGCTTACATCCAACAAAATAGACCTTAAAACCAAGGTTTGAAGTAAGAGACAAAGAGGACACTACATAATGATAAAGGGAACAATCCAACAAGAGGATATAACCCTAGTAAACATTTATGCATCCATGTAAGAGCCCCTAATTATGTGAAGCAAATCTTGATGGACATAAAGGGAGAGAATCACAGAAACATAGTCATAGTCAGGGGTTTTAACACCACATTGACTTCGATGGATAGATATTCCAGGCCGAAAATCAACAAAGATATAGTGACCTTAAATGACACACTAGATCAAATGGACTTAATTGATATCTTCAGAGCATTTCACCCCAAAGCAGCAGAATACACATACTTTTCAAGTGCACAAGGAATATTTTCTAGGATAGACCACATGTTAGGACAGAAAACAAGTCTCAATAAATTTAAGAAGATTGAAATCATATCAAGGATCTTCTCTGACCACAATGCTATGAAACTAAAAATCAGTCACAGGAAGAACACTGAAAACCATGCAAAGACATGGAAGTTAAGTAACATGTTATTAAACAATGAATGGGTCAAAAATGAGATCAAGGAAGAAATCAAAAGGTACCTTGAAACAAATAAAAATAAGGATGTAATAATCCCAAATCTGTGGGACATTCAGAAAGCAATCCTAAGAGGGAAATTTATAGCATTGCAGGCCAATCTCAAAAAAAGAAAGGAAAGGAAAGGAAAGGAAAGGAAAGGAAAGGAAAGGAAAGGAAAGGAAAGGA